>JAVLUX010000003.1:26841665-27181665 GCA_032164185.1 Moxostoma hubbsi
GAGCCGTGCGTGGTTCTTCCAAATCTGTATCATTCATCTGCGATGAATCTCTAAGTGGAAACAAGTCTAATACATATTCATGTTATCCCCGCCTTACTTTTGCTCTCAGCGCCGCCCAGTTACGCCCACTTTTCCTCTTCATTTAAAGAGACAGTGCATTGATTTCTGACCGCTGTTGAACGTTGACGTACATGAAAGACTGGATTCATAACAGTAAACCTTGGCTGACTAATGTGCAAACCTGTATCCAGTGTCCTGTTCCCATTTCAAGTTAATAATAAAAAGTTTAATGATCACAAAATGCCTAAAATACTCATTAATGAAACCCAATTTACAGTTAATGAAGAGATTTAAATGGAACCGAGATGTACTCGAATACATGCTTACATGTTTTTGTTTTATAGTAATACATGTGAAATCCTGACTCAGTTGTAAGAAAACTCAACAATAACAATCTAAAATGTGAACTGTAGCATAACTACTTTGTATGACATAATTATTACCATGCAGATATAAAAATCAGTGCTGACTGACATTAAACGCAAATCTGTTTGCCCTACATGTCCCATGCAGTTTTGGGGGCCTCAGTTTAGACTCTTTTGATAATGAGGCAATCTTTAAAATATCACCAGCTATAATAAATAAATAAACTATTTAAGGTTACAGTAAGCTAAATGTATGTGATACTGATGTATTAAAATGGTGATATTGGATCTTGGAGACTGTTTGATGTTTGTCGTCACCGCCAGGTTCCCGTGCCCTGCATTATAAAGTACAGAGAGTTAATCGAAACTAACTACGTAAAGCCACTTACTGTTTAAACTAGTCACCAATTAAAATGTAAAAAAGTTTGTGGTTTGCACCAGGGGTGTTGCATAACCCCTTTTACTGGGGCACGAGCCCCAGTGTTTTGCTGTGTAAATAATTCCTTATAAATCAAGATGGTAAACTATATACCTTTCTGGGAAATACCTTTGCCCAGCTGTGCCCGTCCTCTCTCCTCCCCCTACCCCTCCCCCTCCCCACAACAGAACCTCATGTGCAAAGATAATTAATGTTACTAATCGACTTGTAGAGGGCTGTAAATGACCAGTGGCGTCTCGTTAGAGGAGATAGAGGAGGCTGAGCCTCCTCAAGGTGTATTACTAAATTTCATAGCAATGAATGTGTTAAGATTAAGAGTTGTTTTAATCAATTTACCTACTAACATACACAACTCAGATGCCTTTAATGGAAATATAGGTATTTATTTTTTATTTTTCCTTCATGCTAGGTAACAAGGTAAGTATAAATTACTGTATGAATCGTGGAATTAATGCCAGAGGAGGCTGATGGCATGAAGACTCCTAACATTAGTAAACTGAACAATAAAAATGGATATTCAAATGACGCAGCATCCAAAAATAAATGAAAGTTGCCTACTTCCACATTAAAATCAATCATTATTAGAAGTAACCATTCAAGCCAATTATCTTTTAGTGTTATGTTAATGCGTCATCAAGCCTGCTTGTGGTTAACGTGACAGGTGAAGAGAAATATGCCAAAATATAGATGAAATAAAAGTTATTGGAAGATCTAAGATTATGTGAAAGACTGAACGACAGGATCCTATTTAAATTCGACTCAATGCTCAATGAGTCCATCTACACCAATTGTACTCTATGTACTGTGTGTATTACACACACACACACATTAGGTTCCCTGCTTTCCTCTTTCAGATTCCTCTTTGTCCATGGAATAATAATAATCATAATTCCTAATCATTTCAAATCAAGTGTGCTAGGTTCACATAAGTGCATACAGTTTATAGGAATGAAACCTAATACTGAGGAATTATTTCCTCATTGGCAGACTTTTTTCACCAGTAACTTTACCTCAGATACTGTTACAGCACTCTTTCCTGCTTTTTCTCCCCCTTTCTCTTTCTTTTCAGGTGCCTTAGTTATTTTGAAGCCTTTCCTTTAGTGGAGGAATTTCTATCTCCAGTGAAAGGTGTAATTTTTCAATCTTCAAGTTACATAGCCTATATATGGTGTGTGCTGTTGTGTGTTATGCAACCATATCTCTTTTTAAAAGAGAAGTTGGAGATAGACTATTGTGAATTACAGATGGCTGTTTATGTTGATTTTACATACAGTCATCATGTTCCAAGCCAATCAATCAATCAATCAATCAATCAATCAATCAATCAATCATTTATGAAGCACAATAAAAACAACACTGGTTGAGCACTGTGCTGTGCAACAATTGTTTCCCCTACCTGGGGTTGTACCTGTGTCATTATAATTGCAATCCAGAGCCTTAACCACTATATTATTGATTGTTGGTGATCACATCTGTCTGTGAGCCTGTATCATCCAGCTACACAGAGGTAAAAACCATATAAACTGATTGTGACAGAATCCACTAATTATTGAATTGTTTTAAATGATGTTCAAATGAGAAAGTAATGAATACAGACACTTAAGAGTAGCATGTCATCAAACGTTGTGATGACATGTCCCCCACACTCTTTAAAAAAGTGATTTTTGTCCTCCGCACTTTTTCAAGCTAAACCAATACTGAGTCCAAATGGTGGATTTTTGTACAGTATTCTTTGTTACTTTGGGCTGATCATCCAGCAAATCACAGGTGAGTTTCATGAGCCGAAACAACCCTTATGTAATAGACCGTCAGTCAAACAGTCTAATCAGTGCGGCTCCGTTCATTTCTACAAAGTTGCTTTCAACAATCCTAATTTATCCATGTTTTTTATCGGCATTGATGTTGATCAAAATTAATAATCTAGAGATTAGGAACACACAAACGAGAGTTATTTATTGTCAGCTTGTTCTTGATTGGCAGCATTATGTGAAATGCACTGCAGAAATCAAAGGACAATCCAGAATTTTAACTGATTAATTCATTTACTCAGGACCAGCTTGTGCTCAGTCTTTTATTGTCATGTGTGAAACTGAAGCAAGTGCTCCACAAACAGCCCTATATTTTTGCAGCTAATTTAGCAAATTTTTAAAATATTTGAAACTTTAACATACTACAAATCAATTATATAATACTTATATATTAATATAATACTTATATCATACATATATTAATATATACTGTAAAATATTAAAATTGCATTGCAAGTGTTGGGTCTGTGTGAGCCACCTATGAACAGCTGTGTCCCCCCCACTTTTAAAATGACTGCTCCGCCGTCAGCATTTCAATCAGAGATTCTAGTCAATAATTTGACAACGTTTTAGTATGAAGGTACCTACTCAGGAAAATTGTTTTAGAAAGGCTTTCAAGTCACAATAATCTCATATCTAGTTATCTAAAACAAATTAAACAGCTGTAGACATAACCCAGCAACTTTATAATGACTGCAATGCTTGTTTTTCATTAGAAATGTAATCGTAAATTAAAAAAGACATTAGTATGGACAGTGGTAAAGCCTGTTTCAATAGCTCCATTAGATGCCATTTGATTACTTTCCACCAACCGCTGAACCACCCATTTATGTTTGTGGGATATATTATGTAGTAAAGCATACTGTACAGTACATCTATGCTGGTTAGGTTTTGGACACAGCCTACTGGCTGATATTTAACATACACAGGAATACAGTTTTATTCAGGTTAAATACTGTTCAGGAGAAATTTACTCTATACGTTAATTCTGACAGAGCATTCAGTGGAAGATCCCTCAATGTGGGATCCCTGTAACCTGCAAGTAGTCTGCCACTTTGAGACCTCATTTCAATGGGTAGCCAATCAACATACAAGTGTGAAAGTCCTCCAAAAAATAAATCAATAAATAAATATAAAATAATTGATGAACAGCATTCTCCTCTTTTCTACAGATGAAGAATCGCTCTCTGACGTCAAACAGGCTGTAAACAATTGAGAGGTTTTCTCTCTCTCTCTCTCTCTCTTTCTCTCTCTCTCTCTCTCTCTCTCTCTCTCTCTCTCTCTCTCTCTCTCTTTCTCTCAAACACTCTCTCTCGCTCTCTCTCTCTCTATCTCTCTCATTGTCATTGTAACCCTCACACCTGGTCAGCTCTCCTGTCCGTATGGTTTTATGGTCATGTGAAACTGTGCTTCCGTCCTCCCTCTGCATATTATAAACACACACAACTCATAAACAGCATGTGGAAGGTGACATGTTGGAAAAACACTATAAAACAATGCAGCCATGAGGTATCATTTTACTTACTGCCCTGTGTCTCCACATGGTCTGCAAATTCCAACCCCTCATCCCCACACACGGCTCTCTGATCAAGCTTTTAGCCATAATGTAATACTCGCTGTATTTTATAGATATTATGTACAATAACTGTCACAAACGTAACATACAAACTGACTTTACAAGAATATGAATTTGGTTGGGAAGCCATCACAATAACAGTAAAACTGCCCCATGCATTTAATATGATTATCTGAAGTTTGATACAGAATATATCTTGCACAGACCAACTTTATAATAGGTGTAATTAACTACTATGTGCTTAAGCATTTGATACAATGTACTTAATGTGTACATATGTGTTGTTACATTGTACTTACATTTAAAGTACCTGAATTAAATTACATCAGTAGTAGACTGTTAACCTTAACACTAAGCCTGGAGTTATTTGAACTAAGGTGGTAACACTTACATTTTGAGCTGTTGCTGTCACGAAGAAGTGCCAGAAGAAGATGTAATTGCCGATAACACCAGGAGATGAAGGTAAAAACAACAAAAGTGGATGTGTTCATTGTGTGTGAGGAGATACTTGCATTTGTTTAACCCCAATTTGAAGGAATTTAAAGACATCTTTATGCATCTAAACTCCTGAAGAGAAAATCTGGTGTCTAGCAGTCGTAGTACGCACGCGCCAGCCGCCTATGTATGCACTCAGTTATTTGGAGTATACGGTACTTTTATTGGTTTGCGTTCGACTGTATGCAAACACTGAGCGTTCTTGTCAAAATGGAAGTATACCCAGGGCTTATGCTGCCTTCATGTGCTATCAGAATTATCCTACTTCTCACTTCTGAAGTGGTAATAATGAGTATGTCACGTTCAAACAATAAAGAACAGGAAACATGGACACCGTCAGGTTCATTCATACATATTTTGAGGAGTTTTTATTTTGACAACATAATACATATTACTCAGTTAACATGCTGAAGGTAACAGAATTTTGGTCAAATACAAACTGTTTGTAAAAATTTACAAAATGCATCAAATGGCTGCTAACATACATAAATGAATATGGCCAAAACTGCAAGCGTTAACAATTAGCTGTGTTTAGATAAATTTATAAAACCTGTCATTCACTACAGAAACCGTACTCTCCTCTGCCAATTTGAACGTTTACGATTCCTCCCACCTTGGAAACACGGATATCAAAATTATTCTGAGTTTCCCAGTCATAATTACGACTTGAGTGGTCGTTCATATGCAACTTACAAGTGGGAAACTATCTACGTAATATTTACGATTATTCCGATGTCACTAGCCCTAACCTACCACGACCTCTACTCCTAAACCTACCCGTACCTCAACCTCAGTAGAAGTAAATGTGAATCTTGTGAGAATTTAGCAGAACAACATGTAGAGAGGATGCACAGCCGGTGCTGAGTTGCCCAATTAGCAGGAGAGAGATAAAAGAAGGAGTCGGGGACGCAAGAGAGAGAGAGAGAGAGAGAGAGAGACACACACGGAGCAGCTTGTGTGTCGTGTGTGTCGACGCATGTTGTTAAAATTTACTTTATGGCTGATGTCACAAATACTTGCCCTCATTTTTTTCTCTTCTCAATGAATATCCTGTTTCATTCGGAAATACATCAGATTGTAGGTGCGTCCCAAACCCACACTTCTGCACTATTTTATGCCATTTTTTAGTGTAAGCTGTGCGAGTGGTACATTTACACTGAAAATATAGCAAAAAGAAGTGTACTTTAAGCACCCGGATGATGCACTTTTTCATCTCAAAACGGAGTGTGGAATGTTGGACACTTCATGCACTCTACTAGATAGCGGAAGGGGCGGAGTTACCTGGCTGCACTGCTGGTCTGACAAATCAGCTGTCAATAATGTAGCAGCTAGCGAAACTGCAGTGGATACAGCACCATACAAATGTGAGTTGAACGCTTTACTATCACCCCAAGCTGTGTGAATATGTACGTTGTTTGAGATACAAGTGTTGAACTGAGGTTGGCTAACACACTAAATCTTGCAGCCACACATCACGTGTGCTTGAAACGTCAATTCCATCAGCTGTTAAACGGTGAATGCTTCCGTGTAGTAAAAACTGTTAAGTGTTCATTTGGGATGAAACTACACTTTGTAAATTAATTCACTACATGGCTGAGTGCATAGTATATTTTGTAGGTGCATAGTGTACAGTGTGCCATTTGGGACATAGCTTATGTGAGTAAAATGGGTTGCAAATTAAGTTTCATGTTGACTAAATGATTCTGTCCTGCTCTCATATGCCTCTATAGGGTGTCTGATTATGGAATTATTACTGAGTGCTTAACTCTGTGACAGAGACACAAAATAAAACAAGAAAAATTCAGTTGTTTGACAACAGAATGGAAATACTTTACATTGTCTTCACAATATGCAGCATCTTTGCTTAATGTACAGGTAAAAAGGTCCATTACAAGCCATTCCAATGAGCACTATGTTTTAGACAACTTCTAGACTTTAAATTAAATACTTAAAGGGGTCATAACATAAGGAATAAAATTTTCCTTGATCTTTTGACATATAAGATATAAAAACATACTGTACGTTTCAGAACTGAAAACTTTCTCCTTAATAGAAAAAAAGAGCATTTATTTATACCAAGCTGCAAAAACAGCTCATTTGGAATTCGTGGAACTTGTGACATCACAAGGATCAAATACATCTGCATATGCAATGCCTATTTTTCGTCATTGCACCTTTGGCCCACCCACTGGTGCTCAGTTAGTCACACAGGTGAAGAGGAGAGAGATGGGCGTGTCATTGGAGATTCATCCAAAGTTGACTTACGCAGGACACCTTAATGTGGAAATCTGAATTTAAAAGTTTTTCTACACAAACATGCACTAAACCAGGGGTCGGCAACCTATTGCACGCATGCCAGCATTGGCACATGGAGGGGTAATCACTGGCAACCAGCAACGGCAAGAGAGGAGTAGACCATTTGATTTATATAAATTCTGCACTTGCATTCCAATCTACATCTTGATTAATCCTTCCTCATGATCATGCTGTGTGTTTTCATGAGCTGAATGGGAGGCTAAACAAAAAGTTTAAATGTGACGAGACTGCCGTATAACAGACTTGTGCAGCTCATGCAAGCCATTTGCACATCACAAGCAGGTAGTGCTTCACTTTCTGTTAATGACACGAATAAACGTGCCACTTTGCTTCGATCAGACTGCGCGGATGCCAGCCTACATTCCATGTTTCATTTGCTTCTTTTGCTTTCAGAACAACGTGTGATGAAATAAGGAAAACATCACTACTAATCCTCTAATTAAGAGGAAAATGCATCATGGTTGCGTTCTTTCGACCATGTGCACTATTTTTATTTGTTGGTGTATGAAAGCATGATGGAATGATACTGGAAACTGGATGTGGATGTGGACGTGTCTTCAGCGTATTTTAGCGATCAGCTCTTCTCATACTAGTCAAAATATGATTGAAGCTTTGCAAAGGACCTGTTATTGAATGATGGGGCAGCTAAAAACACTTGGACACGACCGCAAAAAAACATGAGAAAACATATTCATGAATATTTCATGTCATATCTGTGTGATAGTTTATGGTGTTGACACCCTGTTTACACCAGGTGTGTCAACACAAAATTTCGAAACCATGTGTTTGTGTTGTTGGCAGTAGTAGCGCCACCGCATGCAGTGCAAAATGTTTCCTGTTTATGCGACGTGCCGATACCGAAGCTTCCGTGGTAGGCATCATTAATTATAATAGTTCTATTGCTTTTGACGCGACAGGATGTGAGTGAATAGTTGTGCTTGAGACAAACAGTTAAATATATTCAGATGCAATGGATTGGATGTGGTTATGTGAAAACCCTGACATTCATTTTTGTAATGTTTTGGTTCTTATTAATTTTCTTCCGAGTTTTGTTTGAGGTGCTTGTTTGCTGGTCTGCAGAGCTGTAAGGAGATGTGCTGATGAAAGGAGTTGACATTAGCATCAGCGAATGACATCTCTGCTCTCCGTTTCCACAGCTTCATCTTATTCATTCATTATCTCCACTCCCACCATTATTTATATTCTCCACTAATCATGCACAGCCATTGACACTCACTCACACTGATATCCAGAGGGCATGGGTGACACTGCAGTGCAAGTCATAGAGAAAACAGAGCAGAGATTATCACCATTGAGCCTTTACTCCACACTTACAGACTATAACATTCTGAGTGGGATGTGATTATAGCATTAATGTATGGGTTTGTGAGAGATTTGATTTTGTTGTTATGGGAGAGGGACAGCATTCTATGCACCTGTCAGCATCACCCTGAGCATTGCACAGTCTCACTGTCATGTGAATGAACAAGACATGTCCATGTCCAACTGTCCATAAAGAAGGCTCATCAGTGGAGAGGACTAATGCTGACTTCACTTGCTATCGTTCATAAGTTGAATCTCTGAGATCATTTGGATACCATGATGAACAAAGCTGACTTCATTCCAGCCTTTGCCAAACAGTCCACCCTCAGCATCCTGGCACTGACCGAGACATGGATATGTCCAGAGGATACAGCAACACCTACTGCTCTCTCCAACAACTTCTCCTTCTCTCATACCCCTCGACATACCAGTAGGGGTGGGGGAACAGGTTTGCTCATTCATAACAACTGGACCTTTTCACCACAGTCTTCACTATGTTACAAAACATCTTTTAAATTCCATGCCATTACTACAATGAAACCAACAAAAATACATGTTGTTGTCATCTCTTGCCCTCCAGGTCAGCTGACAAACTTTCTTGAGGAGTTAGATGTCCTGCTGTACTTCTTGCCGGAGGATGGTTGGCTACTTGTGGTTCTTGGCGATTTCAACATATACCAAGACAAGCCCCAGGCCACTGAACTGAATGCTCTTCTGGCCTAATTTGACTTGGAAAACCACAGCAACTCATAAATTGGGCAAACAGCTGGACCTAATTTTTACATGTAACTGTACCACCTCAAATATTCTTGTTACACATTTACATGTCTCTGATCACTATGTTCAATTCAACATGGCTCTCCTATCTACATTAAAACAGACACCACCTTTGGTTTCCTTTCGCCGTAACCTCAGTTCCCTTTCACCCTCGCATTTCCACTGATGTCTCTACCTCTCTTCCCACAATAAATTTATTTTCCACGCTTGATTTAAACACTACCACTGGCACACTTAGCTCTACTTTAACAATCTGTCTAGACAACATCTGTCCTCTCTCCTCTAGGCCAGCACATACTACACCACCCAGCCCCTAGCTGTCTGACGTCCTTCGGGAACATCGAACTGACCTCAGGGCAGCTGAGAGGAGATGGAAGAAATCTAAAGATCAAGCAGATCTAGGTAAGTATCAGCTTCTGCTTGAAACTTTTTCAGATAATGTTAAAGCTGCAAAAACCTCCTATTACCAGACCAAGATCAACAGCACCACAGACACTCGTAGCTTTTTAGAACATTCAACACACTTCTCTGCCCTCCCCCTCCACCACCTGACACATCACTGACAGCAGATATCTCCACCACATTTTTTACCAATAGGTTTACAACCATCAGCAATACATTCACAGCACCTCACCCTGTCAAACACCTGACTCCTGTATGCAACTCTTCTTTCTCTATGTTCTCTCCTCTGACTGACACTGACGTCTCTAAACTCCTCCTCTGCAACCACCCCACCACTTGTTCCCTTCACCCCATTCCTTCTCACCTTCTCCAGGCCATCTCTCCATCCATCTTACCTGGACTCACACACATAATTAACACATCTCTACTAACAGGCACTTTTCCCACTACATTTAAGCAGGCTCGAGTAACCCCACTGCTGAAATTACCCGCAAATAACTCCAAAAGATAGAACACTACAGACCAGTCTCTCTCATCCCATTCATGGCAAAAACACTTGAAAGAAAAAAAAATAATAAAATCTCTTCCTATCTCTCACAGAACAAGCTGCTTCATGACAATCAGTCAGGCTTCAAAAGTGGACTCTCCACCGAGACTGCCCTGCTGTCTAACACTGAGTCACCGAGACTGGACCTTTCTGCAGCCTTTGACACATCCAACTATCAGATCCTACTGTCCACCCTCTCTACTCTGGGCATCACAGGAAATGTGCTTGACTGGTTTAACTCCTATCTCTCAAGTAGGTCCTTCAAGTTAGCTTGGAGAGGTGAGGTATCCAAGCCACATCAGTTACTTACTGGGGTACCTCAGGGATCAGTGCTTGAGCCACTTCTCTTCTCTATATACACAACATCACTGGGACCCATCATTCAGTCACATGGTTTCTCTTACCACTGCTATGCTGACATGCAACTCTACTTGTCTTTCCAGCCCAACAGTGACTGCTCGAATTGCTACCTGCTTGGCAGACATCTCGGCCTGGATGAAGGAACACCACATGCAACTCAACCCAGCCAAGACCGAACTCCTGGTCTTTCCAACCAACTCTGCTGTTGAACACAAAATCACCATGCAGCTGGGTACAACTACAGTTTTGCCTTCCAAAACTGTCAGAAATCTAGGAGTAACCATTGATGACAAGCTAAATTTCACAGACCACATCTCAAAGACTGCAAGATCATGTAGATTTACACTCTACAACATCATGAAGATAAGACCTTTCCTCTCTGAACATGCCACACAACTGCTTATTCAGTCACTTGCCATAACTAGACTGAACTACTGTAACTGTCTCATAGCAGGCCTTCCTGCATGTGCAATTAGACTCCTGCAAATGATCCAGAATGCAGCAGTATGTCTGGTCTTTAATGAACCAAAAAGAGCACGTTGCACCACTCTTTGTTTCTCTCCACTGGCTGCCTGTTGATGCACGTATTAAATTCAAGGCTCTGATGCTGGCATACAACGCAGTCACCAGGTCTGCTCCAGCATACCTAAAATAATTTCTGCAGAACTACATGCCCACCAAAAGCCTTTGGTCTGCTAAGGAACGGCGCCTTGTCGTACCAACACAAAGAGGCACCAAAACACTCTCCAGGACTTTCGGTTTCATCATACAACATTGGTGGAATGACCTCCCCAACTCAATCCATGAAGCAGACTCTCTTTCTGTCTTCAAAAAATGACTTCCATGAGCACTTAACCAGTCATAAAAATAAATAAATAAATCTTGTTGCACTTTAATCTGTTTTGAAAACTATTCTGATGCTACCACTGTCTTGTAAGTCGCTTTGGATAAAAGTGTCTTCCAAATGAATAAACATAAATGTAAATGTAAGTATTATAGCTGCAACACATCAAGCTCTCCTTGGACACTAACTCCAGACCAAAGTAAGGTACAACTGCATATATCTGTGTTGTGTTCTAAACCACTTGTTCTCAACTAGTGGATCACCAAAAAATGGGTTGTAGGTCTGCCAAATGATAATAATGAAATGCAACTAACCATATTATTGTGTGCAGTTAGGATGGCAAAATAAATAGGCTATTTAACTTTAAAAGGGAAAAGAAAACGCTTCACATATCTATTTTTGTTGACTTCAAAGGTCATCTGTCCAATGAATCTCTACAGAATTCAGTGTATTCATCACTTCATAAAAGCTAGCAAATTAGGCAAACACCAAAACAGACAGGTAGTGTGTCATACCCTCATCCTGAACAACCATGAACAAAACTGCACAAAGTAAAAAGAAATTATGACTCAGAACTATATTAAACAGATAGTATTGTGAGTGGCAATTGACTTGATGTCCAATATAACCAGGGTTAGCGAGTAACTAAATATATGTAACAGGATTACGTATTTAAAATACAAATATAAGTAACTGTATTCCACTACAGTTACAATTTAAATCATTGGTATTTAGAGTACAGTTACATTTAAAAAGTATTTTGATTACTGAAGAGATTACTTTGCATTTTATTGTCATTTGTTTCATTTAATATTTAGTCCTTTCAGATGGAAAACATTTATACATATAAAGGATGCGATCCAAAGTGCGTTTGAACAGCGGTGAAACACTTTCTTATGATGTGTTACATTCATACGAGCAGACGGAGAAGTAAGATTGAAGTAAGTTTGGAGCAGAAGAAATAGAAATAAACCTTGTGTAAATTGTCAGCTTTACGCAAAACTAAAATGCTTTTTCTTGCCATTTTACTTGCACGTGTTACCAGACACAATCATATATTTTTATCAAGAAAATTCACGTTAGATCATAATAAAAAAAATTCTTGTAAGACCTTTTGATAATAGGGCAAAAATCATATTCTTGATAATAAATTTTGTGTTATTTTCCTGTAGAAAAAAAATCCTTCAAACAAGACCAACTTTATTTATCTTGTTTTAGAAACAACACTGCATAAGATATTTAGGTTTTCAGAGAATGCATTTTTAACATGTGTATTTTGTCTTACTGTACTGACAGTTTTTATATTCAAAACAAGAGAATAAATATAACAGTGCAGAAGAAGTAATCCAAAGTATTTAGAATATGTTTCTGACTTTGAGTAATCTAACAGAATTGCTAATTTAATTTTACAGCATGTATTCTGTAATCTGTAGTGGAATACATTTAAAAAGTAACCCTCCCAATTCTGAATATAACATGTGGGTTTTGAAGCAAAACCAGTTGAGAATTGTTTTTAGTCATGCAAAGGTTTTTATATTATTATTATTTTCTTTAGACAAGGAAAAAGAAGAAACATACAAAAGCATATTTTTTTTATTCTTTTGCACATTCAAGGAGAACAATGGCTGTTCAAATATAGCCTTATGAGCCTTATGTATACATAATATATATATATATCCTTCACATTTACTTTTGCAAGTTTGAGTTTAAAATAACAGCAGTGCAAATCTACAAATCAACTGCCTTGCACACATTTTCTGCACCACAGACTCAAAACAAATGCACATTTGCAGTTTGAATGCCCCAGTGTCACAGTTTCAGATTCATACACTGAGACCATCTTTCAGTCACTCTTTCTTTCTCTGTTCTTTGCTGTATGTGAGGGAACATCATAGCCACAGGTGAAGGAGTTTCCATATACTCACTGAAACTGGATAACTCAGTGTGGGTACTGAAAACAGGAAGGTCAGGACATACAATCAGCAAGCAGCCTCCAAGAACAATCCTTCTGTACTGCCTATCACAGCTCTGAGCTCTCTGACAAAGCAGGCCTGTGAAACCCAGCCTTTTTGCTGAAACAAGCAGGGCCGATATCCATCAATTCATTGCAGTATTTCAGTGGGTGTGAGTGGATCATTGAAAAAGAAAGGTGGAAATGTCCTCTAATCTAGCCAGGGCAGGCAAAGCATAACAATCGAAAAACATGTTTTGGTTCACAAACTTTATCAAGCAGGTAAAAGAGGATAAAGACATTGCTCAATTGTTTAAAAAAGAAAAGAGGTAACATTCAAGAAACTAGAGCACTTGACTCCTGTTAAAGGGATAGCTCGCCAAAATATGAATATTCTGTCAACATTTACATGCTTCATGTTGTTCCAAACCTTTCTGCCTTTCTTTTTTTTCATCCTTTTTTTTCTGGAAAACAAAAGGAGATGTTAAGCTGAATGTTAGCCCCTGGCTCCATTCACTATCATTGTATGGAAAAAGATGCATTGCAAGTGAATGGACACTGAGGCTAACATTCTGCCTAACATCTCTTTTTGAGTCAAGTTTATATATATATATATTTGAATATACTTGTATATTGACTTACAACAATTAATATAAAGGCAATATTTTCTCTGTTTTATGTTTTCTGGCTTCCATTTCGTGAAAGTCTGTCATTTGAATAGATGCTGAACCATTTGGCAAGTCAATGAGACCTTAACAGTTGCGCTGTTGTCTCTGAGGTGCTGCTCTCTAATTCTGAGCCACGTTCAAAATCCATGACAGTCTATCCAGCTACTGTATCCATGACAACAACACTCAGCTTACATTGAAGAACATGGGCTCTTGTTTGTACTGATAATGTCAGAGAGGCTGCAGAACAGTCACTTGCAACAACAAAAAAAGACCAGCAAAATACAAGAGAATGACAAGGATAAAGTGAGGCAGATTGTAGAATAGATTAAGAGGAATAAGATTAGGTTTTGTTCATCTCACAGATGTACACTGCAGTGATCATCAGTGTTTCCATGACGTCTAGAGGCAGGTGACACACTGACCACCTGACTCACAATGTCGTGATTGTAGCTGCTAACTGGTAACGTACTTACGTAGTCTACAAAGCAGTCGAGTGTAAGAAGTGGTACTATGACAACAGCCGGAGCAAGACTGATGAATGAACATTCAAGCATGAAACGATAAGGAATATGCAAAGAGAAAGAGAGAGAGAGAGAGAGAGAGAGAGAGAGAGAGAGAGAGAGAGAGTACAAGTGAAATTAAAATGGTCTATTAGAGGTTTAGAATGACAATATTAGATTTTAAATTTCATAGTCAAAGTTTTAGGAAAGCTTGCCAACTCTTTTAATCTTTTTTAATCAGATCAGTCACTCACAAAAGAACCCATCAACAAATCCTCAGGAGAAGTATCTGTTGATGTAGAATCACACCTGTACTATATACTGCATATTATCAACATTGCTGTTTACAATAAAATGGATTGCACTGCATTTTATTGTTGTGGCATTTTAGTGAATAGCGTTTTATGTAATTGTATTGTATTATACTGTAATGCTCTTTAAAGTGTTGTACTCTATTATTATACAATGTATACATAGCATAATAATGTAAAAATTGTATAATATCATAATCTTCAAATGGTAGGAAAAAAATTGCATCACTTGTTTAAAAACAGACCATCAATCTGTAAAATGGAAAGAACATTCTCCTCTGATTTATGCATCCTTTGGCCATTTCCCCGTGTGTGTACAGTGGTGAGTCAGTGTGTTAGTCATCACCAGGGAGGTTTTTCGGGGTAAAACATCATTCTGGAAGGCCCATATTTAAGACAAGCACTCTTAACACGGTCAAAATCAAATTTTGTTCCATAAAGTGATGGACATTCGAATATTTGAATGCATCAGCGGGGAGTGAAACAATTTGTGATAAAATGCAAAAGAAAAAAATGTGTACACGTGTGAGAAAGACAATGAGAAACAGAGGGACATGACAGCTTTGTACATGTCCTTAGCAAGATACTTGGAATATTGCAGAATCATATTATGCTGCAATCTAAATACTGTCAGTTTTATTTCAGTTTGTAAACATGTATTCCCACAGGGTAGTGCACATATTTGCACATAATCATATTCATACAGAGATAGGGTTGTTAATACTCTCTATTCTGCATGTCTCTGACATGTCTCTTTCATTTACAGCAGATGTCTTTCTCTTTCACAAAGTGCAGTTTATATTACTGTAACTAAGACGTTCTGCATAAAAACACCTCAAAATGGTGGTTGTCTAGCTTGAATGTTTTGTTTTGTGGAAATTACCTAAAGGAGAATTCATTTATTGATGTTCAGGGACATCGAACAAACTCAGGTAAGAGTAACAATATTTTACTAGCAAAATGCAGACTGGTATCAAATTAAAATATATTATAACATTAAAGTCAACATGAAACTGCATTTACAACCCATTTTGTTTCCATAATCTGATGTACGTCTGAGTGAAACTAGGGGGGTATTCCAAAAAGCAGTGTTACCCAAATTTGCCCGAGTTTGCTTTACATGCCTTTGGAGCTTCAACATTTTGGTACCCATTCACTTGCATTGTATGGACCTACAGAGCTGAGATATTCTTCTAAAAATCTTTGTTTGTGTTCAGCAGAAGAAAGAAAGTCATTCACATCTGGGATGGCATGAGGGTGAGTAAATGATGAGATCGTTTTCTTCTTGAGTGAACTGTCCCTTTAATTCAGCATTGGGGTTTCTGAACACTTTGAATTTGTGTCATATCACCTTCCATTTCCCACATATGGGACCATATGCAACACTCAATGAAGGAGAGGAGGCTGAGCATCAAACATATACACCTTTTGATTGAATTACATTACCACCAGTCAAAGCATGGCACTGTATGTTATTCTAAATGATAGCATGTCTCATGTGTCAAAGGCTGCAGAAAGGTTACAGTATATTTTCAAAAAATTATCAACATACAATAAACAAGTCTGGAAAGTTGTGCATTTCTTTATGTGCTGTACATTAATTAAAGTGATAAGAGATCACCATTTAGCTCAGTCGAGGTTCTTGTTAAACATGACAAATTATTCTGCCATTGCATACAGTGATACTATGTAATTATACACTTTTGAAAATTATGTCATTTTACATCATATTAATCTTCATGTACTGAGAGAACTGTAGAATGTGGGTTCCACAGATGAATCCAATTATATTTGTAAATCTGTTAATAATATTAATATCGTAAAATAATTCAACCAATTGACCAGCAACTCTATAAAACTCCCCTTCAATTAATTTACATAGTGAAAAGTGTAGAGGCCTTTCCAATGCATTATTCATTGCCAAAATTATAGAATGTAGAAAACATCCTGTTGCAATAAAAAAACAGCACAGTGCATACCATTTGTTTGCTTGTTTAATTCAATTCCGTTTTGTGTGAGACGGAAAAATCCAGACAGAAGTAGATTTGTGATTTGTGAGGTAAACATAAGATTGCGGTATATCATAATAATGCTTACAAATTTTTTACACAGTCTCATTATCAAAAAAACATTATCTGATACTTCCTAACATTCGCTGCCGCCGAATGTCCATACTGTCCATCCAAAAACAGTATGCCAATGGAGTAGCATGTCTGAATCCACAGTATTCATGATGCAGTCAGCGGATGATCTACTATTTCTGGCGACATTTTGAAGTGTGGATCGACTGGACACTTTACAATCCCATAATCCCTCTGGAGCTGAGAAGACATCACATTCAAAACACTGGATTTAAAGGACTTTTCACATTCAATGTGAAAGTGGATATTTATAGTAAAAAGGACTTAAAATTGAAATCTCACCCTGAAGAAATGGGTTTTTGTCATATGATTTACTTTTATTCTGACTTTATGTGATTTTTGGAACTTCAAAGGTCTGGTCACCATTCACTAGCATTGGATGGACCTACAGAGCTGAAATATTCTTCTAAAAATCTTTGTGTTCTCCAGAAGAAAGAAAGTCATACACATCTTGAATGACATGAAGGTGAGTAAATGATAAGAAAAATGATCATTTTTGGATGAACTTTCTTTTTAAATTAAAGGCCTGTCTCTGGTGTAGTCATGCGTAGTGTGTGCATTGTTGTAAATGTAGCCTAAATACTAAATTAAATGTATGTAGTATTCGTGTAGTTATATTTAGTGTGCAGCAGAGTAACATTGAGCTTTTTTCCCCAAGGTAGCCCTGAGTGCCTACTGTCTCTGTGTGGGAACACTTATCCGGTCTGACTCATACACAGAGCAGAGCGTGCAAAAGACAGAAAGAGAAAAAGAAAGAGTTGCATATGCAGATCATCAAATACATTAAATCATGTCTCACAATACAATTTATTTTTATTTTTTCTCATAGGTTAAAATCTTGTTTGTGATAAGTAACATAATTGACATACAGATAACAGTAAAGACATACATGGCAACTGCATACATAAACGAACACAGTGCGCATATAAGCAGCAGTGATCCACTAGGCATACAACTATTTAATTCATAAGATTAATGAATGAATCCCATATGTTTAGAACAGTTTGTTCTTTCTTTAACAAAGCAAACCAAATTCTTTCAAGATGTAAAGTCAGAATACAATTTGAATATTGGCAGGTTTGTTTTCGAATTATTTAAAATCAGCAACAAAAACATCAAAATATTAATTAACAAATCATCTGAATTTGATCTCACAGAGAATCCTGAGATCATAATGCAATTCTTCTCGTGTCATTCCGGGGGGGGGGGGGGGGGGGGGGGTGCACATGTGACAGAAAAGGCATGTGAACTGAAATGTCACCAGAGCAGATTTATATGTTTATCTCCTTTTGTCCAAAATTATGTTGATGGTTTGTGTGTTCAGTATATTAATATCACTGTGTGATGTATGAGAGTAATTACTGTGTTACTGTGTTTAGTTACAGTGTGTAAGCATGTGTGTGTGTGTGTGTGTGTGTGTGTATTCAGTATGATTATATAAATGTAATCATCAGCAGATCAGATTCAGAGGTCACAGAATGCGCTGTGAAGGGGTGACCTTTTCATGTGCATGATCCTGACATTTTCCTATGACGCCTGTGAGAGTGGTGCAGTTTGATAAACACACACAACAACAAGGAATATTCTAATGTGAATTTGTGGCTTAATATTTGTCCCACCCCTCCAATAACAGAGACAAGTGACTCATCTTACAGACCTGCAGGTCTGAAATATAATTTGTTCAAAACACTTCTAACAAAACACATGGAAAAGTGGGGGCCTCAATTTTAGAACAAGTGTTTGTTATTTCTGACATTTCTGAAATTTTCTGAATATTCAGTATCATTTTCAATAATATTCAGAAATATTTTTTTCCTCATTGGAAAAAGTTTTAATCCTAAAGAAATTAATAGTCATTTTGAAACAGGTATAAAATAATGAGGAATTACATGAGATAATGACTCTAGTCATATCTGTAACCTTGTAAAAGCTGTTTTATTCTACATGAAGAGGGTCCCCTCGTGAGGGCTGCCATGATAGAAGACCAGCCCAATACTACTCACTTAATCTCAGTATCCATCCTGTTATTTGACACTTTCATCCTTGGATTAAATTAATCATGGCTGACTGTGGATACTACTTTTCCACAATGGCATCCGTAACTAAATACTATTGATTATTAATGATGCTGCATCCATGCCCCTAGGTGTCAGTGTAGGCCAAAGATGACAAAAATGCAAAGGTTACCCAAACTTAACAAACTTAACTTGAATGCACCTTTAAAAGGATAGTTTGCCCAAAAATGAAAATTCTATCATCGTTTACATACCCACATGTTGTTTCAAATCCGATTGATGTAATTTCTTCCGTGGAACAAAAAAGGACATGTTGGGCAATATGTTAGTCTCAGTATCCATTCCCTTTGTCCATCTAATGAAATTGAATGGTGACTACGGTTGCTCCTTTTGTGTTTCATGGAAGAAAGAAAGTCAAATGGTTTAGAACATGAAGGTGAGTATATGATTGCAGAATTTTGATTTTTGGGTGAACTATCCCTTTAAAGTTTTCAATTGTAGTGGCTTGTCATTTTTTTTTTAGAGCTGGAATGAATTCCATCATCTCTCCACAGGAGTTTTCTTTGTCTAAGACGCACACCTTGCATACCCTCTCCCTCCCCTACTCTTTCTGTCTCTGAGGTTTACTGGTTATTTCGGTCAGAAGCCAAAATGAGACGCTTCAGGCAGCAACCCCAAAGGCAGCCAGCAATAAGAGGGATATTTATATAAATCCATGGGGTCAGTGTGGCTGCCTGTCTGAAAGAAAGAGAGACTGAAAGAGAGAGAAGGGCGTGTCTATTCTGTGCTCCCACAGTTCTGTTAAGCAGCAGCACTAACATACGCTCTTCTGAGGGTGGAGAACAGAGCAGACGGCCTCACGGTTCTAATGTGGTTGAGTGTGTGAGCGTGTGAGTGTGTGTGTGGGTTTGGTCTGAAAACCCCACAGAAGCAACACACATGGTTACTAACTGACAGAGAAACAGTCCACTTAACTCTTAGATCTGTCATTTTCCTAAGTGATTCACTCTGAGACACTCTGTCCTCCAAACCATGAGAATAATCCTTAAAATAATAAAGTTATGACTCCCTCTTTAATCAAGGCATTGTGTTCCATTCCTCTTTTAGTTCAGTGATTATTTTTTTCCTTCATTTGTCAGTGTAAGAAAAGTGGTGTCTGGTTTCTGGTTAAGTTAAATTAGGCTTCTGACTTGTTTTACTGGACCTCAACTTACGGTAAGGTGCAATATGAACCAAAAAAACGCTGTCCACAAAGAGTCATATGGAAACGTACTGTAGTGTACAAACTCCCCCAGTAGCATAAAAATTCTCAGAAGTGCAGTATGTGTTGTAGAAATTTGGCATAATTGGCTCGTAATAAAAATTTCTCTGATCATAAACATATAAATATGATGTACAACAGGAAGGCCTCCCGGAGTAAAAAGTACTTTTGATTTCATTTTCGCACAAAACACTAAACAGCACTTTTCTAAACTCCTGTTTGTCACCTTTCCTGATCTATTAAGGTAATCACATTCTTTATCTAAAGCTTAATTTTTTAAGATAACTTTTAAAATATTGCAAATATGTAAGCTAATGAGAATCCCTAAAATAATTGCATTTATTTTGAAACAGTCCTTGTTTATCATTTTCAGTTTCGTTAAATGTAATTAAATAAAACATTTTTAATAACTAGAAAAAGTATTTCTAGTTATTTCAAATTTTGCCTTGTATTGTCCCCACATCAACACTATATCAATATAACCAAAATAACATTTATCTTCAAGAAATATTCTGGTTTCAATACAAGTTAAGCTCAATCTACAACATTTGTGGCATAATGTGAAATACCAAAAAAAAAAAATCTATCCCTCCGTTTCTTAAAAATCGAGCTTACAGAGGCACTTACAATGATAGTGAATGGGGCCAATCATGGGAGGTTTAAAGGCAGAAATTTGAAGCTTATAGTTTTTGAAAAAAAAAAAACGAATGTATTAATTGAGCTGTAAAGTTGTTTAAATCGTCATTTTTATGGTCATTTGAGGGTTTATGACGTTATCATGCAACAGTGAGTATTTTAACGTTTACGGACTGGCCCCATTCACTTCCATTGTAAGTGCCTCACTTAATCCCAGATTTAGTTTTTTTCTTTCTCCACTTTTCTTTCCAATTTGGAATGCCCATTTCCCAATGCGCTCTATGTCCTCGTGGTGGCGTTGTAACTCGCCTCAATCAGGGTGGTGGAGGACGAATCTCAGTTGCCTCCACATCTGAGAGCGTCAATTTGCGCATCTTATTACGTGGTTTATTGAGTGTGTTATCGCAGAGACATAGCGCATGTGGAGGCTTCATGCTATTCTCCGTGGCATCCAAGCACAACTCACTATGCGCCCCACTGAGAACGAGAAACACATTATAGCGACCACAAGGAGGTTATCCCATGTGACTCTACCCTCCCTAGCAACCGGGCCAGTTTGGTTGCTTAGGAGATCTGGCTGGAGAGATTTTTTCTTTTTTTATAGAAATGGAGGGAAAGTGGTATTCTTTTTTGTAATACTGTAATCAACATTATGCCATAAATGCTGTCGATTGAGTTTAGCTTTTATTGAACCTGGAATATACCTTTATGGGGTGACTTTAGTCCCATTGCACCCTATCAGACGAGATTTCTAAAGACATGCACAGTCATGTTAATTGAAAACAAACTGATTACAATAATTACACATGTAGTTTTAAAAAGAATAACTTGACACAAATAATTCAGCTGAGTGTAAAGCTTTGGGAACTTGTTAAAATCTGTTTCACATGTTGCAATTGTTCTTAATAAGATTAATTAGCACAAATGTGTCTTTGGTAGAGTCAACCCAATTTTAACAGCTATAGACAGTAGACAGAGTTGCTTATCTGCTGTTGTTCCAGTGTTAAATTGTAACAACATGAAACATGTTTTTATACCTCTTTTCCCTGCTCTCCAACTGGACCACAAAATGCTAAAAATTATATGTGTAATGATGCAGTGTGCTATCAGAAAAGGCCAAAATTAATCAGTTATGACAATATAAACTCCTCTGTGTATGGTGTGAGATATGTTTATATAAAATCTGGTCTTGTCATATCTGGTTTCTTTAAATGTAGATGAACTCAGCCCGAGTCTGGGCAACTTTTAGCGACAGATGAAGAGATGACTCGTAATAAAACTATCAACTCACTTTGCACATTTTTGTAATGTTATGATTCAGACTTTCCTTCTTTATTTCAGGACAATATGTAAAAATACCTTTGTGATTGTTGGTGCGTGAAACAACACTCAAACTCTGCTTATTAAAACCAGGACAATACACACGTCTACACACTATATGCAATCTCTATTAGTAATCTCTGCAGTATGTTAACACACAGACATGATTCAGTGTGTCGGATTTCCCTCATTCCCCAATGAATCAGAAATTAGCCCCAAAAGAGGGACATCTGGCCTTACTCTGACTGGAGATGAGTGCTCAGCTAGAAAGTCTCACTGAATATTCCTTGGAGATCCCTAGAGCTCTGCACAAGTCATCTGAATGTCTCATTGCTTTGCTCTTATGGTAATTGATTATTTTCTGACAACGAATGCACTGGAAAGATTAAATGATTCTGAACATTCAAAATACAGGAAAGTGCTAAGTAGTTTTATGTAATATAGTTTCCTTTGTGTCCAATGTGGAATTCTAATTGTTCATGTAAAAAGAAAGTTAAGCAAGTTTACCATGGGAGCACACTTTTAAGACAGTGGGCTAGTGCCAGAATTTCTGTACTAAGCAAACATGTTTATGTGCCTAGACATGCACATACAACCCCAATTCCGAAAAATGAAAAATGCTAATAAAAACAAAAAGGGATGATTTTAAAATTATATTCACCCTTTTCTATATTGAAAGCACCACAACTACACATTATATGATGTTTTCCTTGTGAATGTAATAGTTTTTTGTAAATCATCAATCATTTCAAATCAGGTGATTGCATCATGCTCCAAATAAGTTGGGACAGTTGAGTGTTTACCACTGTGAAACATCGCCATTTCTTCTAATAACACTTATTAAGCATTTGGGCACTGAAGACACAAGTTTGTTAAGTTTGGAAAAGTTTAAGTTATGTAGGTCTTTAGCTGCACAACTGTACAGGGTCTTCGTTGTCATATGTTGTGCTTAATAATGCCCCACACATTCTCAATTGGAGACAGGTCAGGACTGGAGGCAGGCCAATCTAGCACCCACAATCTGCTTCACTGCCTTGCCCTTGTAATTCAGGCAGTATGTGATTTGAAGTTGTCCTGCTGGAAAATGCAGGAATGTTCTTGGACAATTATCTGTCTTCATTAATGGTGTTCTCACAGATGTGTGAGTTACCCATGCCATGGGCACTGACACACCCCTGAACTCAACCTGGCCCTTTTCCACTTTGGCCCGGGGAACACGATGACTGTTTTTCAAAAACTATTTGAAATGTGGACTCTTCGGACCAAAAAACACAGTTCCACTGTTTGCTTTCCATCTAAGATGAGACAGCCTAGAGAAGTCTGCGCTTCTTGACAGTGTTGATGTAGTGCTTCTGCTTTGCATAGTGAAGTCTTAACTTGCATCTGTGTGTGCAACAGTGAATGGTGTTGACTAACAAAGGTTACTAAAGTAATCCCAATCCCATGTTCATGATATCCATTACAGATGAATGATGTTGATCAGAGATCACGTGCATTCAGAAGTGGTTTTCGTTTTGCCGTTTACGCACCAAGATTTGACCAGATTCCTTGAATCTTTTAACTATATTGTGCACTGTAGAGGGTGAAATGCCCAAAATTCTTCCAATCTGTCTTTGGGGAACATTGTTCTCAAAGTGCTGCATCTGTTTGCAAATGTACAAGTCTTGAACTGTCTTTGCTCTTGAAGGACTGGGCTGTTTTTGGGAGCTCCTTATATACTATGACACGATTGCCTCAACTGTTTCACATCTCCTGTTTCACATTGCCTTGTTATTTAACTCATCAGATTTTTATAGTCTAAAATTGCCCGTCTCAACTTTTTTGGAGTGTGCTGCAATCTGATTTGAAATGTATGTACATTTTCAAAAAACAATGAAATTCACAAGGTAAAACATCATATAATGTTTAGTTGTACTGCTTTCAATATAGCAAAGTGGGAATATAATTTACAAATCACTCCTTTATGTTTTTATTAGCATTTTTCAACTTTTCCCAAATTTTTCGGAATTGGGGTTGTACCAGCAAACGTGAAAGTATGTCCCAGTTACATATATTCCCCAAAACAAAATAATAACAATTTACACAAATGATCCTCTTTGAGCTTCCATGTGAAGGAATCAAATTAATTATTTAATATAGTGAGAGGTGTGTGTGTGTGTGTGTGTGTCTGTATTCTTTCCCAAAAAACTCTTCAAAGCAGCATCACCATCTGTCAAACAGCTCATAAAGAGTTTTTCTATTGAGATTCTTATTTATTAAGTCTGTTTCAAACATTAAAGTTGAAATATGAGTAATTTAATTGTGCCCTAAAATTCACACTGGAAAATCCCTGAAATCACTGGCATCACTCATTGGTAAGAACACATAATGGCTATGGAGGGGATTAGTTTGGTCCAAAGAGGTCAGAACAGGGTTTTTTTCTGTGTCAGACTAATTTGTGAATAGGCATTTAGTGTAGACTTCATGTAAAACACTTTCCATTTTTTCAAACGTTTGGCATAAAAATCTTCTGCATAGTTCATAATCCTTCATTCTTATTTTTCTTTTTTGTTACTGTTTTATTACATGTCAAGCTATCATCACAAAACATACAACAAATCATACTTCAACCAAAAGGAAAATGAGCACATGAAAAAGAGAAACAAAGAATAAGGCAGACAATGATTACAAGGTAGATCGAGAGACAGAAGCATACAGAATGCAAAAGGGCCCTGTGGTCAGAAGATGGGAAGAAACCTCACAAGAACCATCTCTTTTCCTTGCTCTCATTTCTCTCTCTCTCTCGCTCCCTCTCTCTCTGTAGTAAGGTCAGACGGTTTAGGTCAGTACAGGAGCATGTGTAGAGTTTAGACTGAAGGATGAGGTCATCTGGATGAGAGATTTAAGGCAACAGTGATGCTATGGTTCAAGTAGCTTCAGCATACTGTAGATGTCTGATCACAGCACTTTCACCAGCTGAATTCAGCTTTGCTTCAAGAAGAGGGAGATGTAGCTATATAATATAATATAATAAAGAAGCTATTTCTACCTGCTCTAACCCTAAAAATTTCTTTGTTGCATAACCTTTATAAAAATTATAAAAAGCAAAGATCTGGGTTACAATAAGGCAAGTCAGTGGAGGCCAAATGTTAAAATCCATAAATGTTAAAATACTCACTGTTTTAGAAGTATAGCCACAAGACGTAGTCAATTTTATTACTTTGTTGCCATGACGATGTAATACATTAGTTTTAACAGAAAAGTTCATATGAGTGCTTTGATCAAATTATAAGCTTCACATTTCTGCCATTAAACACTGCAAAAAATGTCCCCATTCACTTCCATTGTAAGTGTCTCATTGTAACCTTGATTTTTGCTTTTTTTAAAAGATGGAAGAGTCAACAGTTTGCCACAAATGCTGTCATTGAGCTTTACTTATATTGAACCAGGAAAATTCCTTTAAGATAATATCAGGTTTCTGCTTTTTACAGTGTATGTAAAAATAACCAGGGCTGGGTGAGAGGGATATTCAATTATCATTTTAACATTTATGTGTGTGATGTACAATGACTTTAATAGGGGAAGATTTATACCTTCATTGAGGATGCATTCCAACTGTGTTGGCATATTATCATGTCTGCGTTGGCATACACTGATGGATGATGTCAGATTGCTGTGTATAATGGCTAAACAGAATACATTGCTTGTAAACAAGATGTTATTACAGTATATGTCATTTTCTTAACACAGAGAGCCTCCTTTGATCCTTAGTTTAGGTAAACATTTGTTGGCAAAGAGAGTGACTCAGTTCCTTGCAGCATGGGACTTCCAGATCAGTGGAGTCTTGATTAGTTCAGTCACCTCGGACGTGTAGTGCAGAAATACCCTCAAAAGCCAATCACAAACAGCCAGAGAGAAAACAGCTCAGTGAGGTCCACCGACATAAGAACTGACGAGGATGAGTCATTGAGTGCCAGCTGATACCCCACAGTGTCAGATAAAATAAGAAAAGCAGATAGCAGAAGCTGCACTAAGAATCCAAATCACTGAGCATCCCGATGGCTGTCCCTCATCCTCTGCAGTGCAATGGATGATATGGCGAATTCCTGGCTTAGCAAGCACCGTGTGCCTATTTGCAGCCTGATATACAGTTTACCAGTAAGAATTTGTCTGCAATTGAATGTTTAAGTAATTAAAATGTTATGAATCAGAAATGTCACATTTACAGCTTCAGTTTGGTCAGACATCAGTACGTGAATCCCAAAATGGCAAACAACTACTTTAACTGGCCTCACTCCAGGAATTTGGGAATTATATAACATCTATGCTACATAGCCAGCATAAACTCATCCTGTCTCCAGACCAGGAGTTCTACAAAAAGTGACTGTAGAACATAATTGCATAAAAACCATGCACATGGAAAGCTCTGATACTTTACATGCATTAGAACATCAATCCCTTGTTTGACACTGTTTATATGTTTGACAGCTCTATTTGTTTACAGTTTCCACCACCAAGTGT
Organism: Moxostoma hubbsi; assembly: GCA_032164185.1. Lineage (NCBI taxonomy): Eukaryota > Metazoa > Chordata > Actinopteri > Cypriniformes > Catostomidae > Moxostoma > Moxostoma hubbsi. The sequence goes on from JAVLUX010000003.1 coordinate 26,868,284, forward strand.
CTTCTGGCGACACTGACAGTGCCTTCATTTCAAATGCCTCATCATCAAGGGCGTAAATTTGGCTTGAACGGTCTCAGTGGTGCTGATGACGGAGAGCATTGACCAGTTTAGGAGGCAAAGGCCTGGAAAAGAAAACGGTGCTGAGAGCGCAGGATCATTTGCTCACAAATGCAGCACTCTGTCTCCCCCTAACGTTCATTTAACATTACTGACTTCAGAATACTGTATTAAGTGAAGCCAACAGAAAACTGAGAGTATAGAATTTACGGAATGAATGCATGAATGAATGAATGAATGAATGAATAGACGGATGTAGACAGACAAACGGACAGATAGATGATGGATATATGGAGAGGTGAATGAATGAATGAGTAGACAGATAGACAGACAGACAGACAGACAGATAGATGATAGACAGATAGTAAGACAGATAGATGATGGATATATGGAGAGGTGAATGAATGAATGAGTAGACAGATAGACAGACAGACAGACAGACAGATAGATGATAGACAGATAGTAAGACAGATAGATAGATAGACATATGATGGATGGATGGATGACTAATTTGATTAAAAGACAGAAAATCAAATATAGGAAAAGAATACAAAATTCCAACACAAACCCTGTATTTGTCCCATTGTAAACTTGAATGTCGTATTTACTTCAGTAAATGAAAGCATTATGATGACAGCAGTTTTTAATGTTTTACATGAAGATTTTGTAGGTTTATAGGAATGACCATTCCTATTCAGTCAACATAGAACAAACATTAAAATTATTACAATAATATTTGTCATGACAGGCTAAGAATACAGTATAGCAACTTGTAAGAGCGTAGACATTAAATAACACAAAAGGTAAAGAAATACAAAAACATAAAAAGTAGTAGGGGTTCTGCTATACAACCCCATTTTTATCTGAGAGAAAAGATAAATGTTTGGCATGTGGACTTACCATCTTTATAATCTTCTCTGCCCCACGCTGATGCACAGAGTAACTTCACTCAACACGAGTTTCTCCGAGTTTACATCCGGGCCTTTTCCCTAGGCAGTGGGGGCGCACCACAACCGTTCCTTAGGCAAAGTGAAATAAATTCGCCGCACCGTTACATAAAATAGTCCGCTTCTTCCAAGTGTTGTTTCCCAGTCGGCGTTTTTTGTTTCGCCGCGGTTTGCAATAATATCAAGTTAATTTCCAACGTGACAAATAATTAGTTATGTTGGATGAGTTATTTTGCGTGTTATACACGGCACGGTTGTGGTGTCCCATTATCTCTATTCTGCGCGCATTGATATGCCGAGCTCTCAAACTGGGGGTGAATGGGAAGGAAGAAGAGTTCTTGTTTTGTATGTCAGTTTCTGTCTTTTTTTTAAAATACCTTTTTGGTCAAAAACCGACCGAACAAAGCGAAGATTCCTTCTAATACACTGCACAAAACTTTAGGGCGCTAAATTGAATCATTTCATTCGCGGGATAGGATTTTTGTGTTGAAATGCCCGGCTGTTTGTAAATATATATTTAAATAATTGGTGAGTGTGAGTAAGTGTATGAAGATCGGGATTTGACTGCTGGAGGAGTGTGTACAAGGGTAAGTGCACTTCGGGGGGTTTTCTATCTTCATCAGGGGAACTTTTGGGCACAGTTTGTGTTTAAAGTCTGTTAGCTTTCTGTATTTGATTGTGTTGGCAGTGATTTGAGTGGATGTGAAAGCGCAGAGGCATCGCGCGGGGGGGGGGGGGGGGGGGTGTTCAATTCTCTTTATTCTAGGAGTTGCAGGAGAGAGAGGGAGAGAGAGAGAGTGCAGCTGCAGTAAAAGATACGTTATAACTTATAGCCGTTATACAATAATACCTCGATTGACACCAGAACACCTCACAAACGCCACTATTGAACAAAACTTGCGTATACATGGATGACATTTTGACTTAAGCGCAAGATGGTGTTTTCACACCACTAGTGGGATGCCATTATAAATGCACTTAACGCTTACATTTACAGCGATAAGTGAAAGGAAGACATCTCGAGCGATATCCCGAATGAAGTGTGTGTATGTCGACTCCTGGTGTCTCGAGCATCTCTCTGTGTTGAGCTACTATTGTTGTGAGAACCGCTAGGGCGGCAAGACGTGTGACCGTGAAAGAATGTTTTCTCAGTTCGTGTTCTCGGCACGCCTCGACATGCATCATATCAGCACAAACGCGAGATCTTCAAATCTATTCACTTATAACGCGAAAGAAAGTTGTAGGCCCTGTGCAGTGTGAGTTTGATGTGTGATTGTGTGAGGATATAAAGTGATGTTGCTGTTTCCGGTGTGGATGCGCTGGAACGCCGATGATGATGATGATGATGAGGATGATGTCGACCTTTCTTAAGCTTTCACATGGCGCTCGGTTCCCTTTAACGACCGGGCAGTCAATAGCTTCTGTCTCACTCACCCTGTGTTTTAAGTACTGTTTTTGGACGGTATGACGGACACTGAATAGCCGTAAAACAGTAGGGTTGTTCCTCTTCAAAATCACACCCTGTTTTCAGACATTGTTTGATCATGAAATTGCTGCATGCAAAGTTACCAAAGAATACAGGTTGCTAACAAAGTCTTTTTTCCCCTTCTCTTTATTTTCCCCATGTGTTATGCATGTGTGGCTGTTTTCTTCCATTATCAAGAAGAAAGAACATCTTGACTGGCTGTACTGCCATTTTTTATGTTTCTGTTTTTCCCTCTTTCCCTGCTGTGACGGGTCACCAAGTTCACTGTAAGGTGTATCCAAATGCATGAAATGCATGTAGTCAGATGCATTAAATTAAGAAAGCTACTTGTGTCCATTAAGTTTGGTGCAGAAGTTATTTTGTTGCTTTTACTCAGAAGCTACATAACATATATTAACATAAATCCCACAAAACAAAATAAAAGCAATTTGCATAAATAATCCTGTTCAAAAGTTGGTTCTTGATATGGTGTGTTGTCTTCTTGAGCACTAATTAATGTTGGCACCTTTTGTAATAGTTGTGTATTACAATTTCCCTCAGTTGTCAAGTGTCAAAATTTGGATCGCAAAATCATGTAGCCACTTTTGGGAAGAACTCAAATGTGCAAAAGATGCTGGGAAGCAAAATAATGTGCAGTGCAGGAGGATTATTTTAGAACAGTGGGCAGCTTCACTATTAGCAAACTAGTTTTGGCAAGTCTTTTAGGACATATACTTGAGTAATTTTCCCAACAATTGTTTACAGACAGATTGTTTAGCTTTTAATTGACTATATCACAATACCAGTGGGCCAGAAGTTTACATAAACTAAGATAACTGTGCCTTTAAGCAGCTTGAAAAATTCCAGAAAATTATGTCAAGCCTTTAGTCAATAAGACAATTAGCTCCTGATATGAGGTGTGCTGATTTGGAGGTGTACCTATGGACGTATTTTAAGGCCTACCTACGCAGTGCCTCTTTGCTTGACATCATGGGAAAATCAAAAGAAACCAGCAAGACCTCAGAAAACAAATTGTGTACCTCCAAAAGTATGTTTCATCCTTGGGAGCAATTTCCAAATGCCTGAAGGCACCACATTCAACCATGCAAAAAATAGTATGCTAGAATAAACAACTTGGGACCATGCAGCCATCATACTGCTCAAGAAGGAGACACATTTTGTCTACTAGAGATGAACACAGTTTGGAGCGAAAAGTGCAAATCAATCTCAGAACAACAGCAAAGGACCTTGTGAAGATGCTGGACGAAACAGGTAGATAATTACTAATATCCACAGTAAAAACGAGTCCTATATCGACATAACCTGAAAGTCTGCTCAGCAAAGAAGAATACACTGCTCCAAAACTGCACATGAGGACAAAGATTGTACTCTTTTTAGAAATGTCCTCAAACAAAAATTTAAATTTAAATAGCTTGGCCATAATGACCATCATTATGTTTGGAGGAAAAAGGGTGAGGCTTGCAAGCTGAAGAACAACATCCCAACCGTGAAGCATGGGGGTGGCAGCATCATGTTGTTGGGGTGCTTGGTTGCAGGAGGGACTGTTGAACTTCGCAAAATAGATGACATCATGAGGAAGGAAAATTATGTGGATATATTGAAGCAACATCTCAGGACATCAGCCAGGAAGTTAAAGCTTGGTCGCAAATGGGTCTTCCAAATAGTCAATGACACCAATCATACCTCCAAAGTTGTGCTTAAGGACAACAAAGTCAAGGTATTGAAGTGGCCATCACAAAGCCCTGACCTCAATCCAATCCGATCCGAAGATTTGTGGGAAGAATTGAAAAAGCTTGTGCGAGCAAGGAAGCCAACAAACCTGGTTACACCAGTTCTGTCTGGAGGAATGAGCTAAAATTTCAGCAACTTGTGAGAAGCTTGTGGAAGGCTACCCAAAACATTTGACCCAAGTTAAACAATTTAAATGCAATGCTACCAAATACTAACAAAGTGTATTATTCTAAAATGTCACGAGGGGGTTGCGTGAACTGTTGCTATCGTGCACTCATCACACACATCAGGAGATCGACACATTTTCCTAAATAATACATTCGATTTTGGTTTGTTTCTCACCAAACCTTATATGCTTTCATACAGTGGCATGCAAAATTTTAGGCACCCCTGGTTAAAACGTCTGTTATGGTGTATAGATAAGTGAGTAGAAGATGAACTGATCTCCAAAAGGCATAAAGTTAAAGATGAAACATTCTTTTCACAATTTTAAGCAAGATTAGTGTATTATTTTTGTATTGTAGAATTTTAGATTGAAAAAATGAAAGGAGCACCATGCAAAAGTTTGGGCACCCCAATAGATTTGAGCTCTCAGATAACTTTTACCAAGGTCTCAGACCTTAATTTGCTTGTTAGGGCTATGGCTTGTTCACAATAATCATTTGGAAAGGCCAGGTGATGCAAATGTCAAAGTTTTATTAATACTCTGACTTCTCAACCCTTGTCCCAACAATCAAGCAGCCATGGGCTCCTCTATGCAGCTGCCTAGCACTCTGAAAATGAAAATAATATATGCCCACAAAGCAGTATAAGGCTATAAGAAGATGGCAAAGTGTTTCTGCCGATTCCTCAGTTCGTAATGTAATTAAGAAATGGCAGTTAACAGGAATGGGGAGGTCAAGTTAAGGTCTGGAAGACCAAGAAAACTTTCTGAGAGAAATGCCTGTAGGATTGCTAGAAAGGCTAATTAAAACCCCTTTTGACTGCAAAATACCTTAAGGAAGATTTAGCAGACTCTGGAGTAGTGGTGCACTGTTCTACTGTGCAGCAACACCTACACAAATATGACCTTCATGGAAGAGTCATGAGAAGAAAAACTTTGGATTTTCAACACAAAATTCAGCATCAGAAGTTTGCAAATGAACATATCATGCTTTGGGTTTGTGTTGCAGCCAGTGGCACAGGGGAACATTTCACTGGTAGAGGGAAGAATGGATTCAATTATATACCAGCAAATTCTGGAAGCAAACATCACACCATCCGTAAAAAAGCTGAAGATGAAAAGAGGATGGCTTCTACAACAGGATAATGGTCCTAAACACACCTCAAAATCCACAATGGACTACCTCACAAAGCGCAAGCTGAAGGTTTTGCCATGGCCCTCATAGTCTCAGACCTAAACATCATCGTAAATCTGTGGATAGATCTCAAAAAGAGCAGTGCATGCAAGATGGTCCAAGAATCTCACTAAGCTAGAAGCCTTTTGCAAGGAAGAATGGGTGAAAATCCCCCAAACAAGAATTTAAAGACTCTTAGCTGGCTACAAAATTGTTCATGTGATACTTGCAAAAGGGGTGTTTCTAAATACTGACCATGCAGGGTGTCCAAACTTTTGCATCGGGCCCTTTTCCTTTTTTGTTATTTTGAAACTGTAAAAGATAATAATAAAAAAGTAATATTGCTTAAAATATTAAAGACGTGTCATCTTTAACTTTATGCCTTTTGGAAATCGGCCCATCTTTAACTCTATTAGCTATTCACAGTTACAGAAATTTTGATCAGGGGTGCCCAAAACTTTGCATGCCACTGTGAATATCGTGGAATAATTTATAAGACTTCAGAATTATACTTTTGTGTTCTTTTGAAGTTTGAAGAGGTAGTCACCTTAAACTGCCATTGTATGACATCACTGAGTAATTTTTTTTTTCCACCATTTCCCCTTTGTGTAAAGAAAAAGTATAACAACACGGGTGAGTAAACAATGACTGAATTAAAAAATTTGGGTGAACTGTCCATTTAAGGATGCATGTTTGATTGAATTAAGATTGAAACCATAATATGGCCTTGCGCGATTGCTAAACCGTAAAAGGCTGTGTTTTAAAATATATGCTGCGTCCGAATGTTCATACTTCCCTACTATATACAGGTAATATGCCAAAAGCATAAGTGGCACAGGAAAGTACAGAAGTGTATTATATTTTCACTCTCTCTAATGAGTTGTTCTGAATATATCACATGCTTCAACATGTACTGAGCCAACAGGTGAGGGTATGGTGTGCCAGTCTGATAAGGCAGGTGTGTGTGTGTGTGTGTGTGTGTGTGTGTGTGTGTGTGTGCCTTCACTGGCTGCTCTCACTGAATAGAAAAGTTCTCGAAAATATGAGAATTCCCTTCTTTTGCTTTGCTGGCCATTATGGACACTTTTAGTGCCCTAAACTATTTATGGATAATTTTATCCTTAAAATATGTATGAATTTAAATTAGAAAAAGAAATAGCTTGATATTTGTACCAAATTGGACTTCATTTAAGCAAGAATCATTCTATTCATGATGCAAAGTAAATAGCTAAATAATAATAGCTCATGTCCTGAATCTGCTGAACTGAATCTGAAATTAGCTTAAACGTTTCACAACAAAAATGGCTTTACTTATATAGAGGACATATGAGTCTTCATTTCTATCTTGGGCCACATACATCAGTGACTGGTGCAGCTACAGCTAGAGGATGCCACTCTGAAGACGAGTGAAAATCTCTTAGTGTGTGGAGTGCCCATCTGGTAGTCTCTATTCATTCTGATGTGAAGAGACTGATGATCTGTGGGAGAGACAGAGACTGATGCTGTGAGACACAAGTACTAAGAACAGAAAATAACAAACAGCACAAACAAAACAGAGTCAGGCAGTTAGGATTTGAGTGAATTTGCACAGTAGCAGTTTTAACCACCACGCAATTGCGTGGGACCCCGGATGTCGAGAGGGCCCCTACTCCGGTAGGAAAGCTACGCAAAAAACGCTTGAGGTGACATGTTGTTCTGGGTACATACGCGAACACGTCATTGTCAGCGCTCTCAGAGTGGTTCACAGTTGAAGCTGCCGGGTTCGGGGCAGTAGGACATTGGGTTTGTAATTTATGACAAAATATATTGACCTTCCAAACTTGATTCACTCACACGCTCGGCTACGTGTGAAGTTAGGGGCCATTCACACCAAACGTGTTTTTTCATAGTTTTTCTATGTAAATGACGAACGTCCTTGACTGCTGCACCGCATCTTGGTGTTTCCTCACTGTGTCACAAAGTGACCGGCATATTTTTAGACACTGTTTCTAGTTAATAAGTACTTCCGGTTTCAAAAACGCACGTTGAGACACCTGCTTTCTGTTTCAGTTGTTGTGCTGCGTCTAGAATGTTTTTAGTGCAGGTGTCATAAAGATATCAGGTTGCAAAGAGGATACTGTTAAAATGTTTAACATTATTCCAGATTGTTCTGCACCAAGCAAAGTTTCAGCACTTGATATACGGTAATATTTTTTTCACCTTCTGCTCTAGTGTGCCAAGGGGCTGCCATGCCTTGTATGTTTACTATTACTCTTACAAATGTTATGTACGATGCTTAGAAAAAATAATGCCTTTTGCAACATGGTGAAAAATACACTACAGCATTAGAATATAAAATCCAGGTGAAAGTAAATAAGACAGAACTATATTACTTTTGTATACAACAAATCATCAAAGTAATAATAATAATAATAATAATAATAATAATACTGTATTGTGTTATAATGACAAACTGGACAACAATAAATAATTGATGGGTTAGAATATTAATAAATACCAACTACATTTCAAACTGTTACTGGGTGAAGTAGTAGTTTTTGCACACCCTGTTTTGCACACCCCCGTTTTGTACAAATGTTGGTAAATATTGCTTTTTTTATTTGTGGAAAAATTGGAAAACATGCATTAATGACATTTAACTAGATTTTTATTTCATTAAAATTATTTTGAATGTATGTACGGTTTATAGGACGAATTTAAAATTATGATTTAAAATCAATTTTATGACATTTTTTAAGCAAATCATAAACCTGCTCCTGAATTTGCACAGGCATCGAAAATGCAACTCTTGAGTGTCTCTGTAAACGGTGAGATGTTCTGTCCTAAATATGCTGTTCCCGGACACAGCTAGAAAAGTTACTTGCTGTTATGTGGACACTTTTTGTATAAAGCAGGGGTTCTTTAACTTTCTCTGCATGGGACTCAGCTATGACATTTTGTGTTTACATTGGAACTTGTTTACCTAACCTATATTAATTTATTTACTTTTTTATGACAAAAACTTTTTGATTTAGACAGATATTATAGAAATCTCTATTATTCTTTCACAGACTGTTAACTGAAATTAAACATTTGAACAAGCACATAAACATGCACACTCTCGAATTGTAGAAATAAAGTCTATGTTGAAATTGATCAAATCAATTGCATCCAGTTTGAACTGGAAAGCATCTTGTTTTTAACCCCTACAAACATGTACCATTGCAACCATATCTGCCAAAAATAACACAATATTGTGTTATAAATAAAAAATATTGTTAATAAGGTATATTCATATATTGACCTGTTTCATGTGATGTCACTCTCAGTGGCGGATTTAGCAAATTGGGGGCCCAAGGCGAAGGTATGTATGTATGGGCCCCCCCCCCCCCCCCCCCCCCATCCGATTTTTAAAAGAGAACGGGGAAAAAAAATGTACCGACTGAATGGTGGATAGGCAGGAAAAGCTAATCAAATTATTCTTAACAATTGTTCAAAGCGATTTTCACGAAAACTCACACTCCTAACTGTCTGACGGGAATAATCTCAGGCAGTTTGACCTGTGTTTTTGTGAAAATCGCTTTGAACATGTTATTCAGAATAATTGTATTAACACAATATTATTGTTTGTGTTATTGTGTTATTGTGTTCTGTTCAGCGGCCCTGTTATATAATCAACGCAATTTTCATATAGCCTAATGTTATTCATGAATATGCATGTTATGTTGCTATATGAAATAATGTAAATGTTAAAGTGGGTTATTTTGTATGTCCATATATCCACTCAATGTTTTTATGTTACTGAATGGTTTTGTTCCAAGCGACTTTTATTGATAATAAACAGACTCATTGATAGCCTAAGTTGATCGCATTATTTTCCGTAACATAAGATTATAGAGTATAGAATAGTCAGACTGAGGTCAGTGTAGCCTACTTTCGCATTCATTTAATTGAATATTGTTTCTGTAATCGGATAGATAAGTCGAAGGTCCGTGTTTTGCGTCCATTCCTTTTTCCTTTTTTAACTCGTAATTGAAAAACGAAACGTATGCTTTCTTCTTTATTCGTTTTTAGACTGGTGAAACAATATTCACATAACAAACTTATTTTCTTTATATACTCTGTCAGTCATAATACAGGTTGGACAATAATAATACAGGGCTAAGATTATTACAAATAAACACAAGATTGTGACGCATATCCAACGGTTTGTGTGGAGCGTGCGCGCGCACTGCATGACATGGAGGCGCGTGCGCGAACACTTGCGTTTTCCTATCAACAGTGGAAACAACTTAAAAAATACTGTATCATTTCTGGTCATACAGAAAATAATAATACATCATTCGCAACTACTTTTATTTGTGTAAACTCACAATAACAAGAAAACGTTGTGCTTTTGTAAAATAAAATAAAACAATCAGGCGCGCTTTCATGATCTCCGTGTAGAACGCGTCTCGAAAATGAACTGAAACAAAATATAGCGTATGTAGGCTAAAGCTTTTAAACGAACACATTCGAATCGAAAGCAAATACAGTCTGACCATGAATTTCTCTCTTTACAGCGGAGATGGAGATGTGTTTCCAGCTGACACTGATTTAGAAAACACAAGTTATTAATAAACAATTAAAATGCCTCGGTATTTTTTCAGACACATTTATTATTATTAGTCTATAAATCACCTAAACCCTAAATCACCTCTCTGTATGGCTCCAGAGGCTCTTCTCATTCAGCACTGCGGGAAAAATATAATTTCCGGGTTTGGCCTTAGAAAACCAGTAAAATCGAAATTTTTTCCATATTAATTTGTGAATATTTTAAAATGTTTAATAAAGGGGAAAAAAGTCATAAACAAAAATCTGAAAATACGTCAGTATTATAATTTTAATTTTATTTTTTTGCGCAGCATTTAGTGTAGGCTATAACGTACAGTTCAAATGACAATTTTGGTGTTCAAGTTTGCGTTTTAAAAATACAACAACCGTTCATTTTCCGTTTTTCAATTACGGGTTAAAATAGACTCGCCTTGTTTCGTCTCTGTGTACATCCCAGTCCTCCTGTCAGTGTGTTTATCTTTCGTGCCGTTCGCCGTTACGGACTAGTCCATTTCATTGTGAAAATAGGGGGTGTATGTGTAGGGACGGATAACCATGAACTGGACATTTTAACCAGTACTTCAACGTTTCAACGTATTTCTTAAGAATATTAATAAAAATGTGCCATGCTTTTGAAGCGTTCATGATGATAAGGGGCCTTTTATTTGATTTTTTTCTTATTTTTTTTTAGGTTGGTTGGGGGCCCCCCTACTACGACCGCTGGTAGGGGGCCCCAAGCCGCCGCCTACCTATGCCTCTATGTTAAGACCGCCACTGGTCACTGTATGACTGCGCCACCATGTTTGTGACCAACATTTCATATTTCTTCATTGTACTGTGCTGTGGGATGTGGAAAAAGTCTGCAAAATTTTTGTTTCTATTTATAAATCTTGAAAAGGTGATACCGCTGTTTAATTACCAGAGCCAAAATGTAATTTTTCTTTAAGTTATGTTTTATCTTTCAAGCGAGACTAAATTCAAGCAGCGACGAAAAGGGGATAGTTGAGATAAAAACACTTGTGGGTCTTTGCTCATTTATTTAGACATGTCAGTGATCTGTATGTGTGTCAGTTATATTTATAACATCATTGATTTGGATGCAATTAAACTGGAAATGCACACAGGACCATGTTATTCATAACACCCAGACTGTATAAAGGTATGCGATAATTGTAACATGTTGTAATAAATGAAAAAGCACTATAATGTGAATATATAGTTCATATTTAATGTGTATATATACTAATGTTAGTCAATAAACAACACTTTAAAAGATCTTGAATCACAGACTTTCTTCACACCACCAGACTACAGTGTAAACATATTAGTCTTATTCACTAAAATGTCTTGATTGCTTTCTGTGTATTCTTCATGAGATAAAAGCAGCTCTAACATTCATACAGATGGGATCATCACAGACGCTTTGTAATTTTGTGACTAAATCAGAGAAGAAAACAACACAAACATTTGTAACTTCTGAATGAAAGAAGTTTACTGTGACGTATCGACAGGCATGTGCACTCGATGGTCACATATCATACTCACTTACCTCACGGAGGTAAATCGTGGATCAAATATATTTAAATGTCTGTGAGTAAAATTTGGCAATATTTATGCTGACCTCAGACCTATATATCCATATGGGGGGGGGGGGGGGTTGACGTCACTAAAGCAGGTCCATATACATAAAAAAAATTTAACTGATGACAACTTATTAGTCAGGAAAAGAAGAAAGATCAAAGAAGATCTTGAAAGCACTGGTGATACCATATGAATTTCAAATGTATTAGTAGACCCGGTAACAATAATTGCAGAAACTATGATATTTTGCCAGAAACTATGGTTACAATGGTAAATGGTTAATACATTTGTGCGTAATACTTTCAACAGAACAGATATGATCAATATATTTGTTTCAAGCAGACTATTCATTAGGCTGATGTCTTTATTTAGAATTGAACTATGTAAAATTAAGTGCATGACCACAGTACAGAGTGAATGTTTGTAAGCAACTTATCCCAATGTAATAGTCAATACTCGCATATTTCTGCTTATCTTTACCATTTCATGAATTCTTAACTATTTACCTGACTGCTTTTCATCTTTTCTGAATTTTCATGGCTTTTTCTCGAGCTGCAGTTCCTTCTACGTGAAGAGACTTCGTCTTATATTGTTATAAAAGAGACAAATTACTTTGAATTTACCCACATAACACATTCCCAGCAAATACAGAACATTCCCCTAATGTTATCATTTAGTTCTTGTTTGGTTATTTTTTTGGGAACCAATTCCTAACCTTCTAGGAACGTTCTCTTTAAGTTCATTTTTTGCAACCATAAACTAATGTTCCCAGAATGTTGCAGGGAGGTTCATGTGTAACAACCAAATAAGAACCTACACAGAATGTTCTAAATCAAAATAAAATAAAAATCAAATCCCTTTATTGTCACTCAAACATATATACAAGTGCAACAGTGGGTGAAAGTCTTGGGTGCAGTTCCAAGCAACATAGCAGTATGACAATTACAATAAAAATCAAATTTACATAACACAATTTACTCCTAACACAATATACAATATATTCTAATAGTTATTTTTATGTTTTATTTTTCTTTCACATTTTATATATATATATATATATATAGTGCAGTACTGGGTGGGCACTCGCTATTTCTGAACTTACAAAAATTGTCTACTGTATACAAAACCAGCACAAACAAATTAATCAAAGAATTTGCCATCCTTCTGTTTGGCCAGTGTACACAGTAACTTCGGTGTTGTGAAAATGTCATGCTTTAGTGACAGCGCTTCTACCTCACTTGATATCGTGGTGAGAGTTAGTGTGCCTATACATTGATATCGAGGAGGGATATAATCATAAGTAAAGAACCGAAAGACAGTCCCGGCCAGCGTAACATCATGGACGATTGGACTGAAGAGAGCAAATTTGTTCTTAGCAATTAAATTTTTTACCCAGGAAATGATTGCACATTTATTAAAATATGTTGCAACCCAACATGTATGGCTATGCAAACCAATTAGTTTAAGAAACCATTGTTTGGAATGACTCTTTGAGTGGTATCTCTTTCCTGCAGTTCCGTTTGGAATTCATCCACAAACTTTGAATTGAAGCAAAAAAATAATCAAAACTGGTACAAGTTATTGTTAAAAAACAGTTTCCCTATAGAAAAAAAAAAATGCAATTTTTACTTCCGAAACTATACTGTTTATATGACTAGGGTCATTTCAGTTTGGAAAACTACAACCTATGTGCCTCCCAAATCTTTAGCCACAGAGCCACCTCCACCTTAAATATTCCCTCTAGCATGTTCTATAATTTTATGAATTAGATTTGTCACTCTTCTCCTGGGCGTTACTATGTGTAAATGTGTATGAGAAGATGTGTGCTCCTTACTATCTTCTCTTGTCTATTCCAGCTCTTCCCCCATCCTGCCAGTTGAATGGTGTTCACGACGGCAGACGTTGGGAAGTAATAGAATAAACCATTGTCATAAAGGGGGTGCACACCTATGGAAAGTGTGATGGTCAGCTTTTATTATTTTAAACTGGCAAGTTAATGCGTTTAAATGTTTTCCTGGACAATACAGTGCAATTATTAGCAATTAACTGTTGCGCAGTTATATACAATGTTACTTTAGAATGAACACTTCAAGGCTGGGAGAGCCTTCAAAGCTCAAGGCTGGGAGAGAAGGAAACAGTTAATGCATACATCAGCATCATTAACCATCAAAGAAGAATGACAAGAGGGAGAGTGCAGAAGATTGTGTGTATGTGCAAATATAGAGGAGGAGTGATGTTCAGTTTGATCCGTGTTGTTCAGGCAGGATTTGATGAGAGTAGTTCTGATTGAATCAGTACGCAGAGATATATCCTACTCGCACTGAGCAGATTTACACACACTCACACTAATAGATCCGACATGGCATGGTTATAAACATTGTGAGACCCCAAGTGCACACTTACCTCTTTTTTTTACCTGTGTTATGACAATATCTTACAAACCAGTCATTCATATCTCAACTAGTGAAAAAACAACCTCTCTGTTCCTCTTATTTTTCAGGCAGCTGTGTAGCATTTTGGGAAGAAGGGATCAATGATGGAACTGCAAAATTTACAAGAAGCACTCAAAGTGGAAATCCAGATCCATCAGGTATCCCCCCTAAAAACGGTTGCACTAAATGTACTGTAGTGTGTAGTTGTTGCAGCTGCAGTACCCTCATCAACCTCTAGAGATCACTGTGTTCACAGTCAGCAAATGCTTCCCCGCTGCACTCTTAAGAGTCCTAAAACTTTCTCTCTCTCTGTCTGCAGAAACTCATCACACAGATGAAGCAAGATCCACAGGTGTGTGTCCCTCAATTAACATTTCCTCAGTACAGCTTGATAGATACGCTCTCATATACTCTGCGGCAGCTGAAACTGTGTATCAGGGAGGAGTGTGTGTGTTTTTGTACAGAATGCTGATCTGAAGCTGCAGCTCCGTGACCTGCAGACCAAGATCACAACGCTGAGTGAGCGGCAGGTGAGAGCTGCTCTCTGAGAGAACACCTGCTGCTGCGTATTTGTGTGTGTGTGTTGATGAGTTCAATCAAGTTTTCATTTGGCAAGGATACAATTATTTGCCAGTCTGAAAGTTTTTGCTCTCTTGAAAAAAATAAGGCCATCTTGTTAAGTCGTGAAAGTCTCACCAGGCATTGTTTTGTGTTGTGTATTGTGCTGAATATTTTTTTTGTAGTTCCATTGTGTGATTTGTGTGTGGCTTTGTGTTGCCAAACTAAGTATTTGCCAACACTGTATTTGACACACACACAAATCTGTTCTCTCCCCTTTTCTTTGACATTTATATAACTTATGATTAATGTCTGGGGACGATTCACTAGAGCTTACTGTACAGAACTGGAAGTGCTGTGGAGGAGAAAGAGAAAAGATGTGTTGTAGACAGCAGGAGTGGAGAGAAGTTTTATAAGAATCTCAAAGATTTTTAAAGGAATAGAACAGAGCAGCTGCCATCAACAAAAAAAAAAAACTCAGACCTGAGAGATCATCTTTCTTTATGCAGAGAAATAGGGATAAGTAACACATGGTGAGCATATCTTAAAGGGGCCATGATCTGCCTTTTTTATTTTGTACAGTTTTCTGAGGTCCACTTATAATGTAATCAAGATTTTTACATAAAAAAACATAATAATTTAGAAGTAATAGGCTATGTTCTGTCCTGTTTTGACCCCCCTCTTCAGAACACGGTTTGAATAGGCGTGGCGGATTGTAGACTTGGAAGTAACCACCCACTGGTATGATTGGCAAACATTTTTGCTGTGTGCCCACAGATGTAAACTTCTACATGTATGTTTGACAGCCTACACATTTTCATAGATGGACACTGCTTGGATTTAGGTTAAAACGCATAAATACTCAAGTCTAAATCTACCAAGTTCTTACTGATGCGGTCTGGAATTAGACCTGTGTTTGCCTCTCTCGTTATTTACCTGCTACATGCCTGAATTGGTGGGCGGGGCTAAACAGGCAGTGATGTAGAAGAAGGCGTTGATCTTCTTCTGCGGAGGCGGTGTTTAGCCACACTATTACGTAATAAAGTGCCACATTCCACATCCTGTTGGTTTGGCAGATTGGCTTCAATATAAGCTGTTTTTAGACTAATGAGAAAGTTTTGAGTTCTGAAAATTACAGGGTGTTTTTATAGTATAATGACCTCTTATATGTCAAAAGATCAAGAGAATTTTGATTTCTCTGTTCATGACCCCTTTAAGGCTATATAGTTAGAAAGACAGTGACTCAAAGCCTCCACATTTAAAAACAAAATGAACCACCCAGCAGCACTTTTTAAAAATGTGTGCTCTCTTTATCACTCATTCACTCACACAGACTTGGAATGTGTCGAGCAGCACAGTGTCCAGTGGAATTCTCGTACGTCTAAGAGTGTGTGTCTATAACAGATGGTGGAGGGAGCCTGTTAAAGCTGTAATCAGTGAGAGGACTGAGCTGGGGGAGTTGTGTATATACTCATTAATTGAACTGTCACTGTCTTCACTGGTTATAGAATCAACACATACTCCGCTAAATGCAGACAAGCTATATTGCATATCCTTAGCCTTTGAGTTAGATTTTAGGATCATATATTGTAAAAGCATGCACTCTTACAGTCTGTACTGCGTTTTGATATCTCCGTCTTTCTGCTGTCTTCTCTTGTTATGGAACCATTCTCTCTCAGAGTGCTCTGTGTTGCTTTGTGGATGTGCTCATGTGTATCATGTGTGTGCATGATACGTCTTTGGTGTTGGACTGTTACACAAACATTGAATGGCTTCAAATGAATCGCATTGAGAATGAGAAGACCGATCATGTCAAGCATTTAGAAGCTCATTCTGTTTCTAAATTGAATTTCCTATTTGCACGCTTAGAAATAAAGCTCAAGACATCTCAGAGGGTAGTCTCAGCCTCAGACGGCATGCTACGGACAGCCCACAGTCCGTGCTCTACGTCTGATGCGAATAGCACACAAAACTGGAAAAGGCTTTCTTGAACCACTTGATTGGCAGGTTCGATGGTACTTCCAAAAAATAGATGCAGACATCTTCTGCATTTTCTGCATTGTTTACTTAATTATGTCTGTGAAATACTCTGTAAGGAGGTTTTCTGTGCTGTACTTAGATTTTCTACACATTTTCCACTATTTTCCCATCTGTGTTCTGTGCAGTCGCTCATGGAGGCGCACAATTATATAAATGATTTCTTTCTCCAAGTAAGTCTTTTATTTTGATATGATACATCTATGATAACCCATCCCCTAAATACTCCTTAATGGCAAAACCGACTATAATTGGTTGCTTAACATGTTAGTTAGTTGGCTGTTCCTGTCTAAATGGGTGGTACTTGACCCATTGAAGCTGCTATAGAGCTTTGCCGAAGTCATAGGTCTGGCTACGCGAGACTACTCAAAGGGTGCTCAAGAGCTGCATGATTTGTTTATGGAAATTCACCTATTAAGTGTGCTGTATTCATTGTTCAAGTGATTTATTATCAGCCAGAATGCTTATTTCCCATTCATCTGCATTTGTTTAAAAAAGAATATTCATTGTTACTTTGTAGAGAATCTACCACAGATGTAAGTGTGCCTATTTTAAAAATATTTATTGTAAATGTGTTTTGAGCTCATAAATACAAATTTTGGATATATGTTCTTGTATGCAAATTATCTAGTGATTTCCCAAACAAACCTCCATTGTCAATTATTTGGACAAACTAGTCAATTTCCCTCTAAACAGCTTATTACAACTAGTCATGCCCCAAACTCTTGTTGAATTAGAAGTTGACATGCTAGACTGCTCAAATAAGCAGAGAGATGTTTTGAAAGTGCCACAGAGCCAAAGAGTGTAGACTTTTAATGGTAGTCAATCTACAAATGGCTTATTGTTACATATTGTTGTCTCATCACATTAAGCTGGGATAAGATAATGAATGTTTACATGCACACCAATATACTGCTAACTCCTAAAAATCAGCTTATTAAAAAAAACAGACAAAGCAGGGAAAAAAGTGTTTACATGAAACTTAAAATTATCCAGTTGTTCTCTGCTTTTGATGTCAAACCGTGAAGAGACATGCGCGCAACACTTGCACACATTGGATAAGCAAGTTAGAACGTTGGTAAAGGAGTTTACATGCAATGTGAAATCGAGGTAAAGGGCAAAAATCAATCAATTGATCGGTTTATTCTTAGGTCGTTTATTCCAATAAAGGAAAGCCAATTAATGCATTTTCATGACCAAACATGTTATAGGCTTATTAAGCATAATTGGTGTAAGAATGTGCATGTAAACGTGCTCATTGAAAAAAACACGCATCATTATTAAAGACATGAACAAAATCACACATTCAGACACAAAATTTGTCCAAGGATAATGTGTTGATAATGATTTTAGATGGACACAAGTACATAAGACAGCATTCATGTTAATGTCAATATAATTTCATCAGTATTCACAGTATTCATGTATATCAGATCTTACAGATAAAAGCTTATGCAGATGCGGATTAGCAAAAAATAAATAAATTATGATTTGAAGTAGCAAACATGGCAAAATTCCTTTCAGCTGTATACCGGACACACTTCTTAGTCACAAATTATGCTAATGCTAATATATTACAGATACATTTTCTTGTTAGACCTAAACCCTGATTTATAGAATACTTTAAGATGTTTTTGAAATGCTGAAAACTGTTGAGAGAGACAAATACAAAGAGAGAGTGATATTCAACTATAGGGACTCCATGTTCTCACTTGCTGTCAATACAAATGGGCCAAATTCCAAAAGTCTCTTTATCAACAGCAGGCAGGCAGAAAGAGAGAGTAAGTAAGAGAGACTTCATTGCAGGTACAAGTGACAGAAGACAAAAAAATTACAAATTTAACAGGCGCTTGTACTTGTTATTCTCCCTCAGAAAAAGGTGGTAGAGCAGTTAAGGAGAGATCTACTGGTGAAACAGGAAGATATGAAGCTGCAGACGCTACAAGCTGACGGGCAAACGTCTACCCTGCTCATCACACAGACACAAGCGTCTCTGCCTGCTGCCAGCCTTACCACTTCACAGGTACTCACTCCATCACACAGCACAAACAGGACAATACTTTAAAGACTGCCAGAAGTACACTACATAAAGACATAAAGACCTCTCTGAAGACAAAGCCTTTGCTGAACATTATAAAACAGAGCATTAAGTTTGGGTGCAGTATGTATGTTAAAACCTAGCCTATAAAATTCTTGAAAGGAATAGTCACCCTTATGCCATTCCAAATCCATTGGGTTTTTTTGCAGAACACAAAGGTCCCTCTTTTCTAAACAATGGAAATGGATAGCCAGGGTTATGCTGTAACGGAATACATTTAATGGTGTTACATATTCAGAATACAAAAATAAAGTAATTGTAATTAGCCCCATTACGTTTTCAAGCACCTTTATTCAGAATACAATGACTTCATTCAAATGTTTTAGAATACTTTTAGACTTCTCTCATAATGACCACAAAATAAGGCAGAAGAAAAAAATTATTATCAATCAAGTATGAAATGTTCTGTTTTTCTGAACAGTTTTTGAGAACAGTGTGTGTGTGTGTGTGTGCATTCATGAAAGGGTTTCATGCCAAATTGGGCTAATTTGTAAATCACAATCATGGGTTAGAATTATAGCATCTCGTTGTGGTTTTTGGTATACTTTAAATATGGACTGAGGTCACCAAAACGTTTGATGGTAGACACTAGACAAAGAAAATACATTGTCTTAGTCATGTATAATGATTCCGGGACTGAATATCTGGCAACTGCACCAGAATGTTGTCTTAATCAGTGTGCTGTCATCTGTACACCAGAATCAATACAGCCAGGTTTTTACACAAATATAAAATTTGAGCATTTGATACATTATTTTCCGCATTGTAATTGTTGTGTAAATGCATTAATTGAACATATCATACGAAGTGATTCACAAAATGAAAACCGAAGGATTAAAAGAGGTAAAAGCACATAAAAAATAAAAGTGTCATAATAAAAGAAGTAGAAAATAAAAATAATAAATTGGCATAAATGCATAGGAATGCAAGCAAGCCTAATTAAAATCATTCATATACTGTATTGTTGTCACAGGACCTCACTATGTTGCATGTTTAATTTCTGGAAGTGGCAACCAGTTATCATATAAAAATTTGCATTTTGTATCCAATTTTGTGTCAAAATGTATTAATCTTTGTTAGTCCAATCAAATATTGGGTTCAAATTCAAATACAAAGCAATTGTTAAAAACATACAATTTCATTCTGAACAGTAACAAACAACCCTGTTTGGCAGCCACAATGTCACAGCTAGGGGCTTTGGGGTTTTGGAGGTACAGGTAGCATTTTTCCTCTTGGAAAATGGACAAGATATTGTAGTGGACCGCAAACAGCCTTCTGTTTGCCTTCTGCCTTCCATAAAGTAAAACATCAGCGTCCAATTTCACATGTAATTTATAATCATAATATGTGATCTCTCATCTTCATGAAAGTCACAAGTATAGAGAAACCACAATGTGCTTAAGCTAACAACACACAAACAATTATAATCTTTCATGTCTATATTAAACACATCCCATTAAACATTTACTTTGGCTTGGAAAAATGAAGTGAACCCTTGGATTTAATAACTGGTCTATACTCCTTTGGCAGCAATGACCTTAACCCAGCCTTTCTGGTAGCTGCGGATTAAGCCTGCACAACATTCAGATGGAATTTTGGACCATTCTTCCTTACAGAACTGCTTCAGCTCAACCATATTCTTAGGATGTCTGGTGTGAACGGCTCTCTTGAAGTTATTCCACAGCATCTCTATTAGGTTAAGGTCTGGGCTCTGACTGGGCCACTACAAAATGTGGAAGTTATTCAATAGTGAATTTACTTTGATGTTTAGGGTTATTATCATGCTGCATCACCCAACTTCTACTGAGCTTCAACTGGTGCACAGCCACACTGACATTATCCTGTAGGATATCTTGATACATTTAAGAATTAATTTTTCCATCAATGATAGCAAGTAGTACAGCCCCAAAGCAGAAAAGCAGCCCCAAATCATGATGCACCCTCCACTGTACGGTTCAACCTTAAACATCAGTCCACAAAACATTTTCCCATTTGCATTGTGGAGTGTCTTGGTGGTATTTGGCAAACTTCAAATGTGCAGCTGTTCAGATGTTTTTGTTGGAAAGCAGTGGCTTCCTTCATGGTGTCCTGCCATGGACATTGTTATTGTTTAATCTTTTCCGTATAGTAGACTCATGAAAACAGATGCTAACCAGTTCCATTGATTCCTTTGTGTCTTTAGATGTCACTCTAGGGTTCTTTTTTACCTCACTGAGCATTCTGCAGTGTGCCCTTTGAATCATCTTGACTGGACGGCCACTTCTATCATCTCCATTTATAGACAGTTTGTCTAATCGTGGACTGATGAATATCCAAACTCTTTTAAGATTTTTTAAGATAAGGAAAATTCTTGTCCAAGTCCACGTCAGTAGATGTGAATGGCAAACACAAAATGTTTGAGTGCTTTTTATAAGTCAAAGTAGCTCTAACCCACACCTCCAATCTCGTTTCATTAATTGGATGCCAGGATTGCCAACTCCTGACTCTAATTAGCTTTTGTTGAGGTCTGAAGCCTAGGGGTTCACTTACATTTTCCACAGCTCTGTGAATGTTTAATGGGATGTGTTCAATAAAGATATGAAAGATTATTATTGTTTGTGTGTTGTTAGCTTAAACACATTGTGCTTTGTCTATACTTTGATGAAGATGAGATGACATTTTATGACTAACAAAACCAGCACATCAAAATATGTTATTGCACAAAAATGTGTATGTAATACAAGTAAATATGTACCGATCAGTCACAACATTAAAACCACCTGCCTAATATTGTGTTGGTCCCCCTCGTGCTGCCAAAACTTTCTGAGATGCTATTCTTCTCACCACAATTGTACAGAGTGGTTATCTGAGTCACTGTAGACTTTGTCAGTACGAACCAGTCTGGCTATTCTCTGTTGACCTCTCTCATCAACAAGGTGTTTCTATCCGCAGAACTGCCGCTCACTGGATGTTTTTTTGTTTTTTGCACCATTCGGATTAAAATCTAGAGACTGTTGTGTATGAAAATCCCAGATTATCAGCAGTTACAGAAATACTCTAACCAGCCCGTCTGGCACCAACAATCATGTCACGGTCCAAATCACTGAGATCAAATTTTTTTTCCCCATTTTGATGGTTGATGTGAACATTAACTGAAGTGCCTGGCCCGTATCTGCATGATTTTATGCACTGCACTGCTGCCACACGATTGGCTGATTAAATAATCGCATGGATGATCGTTGGTGCCAGACGGGTTGGTTTGAGGTAGTCTTAATCTATGACTGAATGTGCTACGATGTAACTCTAGTTTGGCATGCAGGGGATAAGAGACATCCATACTACTTGTAAGTCATATTTCAAGTCTTCTGAAGATATACGTTCGATAGATTTTGGTGGAAAACAACTCTAAACAATGCCAGTTCTCAAGTAAATAACAGTTTATTCACACTAAATTTAGAGCAAAAATGATACTTTTGCCTCCTTGAAGCTTGAAATCACTATCCACTACCATTGTTTTGAATAGAGGTACCAAGACTATTCTTAAAAATTTCCCATTTTATGTTATACGGAAGAAAGAGAGTCATATGGGTTTGGAACAACATTTTTTGTGTATTACTCATTTAAAGTGTTTAAAACTGTGCCCCTGCAGAACTCTGTGGCTCCTGTCATTGCTTCAAAGACACTACCTCTGGTGCTGAGAGCTGCCACGCCCACCTCACCTATCATCATGACACCAGCACCCACTATCACCGTGGTTACAACCCTCAGCAACACTCTCCTAGCGAGCCCTCCTAACTCGGATCCTCAAAACTCACCAGTAAAATTCCAACCGGTCATCCAAGTGACCAATCAGGGGGCAGAGCCAGTACGAGTCATACCCAATAGCACTGTTCTTGTAAGTTCCCAAAGCTGTTTTAAATTTCTTGTTAAACAATAATATGAGTTGTGTGTTCTCATCTCCCTCTTGTTTTGCAAACGCCATGTGAGGTGGGAGGCAATATTAGTCTCTCTGATTTATTTAAGGAATCATTTAGATCCCAAGAGCTCAGCGTTGGTTCTTTATGATTTAAAACAAAATCGATCGATTACTATCTGCCAGCATTTCTTCTGTTCAAGCTTCTCAAGCTTCAGTACTACTCTAACTTACTCTTGGAACTTACTCTCTCAAACTTGGCAATGTGATACTTCAGATATGGTTGGGCTCTTGTATGACAAATAGCTTTTGATGTTCCTAATTTTAAGTCCCTTTAAATAAAAGTTTCTGCTACTGTAAATGACTAAATGTAAATGTAATCGGACATTATTTGTCACATAGTATGAATGGATAAATATGCTACAGTAATTATTTGTTGTAGGATGAATGTTGGAAGGGTTAGTAAAGTAAGGGTGTCTCTGTGCTCAAATAAAAAGGCGGTCTTGTCACAGGTTCAAGCTGCCTCCCAACCAATCAAAGTTCCTCAGTTTGTCCCACCCACCAGACAGACAACTCGGCCGGCCACTCTACTGCAGGTTTGTTTCCATGGAAACACTTCACACCCTAATGCCTGGCTGGACTAGTGAAAAGCCCTCACTATTGAGTGTTATTGTGTGTCTACTGTATGTGTTTTTTAAACAGCAGCTGTTAATTTTCTGTGCAATGGTTTTGCTTCTTGCTCTGCCTGGTTGTATTGCTTTGCATTTTTGTTTGCTTGTGCAGTGGTGATGTTTACATTCCCTGCTTTGGTTCTTGCTCTTGACCCGAAACTGACCCCTAACCGTGATTTCTCTCTGAAATTATTCAGTGCTCTTGTATTTTGTGCTGTGTATGTTGTGTGTGTGTGTGCATATACGCTAATAAAATAGCAGTATTAAAGGCTCTCTGTGAACGTTTGGGATAGAAACTGATGCAGGTATAATTTTGTTGATGGCTAAAGTGTGTGGCTGTGCTGCTGCTGAATCTACAGCTCCATAGCAAAACAATTTTTATGTTTTAGCTGAGTTGCAAGCTCGCAGTCTGAATTTAATGTGGCTAGAGAGAAAGGTTAATATGCATTCATTTACAGATGCTCTTTACAGAACTGATGGTTTACTTAAAGAGACAATACAGATTGTTAGCACGTGTTTTACAAATCAATGTATATAATTGGAAATAGTATACATTATGCATTAAACAATAAACATGTAACAAAATATAATACATGCAATATAATATTATATTTATTGATGGATTACATGCATTTATAGATTTTTAAAAAGCTAAAATGTGACCAAAATGATGAAAAACAAATAAAATATAATTTGTAAAATTAATATTTTTGTAATGTACCAAGTAAGAAGGTCCCCTGTATGATTAAGCATTAACTGGGAGAGAATTTCTTTTATATGTATGTAAAAGGGACATTTTAACAGAAATATACCCATATGAATCTAATCGAATTGAGAGCTTGTGATTTGGAATTGAATCAGGAAATCAATTCCCATCCCTATGCAATAATAGCATACACATCTATAATTTATCTCTATGAAATGCACTTTTGCTGGAAAATGATGGTATATGGTGCAAAGCATTACCTCTGGCTAGAAACTGTTACCTTGGTGATTTACTAACTCAGCAGAATTTACAAGAACGATCACAGAAATCCAAATGTTTAAGTTTGCGAGACATACAAAACATGTATATTGTGAGTTAGACTGCTGAGATGGGCATTTTCTGATCCCTTTATGCTTCAGTCCTCTTTAAATGGATAGTTCACCCAAAAATGAAAATTCTCTCATCATTTACATGCATCATGCTATCCCAGATGTGTATGACTTTCATTCTTCAGCTGAACACAAATTAAGATTTTTCAATGTCGGTCCATACAATGCAAGTGAATGCTGGTCAGAACTTTGTAGGTCCAAAAGGCACTTAAAGGCAGCTTAAAATAATTCAGTGGTTAAATCCATATCTTCAGAAGTGATATAATAGGTGTGGGTGAGACACAGATCAATATTTAAGGATGTTTTTACTTGAAATTCTTCTGCTTCTTTTGTGTTTGACAATTCACATTCGTCTTGCCTGTCATCACCTACTAGGCAGGGAGGAGAAATTATAGTAAAAAATATCTTAATATTTGATCTTTAACACACACACCTATCATATAACTTCTGAAGATATAGATTTATCCACTGGAGTTGTATGGATTACTTTTGTGCTGCCTTTATGTGCTTTTTGGACCTTCAAAGTTCAGGCCACCATTTACATGCATTGTTTGGACCTACAGAGCTGAAATATTTTTCTAAAAATCTTTGTGTTCAGCAGAAGAAAGTCATACACATCTTGGATTGCATGTGGGTGAGTAAATGGTAAGTATTTTAGTAACAATATTTTAAAGTGTCCTTGATACACATATTACATGTATTTACTATAGTAATAGTCAATTATGCATTAAAACAAGCAACTAACTCTAAACCAAACCCATATCCTAAACCTATAGTAAGTACATGTTGTTAATTAGTAATAATCAATAATTTCTTTTGTAATTACACTGTAACAAGGACACATTAAAATAAAGTCACTTTAAGCTGAGGATATGCTTTTTTTCACCTGCCGTTACATTTTGCACAGGGTCAAGTGTTCTAGCCTTTCAAAGGATACGCCATTCATTGCCTGTATTGACTGGTTTGTCGCATGCATACAACAACGGATTTGTGATACTCCACCTGACCTGATAAATGCAGTCATGCATAGACGACATGCACTGACGTGCATTGCCCAAAAATGTGCTGCACGGCAGCAGTCCATGCGTACACTGCTGATGATGACATTTTTGTCATGTACACTGTGCGCAAGAAATGTAGTGGCAAACGGAAAACCTTAGCATCCTTCGGCTTTAAACTATTTAAGATTATACCTTAAGTAATTCCCCTTTTTTCGTTGTTTTTGTATGAGCAGGTCAGGCCCAAACCTCCAGCCTCTCTATCTCCAGCTGCTGGCCAGGTGTCTGTACAGACCCTGCAGTCACCAGTGTTACTGAGCACTGCAATCCCTTCCTCTGGTCACATCCAGCAGATGCGTATCCTCAATGGCTTGCCCTGCCCCAACATCTCAAACAGCACTGGCATTCTGATCTCTCCCCCTACACACACACAATCATCTGCCCAGACACACATGCAGAAGTTTACTTACAACAGCCCAAGCTCTGACAACATGGTGAGGGTAATTCACTTATGCAGTTTGTTAAACATTCATCAGTTCATATTAACATGTCTTTTGTTTTGTTTCAGACAACTGTTGTGGAATATGGGACAGAGCCAAAGACTTCATTGCTCATCTCTCCAGACACACCTACACACACTTCACCCCCACTGTCCTTAGATTCACAATCCTCACCTACCCCCACAAACACACACACACCTTCTTCCAAACATCAGGAGAGCCCACGGGTAGGATAAATAATTTACTGTATGTTAACATCACATATTATTATGAAGGTTATAATGATTATGCTGATGATGTTTATGACGACATACATTGTTTCTACAGAAACTGGCCTTCATGTTGTCTCTGGGACTGGTCACACGTGACTATTTTGAAGGTCAGTAGAATGAAATGTGTCTATATGTGTGTGTGTGCGTTTAAGTGCATTTGTATTGATGTTTCCTGCTTTGTTTGTATAGAGATTAAGAGCAGGCGTCAGGAGCGTAAGAGAAGAACAACAGCAAATCCAATATATAGTGGAGCCATGTTCGAACCAGAGGTAACAAACAAATACACACTAGATAAAAATGGCACAATACAAACAGCTTACAGATTGTACATATTTGATTAAATCAGTTATGCCTGTGTGTATTTCAGCGCAAGAAGAACTCAGTTTCATATCTGAGTTCCATTAACCAGTCGAGCAGGAAGAGAGGTAAGTCCAGCTAATCACACCGTCTCTCTCTGTGCCCAAATTAGGTACCATACATGCAAATTATTTACAAGCACAGATATCACACATTTTTCTACTGTTTCTGTGATGGGCTTACAGAAACACTGATATTCATGTCTGACATGTAATTTTTGTTTTCCTTTAAGGGATAGTTCACCCAAAAATGAAAATTCTCTCAACGTTTACTCATCCTCATCCTCATGCCATCTCAGATGTGTATGACTTTATGCTGATGAACACAAAGATTTTTAGAAGAATATTTTAGCTCTGTAGGTCCATACAATGCAAGTGAATGGTGACTAGAACTTTGAAGCTCCAAAATTCAAATAAATGCATCATAAAAGTAATCAATAAGACTCCAGTGGTTTAAAATATGTCTTCTAAAGTGCTGCTATTTCTTTGGGTGAGAAACAGATCTATATTTCAATACTTTTTTACTATAAATCTCCACATTTACTTTCAAGTGAAAGTGGAGATTTATAATAAAAAATGACTTATATATTGATCTGTTTCTCATCCACACCTATCATATCACTTCTGAAGACATAGATTTAATCACTGGAGCCTTATGGATTACTTTTGTTCTGCCTTTATGTGATTTTTGGAGCTTGAAGTGTCTGGTCACCCAATAGAGCTGAGATATTCTTCTAAAAATCTTTGTTTGTTTTCTGCAGAAGAAAGAAAGTCATAAACATCTGGGATGGCATGAGATTGAGTTAATGATGAGACCATTTTCATTTTGGGTGAACATGACTAAAACAGTAGTCATGTTCTGTGTTTACGGCCAATATCCCTGATCACCCACAGCTTTTTTTACACCTCTTAACCTGAACTGATCGACTCTGCTATAATCCCATCAGTCAGTCTCTTCTGACTCTTCAAACAGTCACATTCTGTAGTAGTGACTGTTTGATTATGTAATGTGCTCACAGGCACTCTGCTGTGGAGTGGCGATGTAGATTGTGTGTGAGACAGGAAGAAATGACCCTGCAGTGTGTTAAGTGGGATAATTACTGTTTTCAAGCTGCTGTAAAAGTGTATATATTAGTAAAGGTGTTGGAAAATGTTCTCAGTCTAATATATATAGATCCACAATTAGGCTAGTTTTGCACATCTTAAAGGTGCTACAATACTGCATCGTTAGTGCACCAATGGTACTTGTATCGAACAGACCACCTAACTACTCGTACTCTGTCTGTTTCATAATTTCTGTAATTTGAATAAAAAAACTCAAACAAAACATGGCAATTGACCAAAGATTGCCACGTTTCATTACAACCAATATTGCTAACAGAGGATGCAAACATCTCTGTCAGAAAGTGTTAGAATCAGTAGTACCAAAGTCGTCATGCCTCTTACATTTAAAAGCTATGGTTGTTTATATATTTGTTTGAAAGCTGGTCAGAAATCCTCCTTGTTCAGTTGTGCATGGTCATGTTTATTTAATGTCCTTAAGTGGCTATAGAAACTATTTCTGGTTAATGCGATTTTTAGGTTCACTAAACAACAATGTTGTTTAAATTGCTTTAGATGGTTACTTTTATAATATAACAGTACTACAACAGATACTTGCAGATTATGGACATCTACTTCTGCTGTTAATGCCCAGTACACAAATAAATGTGCAATATCTGTTGGTTTAAGATGCTGCACATTCACCTATAATGTCTTGCTTGGCTTAGTATTTGACAGCATCTGTGTTATCCTTAGATGAAAATAACATCAATAAGCTTCCTGATGCCTGGATAAGCTTTTTTAATCTTTGCCCCCGATCCTTCTTTGTTTTTGGCATTTCTTATTCCCATCTGCCCAAATATAATGCCTTCTGCCTTTATCAGCTCATCTAAGGCCAGTTTTTTGCAGAATGTGTGGTTACCCAGCATGCAAAGCTTCCTTTGTGATCTAACATTGCTCTCTCCCTCCCAACAACCCTCACACCACCCCCACCCGCCTCCTTCCTGCTACCCTAGCCAATGAGGACAGCTTGTCAGAGGTATGTTACACCAATGTTTTGTCTTTTTCTTTTCTGTTTTGTTTTGTCCTTTGTTTCATCTCACCTAGGTCACCTTTCTAAAAACGGCAGTATTGTGGAGTGGGGGCCCCTCCCCCCAACCACCAGCAGCCATCATTCTGCCTCCCCAGAACTACAGCGGCCCACTGCGGGCTGCCCATTCTCCCATGCCCTCTCACTCACCCTTTCATCACATTTACCCACACCCAGCCCCAGCCCAGCAGGGGATGTAAGTAGCTGATATAGTCCACTACAGTTCCTGAGACACTATTTAGGCTTCCCTCTCCTATTGTTCACCATGCTTACCGGTTCCATCTAGTGGAGGTAAATTATGAGTCTCAGGGAACTGAGGAGCATTTATCATTAGACTTTAATTGCTTTTCACTCTCATAATTCATTTCATTTTTTCCCCATGCTGTATCTTGTTTCACTTTTGTCATTGGTCTTACAAAGCAGGCAGTCTTCATAGATATTTATATTCCTTAACTACCGAGCCCCTTAGAGGACAGGGTGGGAATTTTTTTCAGAAAAATTTGTGTTCCCTATTGCGAGGGAATGCAAAACTTATTGCGAGGCAACACAAAAGTATTTCAGAAAAAAAAAAAAATCCCGCCCTGTCCTCTAAGGGGCTCAGTAATTAACAGACTGTTAATATGATAATTTTTATTTTTTATTACTATTATTATTATTTGACCAAAATCTGATACCACTAATGAAATGTAAGGCAAAGAAGCAGCTTACTAGCTCCATTTAGAGTGAAAGGTTTTTGGTAAATCAGTATTTAGCTGCTGGTGTTGTGATTGGTAAATATAGATGCAGTAGACAGCTTCTCATGTGTTATACTCACTCAAATGTATATGGCCTAGACTGCCATGAGCCGAAGGCTGAGTCCACACTAATCCGTTTAAGTTTGAAACTATCGTTATCATTTTCCTAACGTCATTGTTTTTCAAAGTATTCGGGTATTGAGAGCTTTCTCTAAAGTCTTCATTTTAGTAAATGGGAAGTGTACACATAGCTAAATCAATGTGTTTTCAAATAAAAATGTGTGCCGTCAGTCGATAATTTAAGCACATAATTTTTGTATTTAATCATGATTAATCAGATTTTGAAAGTGCTGAAATTTGACTATATATATATATATATATATATATATATATATATATATATATATATATATATACACACACACACACACACACACTTAATTTCTTGTCAAAATGAATTTATTTCCATCTTAGGAAAGAAAACAAAACAATATGCATCAATATAATGCTTGATTAAAATTTTCCAAACAGAGCCTTCCACAAGAAATGCACTAAAACAGCACCAATTAGAGTAACATTAAACGTTGCCCAAAGTCTTAGTGAAAGTTTGAATAATTGAAAGAACTAGTTTCCACATAGGTTGCATATTCATTACAATGGATATATAAACTCTCCATTCTTTGCGATATTAATCTGCTGGTAGACTGTGGCTATCTGCTTTGTTACAGCAATCGTGAAGCTGCATTCATGATTTGCGTCAGAGCGTCAATGCTGGCATTAAGCTTTGAACTCACCATATAAAGCGCTTCCAGACAAAAATGTCTCATTCTGCATTTTGCTGATAGTTAAGACTTGACCTGCTTCTGTGGTAATTAAAATGTGCCTTACAAGTCCCACTTGGTCTTGTTGTTTACATCATACAGCACTAAGAACTCCTTTCTCCATAATTTTATAACTGACAGCGAAGCTCTGTCAAAGATTCCTTTATTTACTGAGATAATAACCTCTGCAGCTCTATCATAGGTGAGTATTACAACAGTATCACCCAAAGAATGTCAATGGGATTGCCACGTTATGCTGTTTTATGCTAAGCTTGTAGGCTCATCTTGGTAGAAGGGCTCCTGTGCTATGTCTGTTTGTGAAGTGTGCATCAGTGTAATGACTCTGGGTGGACACATTACAAAGGTTTTGCCCTTCACACGTGTTTATGCCATTTTAACGGTAAATACATTAATCACAAATTAGAAAATGAGCACGTTAACTTTTTTTAATGAATCGCATGCCTTAATGTGCTCATTCTGACAGCTCTAATAAAAATAGATTAGTGTGGATGTGCCTCAAGATTTTACTCTCACCTAAAGCAGAAAGGGATTGATGTGATGCCACAGAAATGTAAAGCCCTACGCTAAACCTTACATACAGTCATTAGCAAAAACACCCTAATATCCAAGAGGGCAAATACACAGAAAACCAGAAATCTGCATCAAGACTGCTCGAAACTTTGTAAGTTTAGTTAGCCTCTTTTTTTCCACTTAATTTGATTTAACCGTTGTCCATTCATTAAGAGTGTTCGTGTTTTTCACTTTGAATGTAAACTGTAAATAGAATTTCATTACACTTTAAATTACACACTATTTTTTTTTTTTAGATTCTGCAGAAGGAAGATTCTATTGAGTGGCCAGGGACACTTGCTATTGTCCATTCTTATATCTCTTATAAAGCAGGTGAGTAGTTTCATCATACAGCATTCTTACTGATAACCGGGCACCTGCATTGACACGTATAAACAAATATGAGACTTATATACTCTCAGTGAGCTTTTTATTAGTAACACTATTGTCCAAATAAAGTGCCCTACTTGGTCTTCTGCTGTTGTAGTCCATCGCCTCAAGGTTTGACATGTTGTGCATTATGAGATGCTATTCTGCTCACTACAATTGTACTGAGGAGTTATCGGCGTTTCTGTCTGCAGAACTGACACTCACTATATGTTTTTTTGTTTTTGGCACCATTCAGAGTAAATTGTAGAGACTGTTGTGTGTAAAAAAATCCCAGGAGATCAGCAGTTACTCAAACAGCCCGTCTGGCACCAACAATCATGCCATGGACCAAACCACTGAGATCACTTTTTTTTCCCATTCTGATGGTTGATGTGAAAATTAACTGATGCTCCTGACCCATATATGCATGGTTTTATGCATTTCATTTGTGCTGACACACGATTAGCTGATTAAATAGTCGCATGCATAAGTAGCTGTACAGGTGTTCCTAATAAAGTACTCAGTGAGTGTATATCTGATTATTGATATACCCTGTGGTTAAATAGCTTTAGATGGGAGTGATGCTCTACAATAAAACAAAACAGAATATCAAAACAGAAAGTGTGATTCATTGTGTTTGAGCCTCTAATTAAATGCCCCTGTAAACCTCTGATCCTTTACTAACTTTCCAAGAACTGTTGATATTTACACGTACACTAATTTCTCTGAAGCTAAAGAAGAAGAGAAAGATCGTCTGATGAGATGGAGCACAGAGCTGCGGGATGAGAGAGAGACACTGGAGCAGAAAGTCGGACAGCTAAGCCACTCTATAACGGTGAGAGAACAGTTCAGCAAATATTCTGTTATTAGAACAGTGAGTGATCCAGACTTGTTCTTCTCTTTATCGCATAATGTTGATAAATTCTTAGCTCAAGCGCAATGAGTTATTCTCATTACATCTGAAATACATCACTGTGACACATTAGTCATAAAAAGGCCTGAATTCATTAACTATAAACTAATGTGATTTGGGTTGTGAGTCAGCACTGTCTCCTCTCCTGGCACAGAGATGTATGGACAGCAAAAACGGCGTGATGGCCCAACAGATGGAGATGGAGGTTTCACTGGAGAAAATTAAAGGGCTGGTCCAACTGATCAGAGGGATCCAGTTGTCCCCCCACCCTTGCCAGGCGCTTATCTCTCCTGTAGGCATGCCTAATGGAGATATGTCCCAAAATGGAGCTTCCAAACCCAGCAGCTCCTGTGCAGTCACTACAGACACAAACAATAACACGAATAACGCAACACGCTCCTCCGAAGCTATGGTGATAATTAGCACTCTTTCAAACATAAACGATCCCTTCAAACAAATCGGCACAAATATTAACACAATTAAGACTGATGCTTCAAACATAAAGAGCAACACTAGCAGTGAGGGCACTGAAGAGAGCACATATATAAAAAGCATGTCCAGAATCAGGAGTGAACCCATTAATGCAAACATCACAGCCTTCAGCAATAACAGCAACAACCAGGGGCTTCCCAGTACCAATGGAGCAGTGTCCGCTGGGGAGGAAAATATAAAGAAACATAGAAACATCAACAGTGACCTCAGCGTCATCCCACAGCCCATTCTCGGCCCAATCGTATCCCTTACGGGGGTGACGGAGGGGGTAAAATAGCATCAGCTACCCCACCACAGTTGCTGCCCAAAGTGTGCCAGTTAACAGTATTGTTGTTCTGTGTTTTTGTTTCATCTCTTGTATCTTTGAGGGAAAGAAAATCCATAGTGCCATTTACTACATGCAGGAAGGAGGTTCCTAAAGTACCAGCAATGTGTATGCTAATGTGTGCACACTGAAAATATTTCTACAAAGAATAATGATATAGAAAATAAAATAAAAGAGTAATAAAATCTAAAGATATCACACCATTGTGTGCCTGATACTGTTGCCATAGCACCTCTGAAAGAGAAAGCTTCTGAAGGATTGGATGCAGGTCTTGTTCCTGCAGCCCTCTGGTAGTTGAGTAGCACAGCTTCCTAGCTCTGATCTAAGACATAAGATATGGAGATATGAAGAGTTCAGTCAGTTTGTCTGTGAAATGCAACCGAGGTGCAGTTGTTTTGTCTAGTTTTGAGTTATTGTGTCTAATTCTAGGGCATCAGAGCGTAACATGAAGCTCAAAACAGGTTATCACACACTAACAGAAATACAGGTCTTCCAGGCGTTCCACTGGAGAATTCACTACTGTCATTAGCATTTATCTAATTCTTGGCTTCTTAAAAGCTGAAACATTTCTGTAAATATATTTTGGTATTTTTTCTTACAAAAATATTCATTAGTTCTGTTCTGCCAAATAATTAATGCCACAGGGAACTGTTATTTTATGTTATACTAATAAGATTAAATAGATATTTAAGAGAAGTAGAATAGTATTTGTAGTGTCAGTCCTGAAGTGTTTGTGAGGTCAATTATAACCATGCCTTATCTACTAAACAGTGGTGATTTAATGAGAGTGCATTTCCATATAAGTCGCAGATGATTTTTAACAGAAGGGATGATTCGAGATTTGCTGATCTCACATCATTTGTGGTTCTTGGAAGTCCATATCCACATCAAGAGGGCTTTTTATCACCAGAGTGTAGCAGGGGTTTCATGCCTTGTCCAAGAACTTTGATTCCTTAAAACAATGACAAATATTAAGTTTCTTTTTAGACTTGCACACATGCCGTTAAAAAAACAAAAAATCCCATAAAACCAGTGTGCCAGTAATGTTATGCTTTTGGGCCAAAATAAGGGCTGCTGTTCTGTATCATTTCACAGTGTCATCTTACTAGGTGGTAACACTGTTCTGTAAACCTACCCTAAAGCACAACACAATGGGGCATAAGTGCTATGCCTAGGGCCGCAATTTTACCATTGTCTCCACCACTAAGGGGCTTCTGTTATCACATTATTATTTATATTTTGCATTACTCTAACCATATCAGAGATATTGATGCTCTCTCACCACTGTATTTCAGACAGTGTGTAACAAGCACAGACTTAAAACACCAGACCACCTCTAACATAAATGGCTGCCCCAGAAACAGCCATGGTTGGTTGAAAACTGTATCATGTATCAAAATGACATTTCTATTGTGAAAGCACATGAAATAATCCAGAAACCCAGTGGTGTCAAACACACTGGGGATGCATTGCTGTTGATAGAAGACAATGTTGATAGTGTTTATATCTTCATTTCAGGTTTGTGAGTGTGTACATGTTCTTGTTTTCAATGCTGCACATGCAGTTCTAGCCTGCAGTAGCCTCTGTGGATTGGTTGCCTTAAGATCTATAGAATATGTTAGGCTGTTTAATTTTAGTGTTATGACTAGTCAGTGTCTTAGAACCAGTTATCAGCACAATGAGGGAGTTTTTTTCCCCTTTTAGGAATTTGAACCTACTTTGTCATCTGATCAGTCTGGTTGTGAGGACAGTGCCTGCACTGCCTATAGTGAATCTAACCACTACGCATAACTACATAAGAACTCTTTTAAGTGCTTACCTCTTATAACAAAACAATTTGCTGGTTTATTAATTTACCTTAATAAAATTTATTATTATACCTAATTAATTTTTTTTTATATACTTATATATATATATATAAAAGAAGACTTTAAAATTGATCAGTTATTCTATCCCAGTCTAATTATCTGGGCATCTGCCCCTCAGTTTACTTTGCATCAGAATTTTCAAATGCTCTTTCAAAAGGATACGATATTTCAATAGAAATACAGAATTATTCACACATTCATCTGATAAAAACATTTGAAATATCTATCACGCTTGTGGAAATTCCAAAGCAACATCTAGAGAAGTATTTCTTGTTTAGTGGTGTTCTGGTTATCTAGTGAAAGAGCCCTTACACAAATGCTCATCAGCTGTGACATTTGCAAATGTCATCTCCCGTTCTCCTAGGGCCAAGAATCCTAAGGCCAGATGTGGCTAATAGGACTGACAGTGGTTCAGTGACAGATGTTCTCTGATGAGATTTAAGTGTGTGAAATCTGATTTCTCAGATGTTAAAGTGTTTACTGAGAGCTCAGGCTTTTGTTCATGTTGTCAAGAGAAGCATGATAAGGCTAATGAAGATCCACAGTCTTACACCTCATGCTGTTACCTCATTCAGGTTGATAAACCCCTAAAATCAAGGATAAATTATTGCAACGAATATCTGTGTTCTAAAATATAAATTAAGAACACAATTTACATTAATTTGTTGTAAAAAGTGTCTAGATTCTTTCATAATAGTTTTTTAAAAGGATGTGTATTGCTCTTTTGTTCTGTTCACTGTTTTACACTTTGTATGTTTTATTTGTTGATCTTGTGTGTTGCCTGATGTCTGTTTACCTTTTCTCATAGAATCTATGTGTAAGTTATTTGAATATACAGCTTCATGAATTTCATTCTGTTGAGGAGGTTGGATAATACTGGAGCATTCGATCAATTTGTATTTATTTATTTATTTTTTACCATTTTTGCTAAATAAAATTGTAAATTCAATTGTTCAATTTCATGGTTTCATTTCTGAAGAAACAATCAGATGTTGTCATTGTCAAACTACTATACATTTAACATCCTGAGACCTGAGCGTGACTACTGAGTGCATTTTCCATTTCCCTTTTTGATTTGTAACTAGTAGCACCTAATAAACATGCAAAAAACAAAAACAAAAAAAATCTACAGCAAATAGTTTTCCTAAAAATGTATGGCAACATATGAGGCAGCGGGACTAAGTTCTGACATTTTAAATACTAAAAAGCTATAGAAAGTAAATATTAAAAAAAAAAAATTATATATATATATATAAAACATAGATTTATTATCAACTTGTTTATTATGTTTCTATGAGTGTTGGTTATTCATGTTTTTGAGACATTACAGACATCACATCATAACTTAGCATTATTCATTCTGATTCAAAGAAATGGCCAGCATCATCCAATCACTGCCAACCTTATTAAAATAAAATTATACTAAATTTTTCAGATTTTGGATGAACCCATTGATTATCAATGTGCTAAGGCACAGTAAATACACAGATCTTCTGCCATGATGCACATCATTTGCCATTTTAGGCATGACAAGCACAGCCTCAGAATTAGCCCAGCAATGACAAATAAGCATAGGCTTAAAATAAGTGGGTTACAAACCTAGCAACTATTTGTTTTATGAACAATGCAATGGAATGTTTGGGACACCAATCTGAAAACAGTCATTATTTTCGCTATTCTTTTTGGTGGTTCTAGTGGTGCAGAAATTTCACACTGCACCTTTAAAAACACACTGCTACATTTTGCTGCTTTAAGCTGTCTGCATTAAATACGCACACACACTGATTTGGAGATCCAGAAGGCACTTAGTGGTTCTGTATTGTTATTCCTTTCTGAAAAGGTAGTTATGTAATATATGAGCATTACTGTAGTGAATACATAGGTCCGATCTGCTAACTGCATTTAGTCCTTCTGGTCACCACTGCATGGTTTTACTCCTTGTTAGTTTGTTTTTGAGTGCATGTCTCATCTGCAGCATACGTGATCGCTTGTCCATAGCCAGCAGGTGGCGCTGAAACTCCAGACGCACTTCACGCACCAGCTGCCCGAACGCAGCCTCCACTGCGGAAGTGTCCTCTGCAACAGACAGCTCAAAGAAACTGCACCTGTATCACCACCACCAAACCAGTGAAACTATATTTTAACACACATATCAAGATTTTCAGTGCACATACAATGGCCTTTAAACCATAGTAATAGCAAAAGTGTAGTTTCCAAGTAAAAAAGTTTGAATCAGCTTGCATGTTTCATCCATATCCATGTTCTCATTGTGCAATTAGGTTAAATGAGAGAAATTAAATCTGCTCATATATTTGTCAGTTTGGTTAAAGAATGTGTGCAGTCATCAGAGTTACAGTAGCAGAGTGTACTGACCTTAGATCTGAGGCCAAAGCCTGACCCTCATCTGTCCTCACCAAGCGCCCATACTCCATGTCACATTTATTGGCTACAATCACTGTTGGAATACCTGGAATTCACACATACACAACATTTTTATTTTATTTTTTACCAAGGACTTTCCATTGACTTTTTTGATTGATTGATTTTCTATCCCCTAACTCTACACCTACTAAACCCTCACATAAACCTTTAGCATTTTTACATTTTCATTAAGACTTCCATCATTAAGTATGTTTATTAAAGGAATATTCCGGGTTCAATACAAGATAAGCTCAAACAACAGCATTTGTGGCAAAATGTTGATTACCACAAAAAATTATTTTGACTCGTTCCTTGTTTTCTTAAAAATAAAAAGCAGCAATCGAGGTTACAGTGAGACACAATGGAAGTGAATGGGGCCAGTTTTGGAGGGTTTAAAAGGCTGAAATGTGAAGCTTATAATTTTGTAAAAATATGTATATTAATTCTTCTGTTAAAACTCTATAATAATAAATAAATAAATATATAAGTATAAATAATAAAAACTATTATTTGAGCTGTAAAGATGTTTAAATCATTGATTTTCCAGTCGTTTTAGGGTTTAGAGCATTACGTCATCATCGCAAAGAAGTTGTAAATTTGGCTTTAACTTTACACAGAAAAGGTTAGTAAGTGATTTTATCACACTAAAATCATGTTAACATGCATATCCTTTATGCCTTGTGGTTATACTTTTGAAACAGTTTGAAACAAATGCTGTCGATTGAGCTTAACTTGTATTGGACCCGGAATATTTTGCATTTTGGCTGATCCCCACAATGTAGGCAAAATCTGACCAATCCACACACACACACACACACACACACACACACACACACACACACACACACACACACACACTAAATGAAGGCCGTAGTACTGAAGGAGAACAGACTACCATTAAAATGACAGCACCTGGTGATGGATGGCATCATAAAAGCCTACAGAGTCGTGATAGACTCTCACTCTTTTATATCACTTTCAATGTATCTTCCTATCTCGGATTTACAAACACGCAGTCACTGACTGCCGTGTGCTATTTTAAGAAAGTCATGAGTTCATGCATGAGGTGAAACCTCTGAACTGAGACATATTAAGACAGGGGTGTACAAAGTCCAGCCCGTGGGCCATTTGCGGTCCTCCGACTACTCTGATGCAGCCAGTGTGAGATTTTAGAACAGGATTAGGCCCGCTAAAGAGAAATTATATGAAATCAATATTCTGAGCACTGGATGTCGCTATAATGTGTAGCCGCTATTCACAGTGCATCTTCTCTGCAAGTGCACTCGGTGTCGTCCCGAGCTTCATCGACTGGTGGAGTTCAACTGAAGTTTGGATACTCCTTATTTCTAAGGATGAAGCGACATGCAGAAAGAATTATGAATTTATTAAAGGATTGACATCAGGTTAGATACTTTACTTATTACTTGTACTTGTTCTTGTTAAAATTTCCTGATACCTCGCATCAATAAACTGAGTAGAGAAGCTATAGCGTGAGCGGTTGTAGAGTTTATTGAGTGCGAACAGAGCATACTCTTCCAGAACGTCCTCTGTAGCACTGGGAAGTGTACTGTAACCAATTGGTTCGTTCTGATATTTCAGTGAAACAATAAAAAATATTCAAAGGCTTCCCAGTGCCATTTGAGTGAGGACATACTGTTGAAGAGAGCGCTTAAAACACTTGCACATCTATCTGATGCACTCACTCAAGTTGCACATGAGCGTTCGTAAAATAAATTGAAGCGCAATCATTTTTATCAAATTAACATCGTATTTGTAACGCAAGTAACAAAAGAACAGAAGCTATAATTCGATAGCTATAAAGAGTAAGTCCTTGAAAAATAAAGAGATAATTTGTTGCATCACTTTATAGCAGGAAAGTTTTATCTGATTCTGATTATTGTGATTTACTTATAGCAGCTATTTGTGCTTTGCAGTGCCATTGAATGGACGTCAAAAAAGATATAAATGTGAATAGATGAAAAACTAAAGTCCCCCCTCTGTTGTACGAATTGGCATCGCACAACTAGACGGCGGTGTCATGTTGTTCCTGTTACTTTTCTCAGCACTGGCCAGGATGCATAAACAGTCGTTTATTATTACTGGATGAGGATTTTAATAAATGCTTTTATAGATCATGCTGAGGTGGATTTTCATTCTCAGGTATGAATCCTTGCAATTATCAGTTTTTATTAAAAATAACTATCCAGTGTAAAATGTCTCTAAATAGATATAAAGCGGTATTTGATTTAAATGTGGATGAATGGAGGATTCAGTTTTGAGGGGTCAAGCGCCCCCTGCAGGAATAAAACTCACAAAGACAGTCAGTGGCTGACAACATGTGCAATTTCGGTCTGTAGATCTGTAACTCACACAAAACTTGTGTATGAATTTAGAAAACATGAAATAAATCCCATGAGTCATATGTAGAGTCAGTG
This sequence comes from Moxostoma hubbsi, assembly GCA_032164185.1. NCBI lineage: Eukaryota > Metazoa > Chordata > Actinopteri > Cypriniformes > Catostomidae > Moxostoma > Moxostoma hubbsi. The sequence goes on from JAVLUX010000003.1 coordinate 26,907,983, forward strand.
GAGATGTTAAAGGTGCAAATAGAAATGATCAGTTGTTTTTCATGGTGAGGAAAGCAGGTAAGAATTGTCATTTTCTGAAAGGGTCAGGTTTTTCTGAAACATTAACCCTAATGAATGTGAATATGATATATGATTTTTCAGAATGTTTGATATGATACAGTTTGTAAATATTTAAGAGTATGCATTGAATTAGGAATAATGGGATTATACAGTTTTACTATTAACTGCGATTAAAAATATCACGGTTAATTTAACCATAAGAATTTAGAATTCACGGTTAAAAAACGTGAGATTCTTTATTTACACATGGCAAAAATATTATATATAATGTATAAATATATAATATAAAAGAGTTTTTCATAAGATTGTGTAAGCCTAAATGGGAAAACTCTGTGTGGGTACTGGAGCTGTTGCTATGGTAACAGACGGTGGCCGTGGTGCTTTAATGGTCAAGTGTCGCAAACTGAACGTGAACTTTGATTTCACGTGAAACTGAAGCTTAAACACACAAATTCCAAAATATAAGAGTTCATATCCATCAAAAAAGTGACTTAAATCAGCTGTTTGGCAGCATTAAAATGACCAAATGAAGATGACGGATGTAAAACGAAATGGACAGGATGATCTACTAGTCCAATCCAACGACAAACTAGTAAGTGTAATATTTTTAGCTGTGGTGATTTTAAAGTAATGAATTAAAGATGCCATGTTTTGTAATGTTTAAGCGCGCTGACCGCGAGCTGCATTTGTATGCTATCAGCGAGTAAACTTTGAAAAGTTGCATCATCCTCATTATTTAAAGCATTGCTTCTGTACAAATTCACCACATTCAACAATAAATGTCCATTTTAGTCATGATCGGACTTTAAATTGCCTGCTGTAAGCAATGTTCACGTTATTATGGACAGTCCAAAGGCTTATTTGTAAAGTGTCGTGGAGTCTGCTGCCAGTACTTCATGTTTGGGTGTCTGACAGAACAACGATTGGCTTTAATAAAGTGATGTAGAAACCGTTTAATGCTGTGAACTATGCTGTGTGTATTTATCAGTTCTTATTATAGGGCTTCCTTTAGTGTCCACATATCCCCCAGAAATATGTCCACTTATACGTTTAGACAATTGTTATATGATATGCCTTTTTTGCATCCGTGCTTTTGCATAATAAGAAAATTTGCAAATAATTGTAAAACAAATAAACCAAAAAAACATTTCTCAGACAATAACCTGACCGTCAAAAACACACCGCAGCATCCCTACATTGAATATACTTTTTTTTATTTAGCTGTGCATTAATTTGAACTGTTATTATGCATTGTGTCCATACCCACATTTGGTCCTCTTTAATGTTCAAACCAGAATCTACACCATTAATATTTTGTATAAGACGCATCACTGTTCCATTATAAGTGTTCTTTGTGAGTGAAATACATCATTCTTTATTTACATGTAGGGCCTACTCAAGCATACCATAGAGCACAAATTATGATAAAACTTGTATAATAGTAAGTGTACACTATAAAGGTTCTGCATATTGGCAATAGTAGCTTCTAGCCCTTTTTTAAATTATTACAGGGATGCGCCCCCGGCTGAAAAAGTTTGGACACCCCTGGCCTGTATTAAGGCAAGGTGAGTCATACTCATGGATAGCATTGCGATTTGCTAGTTGCGGGACCATACACATAAACATATCATATACCAGAACAGATTTACAAAACATAGTATTATTAGTACACTTCTGTAGTGATTATACACACCCACAATTTGATTGGAGATCAGCCTTACCGAGTGTCTGTTTAATGTGGTCAATCAGTCTCTTAAGGCGCGACACTGCTTCAAAACTGCTACGATCCATGACGGAATACATAATTAGAAATCCGTCACCCCATTTAATGGAGCTTTCCAGAGAGGAAGAAGGTCCTATGCACTCCTAAACATACACATACACACACACACACATACAGCTCAGATTCCCACATTTGAATATCTCTTCATTTCTTGCATGTGATGAGGTGAGTGAATGTGAGAGATGCTGGATGGTGGCGAAGAACATCTAGAACATCTTTCACAGATGTGATTCTGACAGCGAGTTCCAGCCTGGAGCATACAGGACGTGACTGAAATACCCTCAAATAATTCTGCCTCTCTAATACACTCACACAAATGGTAATACTTCAGCCAGTGAATTAACAAGTGCCGCTCTACTGCATAACATGATCAATGGCTGGTGGGGCTGTTAAAGCCCCTCGACCTGCCTGAGATTCAGCACAACAGACATGAAAGGAATGGAATGGTTCTGAGAGTCCTGTGTCTCATCAGCCGTTAGACAGGGCAAGATCATCTCACTGTCTTTCTTTTTAATGGTGGATAAATATGCCTGTAAAACAGCAGCTGCACAGCAGCCCCTTAATTGGTAAGGGACAGAATACAACAAAGGAAGATCTCGTCAGATCTAATCTCAGGCATGCTGTACCTTATTAACAGTGTCTAAAATCTCCAGCTCAATCGGCTCTTTGTCCACCATTTTCTGACACCTGTAGGTGACCTCTAAGAGACACACACACAAAATATATGGCATGTCATACAATGCAGATAAGAGCACAGATCATGAAAGTGAAATTATAGTGTTGAAAAACACTGCTAGTGCTACATTCTGCATGGTTGTAAGCTTTACAATATAGAGGAGATATGTTGAGTCAATATTATAGAGCATCAGTTTATGCATTTCAAGGTTTAGTTCACACAAAAATGAACAAATATCTAATTATTTACTCACCCTCGTGCAATCCCAGATTTGTATGACTTTCTTTCTTCTTCAAACACAAATTAAAATTTTTTTGGTACAATATTTCATCTCTGTAGGTCCATGCTAAATTAATGGTCCAAAGTCCAAAAAGCACATAAAGGAAACATAAAATGAATCCATATGACTCCAGTGGTTAAATTAATGTCTTCTAAAATGATTTGATAGGTGTGGATCAGAAACAGATTGATATTAAGCAATTTTGACTTAAATCTTCTCTTTCACTTTCACATCCTAATTTTGTTTTTGGTGATTTGCATTCTTTGTGTATATCGCCACCTACTAGCAAGGAGGATAATTAATAGTAAAAAAAAGGACTTAAATATGTATCTGTTTCTCACCCACACGTATCATATCTCTACAAAAGACATGGGTTTAAACATTGGAGTCTTGTGGATTACGTTTATGCTGCCTTTATGTGCTTTTTGTAGCTTTAAAATGTTGGTTCTCATTCACTTGCATTGTAAGAACCTACAGAGCTGAAATATTCTTCTAAAAATCTTAATTTTAGTTCAGCAAGAAATAAAATCATACACATCTGGGATGGCATGAGGGTGAGTAAATGATGAGAACATTTTCACTTTTGGGTGAACTATCTTTTAATTGCCCTATTGGGTGATTCTTATGAAACCTGTCAAGAAAAGGTCACATTTCACCCCAAATCATACAAACACATATTAAAATTAAGCCTTCAATTACGCCCATTAAGAGTTTTTGCAGTGTGACATTATTTTCTGAACACTAAATCACATTTTACCTGTCCAATTCTCATAACTGTAACAAGTCCGGATGTTTAATTTTACTATTTTAATTTTTTCAATTATTATTGTCATTTCCATAACACTGTACTGTCATAAGACTATATTACAGTAAAAACAAGATGATTCTTTTACATTAAAGTCAGCAAACATGAAAAGCAATATGAGGGCGAACTACTCTGCTGTATAAATACCTTTCAATTTAAAATAATATTTTTTTGCAGTAGTGAAAATCTATATTTGTTTTGCATTGCGGTAATGAGATTCGGGGGTAAAATGTGCATAACTGTCATGAAAGTTATTGTCACAATGTAATCTTAATTTTCTATTTGCTAAATATAATTTCTTGTTTCTTTTGATTTCTTAATAAAATGGGACATGTATATTTTCTTGTCAGGTTTCCTGAGAATAAACTTGTGCTCTTTTACTTACCTCTTTTATGTTCATATTCTCCAATGAAACGTTTGGTAATGAATCTGACACACAGAGCTAGAGATAAACAGGGAAACAGAGTAAGTTAACGTAATCTTCACTACGTGTTGTTAATAAAGTCCAATATGGTTCATTGATTGCAGTGTTACCTGTCTTTCCACAGTTCTCTCTTCCCAGCACCACCAACTTCGCCCTCATCATCTTTCGTATGGATTCTGTCATGATCACTGTTGATAAAGTTCAAGACATGTGGACAGCATTACATCTGAATAATATTAACACCTTCCGAGGTATTCAGATGTCAAAAAAATCGAATTACAATTTATAACAGGTTATTTTTCTCAGTTTGCGTTGCTTTTCCTTCGCGCTCAAGATGAATGCGGCATGGTCAACATGTCAAAGAATGAAAAAAAGTGTAGTAATACTTACTTTGCTCCCGCAAGTTATTGCAAAACAAAACCGTCTGGCAAGACCCAAACGAGAAGCGCTTTGTTCTATGCCATGGTGTTCATGTCTCCTGACTCTTGAGGTAAGCAGTGATACAATGTTCATGCAGCTCTCGCTCGCTCTCTCTCTCTCTCTCTCTCTCTCTCTCTCATATATTAGAAAAAGCGCGCGCGCACACACACTAAGGACAGGACGTCATTGTTCACCGCGGTCTCTGTTTTTATTCCACACATTCATCACAGGACTAAACTGCGAGACTCATTAAACAACCAGCTGATTTATCGCCTTTGACAACCTAGCCTCTGGAGCAGCCAGATCTCACCGCCAACAAAACCATTAATTAACCCGGGCTTTTGTATTTTTGCACTGGTATATACTCAGAAAAAGAACACCAGTGGCAACTAAACTCTGAATATATGTTAGTTAAGCATTTCTGAACAGAAGTGTTGGGTGTAATCTAACTACAAATTAATTAATTACTGTAACCTAACTACTTTTAAAGTAAAAGTAGTGTGCTGAATTACATGTCTAATTCTTGTAACCAGATTACATTACTGACCTTTCAATGAAATTGGCCTAAATACTTAAAAGTACACTACATGGGTTACACCACTGAATCTTTAGGCGCAGACAGAGTAATTCAAATGAATGAGAGAATTTGGAGCGCCCAATATGGTGATCACCATTCAGCTACAGACATTGCTGGTCAACTACCTCGAAAACGAGCATGAACATTTGCTGGACCAGCCTGAAAAAACTGGGTTTTTAGTGTGATCTGAACTAAGAAGCACAATTTATTATACCATTGTTGTCAGATTTTACTGCTTTTTTAAATGTTATTTTATCGTAATGTTGATCAACCATTTTGGAGATTTTGGTCTTTCCCCATTGTACATTATGTTGCTTGTTTACATAGAAAATAGCTGCCCGGGAGTGAGTGGACTGACTTTCCTTGGAAGGTACTTTGGTTACACGTACAGTAATTCTAAAATAATATTAGGTAGAATGCATTTAAAACATGAATTACATTAATATGAACACCTGTTTGCATTTCTGTGACATCTTAAGGGCGTGTAGTGTACCACTTAACCAGTCAATGAAAAGTGTAAATATAGACATTATTTTTTTAATTAGTAAAGCAGAAAAACAAAAGATTTCCTGTGAAGTGTTAGAAAGTAAATTAGATGTAATCAGTAATGTGATCAAATTTTTCATGAAGTAATCATTAAAGTCAGTAATCTGGTAAAATTTTAGAAAAGAAATTAGTCATTTGTAGTGAATTACTTTTTTGAGTAGCTTCCCAACATTACTGAACAGAGAGGATAAGTTAATTGAATTCCTAGTTAACATTGTGAAAGAATATCAGTAAATAAATAATTTGCTTGGAAATGACAGCTATTTAAAGGAACTTGAAGCATACTTTTAAAATAAAAGATATCATTTGCATTAATGTTGTGATGTTATTTATTGTTGTGATGATTTATTGATCCTTCATTTTGCAGAGCTATAATTTTTAACTAAAAATATCAAGCTGAACTACAAAACAAAAAAAACAGTTTCTCTCACATTTATCATGGTGTTCATTCATGAAACTGAATAAATTCATACATAAAGTTCATAAGGACCATGACAGAGTACAAATTATAAATTCAAAATCTTGCCATACAGGAAGACAACAGCATATTAGCAGAAAGCAAACAGCATAGGGAAATGATGACTCCCATATTCTGTCCTAACCGAAATGGTTTTGAATGAGTTCCTGTCTAACTCTCAAAGCCTCTGGGTCAACTGTGTCAGTGGGATCGACATCCTCTTCTGATTGGTCTGTGATCTCAGTCCTCTCAAAAGTCCAGGCATCGAGGCCAGACTGCAGGGAAATGTTATGTAGCACGCAGCAAGCCTGGATGATATTGGAACATTTCTCTGGGGAGTATTGCAGGTAGCCCTTTGCCCCGTCCAGGCACCGGAAACGTGTCTGAATGGCTCGGAATGTGCGGTCCACAATTTCATGTGTGGTCGTGTGGGCCAGGTTATAGCGGTAGTCAGCAGGGGATTCCGGATTTTGCATCGGAGTCATCAGCCACTTCTTTAGAGGGTAACGGTTATCGCCTGCATGAGAGAAAATATTAAAGGCTCACTAACACATTAAAATACTTCAGGACTATTCAGCAATGTATTTTTTTAAAATAAGAGAATGGATACCAAAAGTAGGGGCCTCACCTAAAAGCCAGCCCTCGTGATTATCTTTCTCTTCAAAAAGTTTTGAAACACTGGATTGCTTAAAAACAGCTCTGTCTGTCAGATTGCCTGGCCAATGTGTCTCAGCGCTAAGCAGCAAGCCTCTGGCATCACATACTATCTGGCAGTTGATCGAGTGAAATCCCTTTTTATTTACATAGGAAGAGTCATCTGCATTGGGTGCTTTAATGGCTATATGTGCACAATCCACTACACCCAAGATATTAGGAATTCCTGCCATTCTGTAAAACTCCTCTTTGGACTGCTGCTTGGTGGCCTCATCCCTGGTGAAGCCAATAAACTCGGGTGCTTTCTCAATCAGCGCTTTAGTGACATTAGAAACACAGCGACTCATGGAGGCCTGGCTGATGCCAATCGCATCTCCCATCTTGCTCTGGAAGGACCCGGTTGTGTAGAATCCCAGGGCAGCAAGTATCTGTACATCTGGCCTGATAGCTCGTGACCTCCGTGTGCGTCTCAACAAGCTGTCCTTCAACAGTTCCACTAGATAATAAATGAACTCACGTGGGAAACCAAACGTGGTCAGCAGAAACTCATCTGACACCGTTTCAATGTCAAATCGATCAAGTGTTTTGTGCCCACGACCATGCAGCAGTAAGTCACAGTCTAGGATGGCAATAGAGAGTGCCATTCCACACGTCAGTCATTCAGGAGGACCTGTGGTCAAATGGCACATGTGAATGTCAGTAAGGGAAATGAAAAGTCTTGTAATGTGATGTCAATAACAAAACCACAATACTACATTCAAATATATTAGGCTAGTTTTCAATGATATGCCTCATTTTACTTATTTAACACAGGGCTGCTAGACACAATCCCGATAATATCTCGTTTACATCACACATTAAAGCAGCATTTAGAAAACATAATTGAAGTGAGCTTGTTACATGTTCTATGCTAGTATGTCGAACTCGCTGTAATATTTTTGACAACCCGAACGCAAACAACCCTTAAAAGAAATGATATTACATACATTTTTTTTTGTATATTTATCTAGGCATAAAACTATTAAAAACGTTCTGGTTTAATTTAAAATGCGTTATTCATTACCAGCACAGACAGTTTGTTTGCGTCGCCGACATTGAAATGTGACGTCACGTCGCAGTTTTCCTTTAACGAGAGGCACTTTCGACATTTAAATTAGACGATTTGGCATTAAATTTAGAGATAGCGGAATACGAATTAAAATAATTCACACGACAAAAATAAATAAAGCTGAATCATGATGTACTTAGGTAAAGCTATTATTTGTATTTTAACATTCACGTTTCATAATATAACGAAAGTGGCGTCGTTTTATCGTAAAGCGAACACGTTATTCCTGACCTGGCCAAACAAGCAAAATAAACAAAAATGGGGCGTCTGTTAGCGTGGGACGTTTTGGACATATGGACTGATTCTTGAAACATAGAGGTTCGTTTTAGATAGTATTTTATTGTTACCCACAGTAAACCATCAGTGTATGACACCGTTAATATCGTATTTGAAGTGTTAACAGCTGAATCTCGATTCTGTGATGAGCTGTAAGTACGTGCGTGTTTTGCTAAAGCGTTAGCATTGACCGCACAAGCTGCGACGTCCCTTGACATACTGAGGATTGTTAACAAATTGGGATATTTTGTCGAAGACTGCCAGTAACAAATGTCTACTGTTTTAAAATCTGCCATTCAGAATCGAGTGAGATGGTGGTTTTAAATTGACACAGAGTTCTTGTTAGGGATGCAAACTACTCGCCTTTCAGCTCAGTAACCTTTTCTGAAGCTAATTTGTCCAAATTGTTTGGTATAATTCTCTACATGATCCCCATTAAAATCACTGGAAAGGTTACCTTAAGCTTAAACACTTAAAAACAAAGCTTAAAACACAACAAAAACATTTAAATACAATAAACAAATCAACTGAAAATATACACTGGCGGCCAGAAGTTAAAATAATGTAAAGCTTTTACTGTTTCGTAAGGAAATTGGTACTTTAACTCAGCAAAGTGGTATTCAACTGATCACAAAGTATATTCAGGACATTACTGATGTAAAAAACAGCACCATCACTATTTGAAAAAAGTATTTTCTGATCAATTCTAGACAGCCCCCATTTCCAGCAGCATCACTCCAACACCTTATCCTTGAGTAATCATGATAAATTGCTAATTTGGTACTAGAAAATCACTTGCCATTATATTAAACACAGTTGAAAGATATTTGATTCATTAAATGAAGCTTAACATCGTCTTTGTGTTTGTTTTTGAGTTGCCACAGTATGCAATAAACTGGCATGTCTTAAGGCCAATATTAGATACAAAATGGCAAAATAGAAACAGATTTATCTATAAACTCACCAGTCAATCATTGTTTTGAGGAATGAAGGCTATACAATGCTTGAAATTGCCAAAAAACTGAAGATTTCATACAAAGATGTACACTACAGTCTTCAAAGACAAAGGACAACTGGCTCTAACAAGGACAGAAAGTGATGTGGAAGGCCAGATTAAACAAGAGGATAAGTACATCAGAGTCTCTAGTTTGAGAAATAGATGTCCTCAGCTGACAGCTTCATTGAATTCTACCCGCACAACACCAGTTTCATGTACAACAGTAAAGAGAAGACTCAGGGGTGCAGGCCTTATGGGAAGAATTGCAAAGAAAAAGACACTTTTGAAACAGAAAAACAAAAAGAAAATGTTAGATTGAGCAAAGAAACAGACATTGGACAACAGATAATTGTAAACGAGTGTTTTGGATCTTAACCCCATTGACCTTTTGTGGGATCAGCTAGAGTGTAAGGTGTTTGAGAAGTGCCCGACAAGACAGCCACATCTATGGCAAGTGCTACAGGAAGTGTGGGGTGAAATATCACCAGAGTATCTGGACAGGCTGACAGCTAGAATAACAAGGATCTGTAAAGCTGTCATTGCTTCACGTGGAGGAGTTTTTTATGAGAACTCTTGGAAGTAGTTTAAGTTTTTTTTTTTCAAATTGTAATAGTAATTTTTCACGTTATTAATGTCCTGAATATACATTGAGATCAGTTAAATACCACTTTGGTGAGTAAAAGTACCAATTTCTTTCTAAAAGAGCAAAATCTGTATATTATTCCAAACTTTTCTCACTATTCTCATGAGTTTGCATCTCAGTCTTATTTTTCAATATGAACACTTTTAAATGCTTAGACAGTATAAAAGACATCACTCTCTATGATCTGTCTGTATGTGTTTATTTTTACCGGTACTTTGATCTGATTTTCAATATTTTGTGCATCAAGTTTTTTTTCACTGCTTAGTGAGGAAGCTCTCTTGCTTTATTTTGTGTCTCAGGTGACAATGGATATTGATCTGAGCCCACAGGACAAGAAAGACTTGGATAAATTCATCAAATTCTTTGCACTGAAGGTATCTTCATTTACCACTCAAATAATAATAATAACACAAAGGCTGCATTTGTGAAAGATGGTATCTCAGTCAACAGGATGACTATTTCCCTTTTGTGATGTATGTGTGTGTGTGTGTGTCTTTCAGACAGTGCAAATCATAGTTCAATCCCGACTTGGGGAAAAGACAGGCACATGCTCATCTTCATCACCAACAGGTTCAGACTGGGTAAGACATGTCCAGTACACTCCTCAGACAAAGGCCATGTTTTCCTTTATGTCATAGCTAATATCAGATCTGTGTGTATTTAATGATCTCTCTCAGTTTAATCTGGCAATAAAAGACATCACTGAGGTGACTCATGAGGCAAAAAAAGCTCTTGCCGGACAGCTGCCTGGCCTCGGGCGGTCTATGTGTGTGGAGATCTCCCTCAAAACCTCAGAGGTTTAGTACTACTTTCAGTTCACAGTTGATTTGGTACTAGTATGTTAATAAAAATACATGAAATGCCTCGCTTAGTAAAGAAGTGCTTACTTGGGTGTTATTGTTGTGTTCACCTTTGCAGGGCGACTCCATGGAGCTGGAAACATGGTGTTTGGAAATGAATGAAAAGTAAGCACAATCATTTTCCCTGCATTGACAGACCAAAGCATTCAGGCTGTCACCTCGTTCTACAGATAGATACATTATCAAGTAAATTTTTACAGCATCAATACTTTAGTGCTTATAGTAAATTATATTTACAGGTGTGATAAGGACAATAAAGTGTCTTATACAGTTTATAATCGGCTGTCTCTGCTGCTCAAGTCTTTACTGGCCATCACCAGGGTGACACCTGCTTACAAGCTTTCGCGTAAACAAGGACACGATTACGTCATATTGTACAGGTACATCATACATCTGCTCAGGTCTCACACACTTGTACACTATAAAATGTTTTGTTAGCTAACTTAAAAAATGTGTTTCATGTGGTTGCATCTAAATTAACTTGTTTTATTCCAGTCAAAAATGTTATTTCATCAGACTTAATCAGACTGACAGATTAGGTAACACGAACAATATACATTTTATGTGTTAGATCAACTTAAGATAGATCCTTGTGGTAACAAATGCAGGTTACTACTTTTTTTAGTGTATACAACACACTTTTTTACACACAGATTAATTCTACACACACATCTACACTTCACAAAGTCACATAATACCTAATAAATAATTTCACAGAACCTCTTTATTATCACAGGATCTTTATAATTATCTTATTAAAATCTCTTTTGTAGGATTTATTTTGGGAATGTCCAGCTGACAGGTCTTGGGGAAGGTAATGGTATTTTCACTGAGAACAATTATTTAAAGAGATACACGATAGCAAATCTTGTTTGTGTTTATGTTCTCGCTCTCTTTCTCATTGTAGGGTTCCAGACAGTGCGAGTGGGTATTGTGGGCACACCGATAGGCACCATCACTCTGTCCTGTGCTTACCGAACTAACCTAGCCCTCATGTCTTCAAGGTATGCAGCATAAAACCCCAATTCCGAAAGTTGGGACAGTATGAAAAATGCTAATAAAAACAGATGGAGTGCTTTGTAAATTATAGTCACCCTTTGCTGAAAGCACTACAACTAAACATTATATGATGGTTTTCCTTGTGAATAGCAGTATATTTAAAAAAAAAAAATCAGTCATTTCAAATCAGATGATTGCAACATGCTCCAAAAAAGTTGAGACGGGCAATTTAAGACTAATAACAATTTGACGAAATAAATAACAAGACAATGTGAAACAGGAGATGTGAAACAGTTGAGGCAATCGTGTCATAGTATATAAGGAGCTCCCAAAAACAGCCCAGTCCTTCAAGAGCAAAGACAGTTCAAGACTTGTACATTTGCAAACAGATGCAGCACTTTGAGAACAATGTTCCCCAAAGACAGATTGGAAGAATTTTGGGCATTTCACCCTCTACAGTGCACAATATAGTTAAAAGATTCAAGGAATCTGGTCAAATCTTGGTGCGTAAACGGCAAAACGAAAACCACTTCTGAATGCACGTGATCTCTGATCAACATCATTCATCTGTAATGGATATCATGAACATGGTATTACTTTAGTATTACTTTAGTAACCTTTGTTAGTCAACACCATTCACTGCTGCACCCACAGATGCAAGTTAAGACTTCACTATGCAAAGCAGAAGCACTACATCAACACTGTCCAGATGCGCTGCCAACTTCTCTGGGCTCAAATTCATCTTAGATGGAAAGTAGAACAGTGGAACTGTGTTTTTTGGTCCGAAGAGTCCACATTTCAAATAGTTTTTGAAAAACACAGCCGTTCTCCGGGCCAAAGAGGAAAAGGACCGTCCAAGCTGTTAGTAGCTTCAGGTCCAAAAGCCAGTGTCTGTATGGACCAGGGGTGTGTCTGTGCCCATGGGATGGGTAACTCGCACACCTGCGAGGGCACCATTAATGCTAAAGACAAGTGTACAAATTTTGGAGTAACATATACTGACATTCAGCACTGTCATTATCTGGGACATTCCTGCATTTTCCAGCAGGACAACTTCAAATCACATACTGCCTGAATTACAAGGGCATGGCTGTGAAGCAGAGTGTGGGTGCTAGATTGGCCTGCCTCCAGTCCTGACCTGTCTCCAATTGAGAATGTGTGGGGCATTATTAAGCACAACATATGACAACGAACACCCTGTACAGTTTTGCAGCTAAAGACCTACATAACTTAAACTTTTCCAAACTTAACAAACTTGTGTCTTCAGTGCCCAAATGCTTAATAAGTGTTATTAGAAGAAATGGCGATGTTTCACAGTGGTAAACACTCAACTGTCCCAACTTATTTGGAGCATGATGCAATCACCTGATTACTGATTACACTATTACATTCACAAGGTAAAACATCATATAATGTGTATTTGTACTGCTTTCAATATAGCAATGGGTGAATATATTTTACAAATCACTAAAAGATGGGCATTATGGTTAGTGTGATATGTTAGATCTTATGTCTGTTTGTTGTCTCACAGGCAATTTGAGAGGACAGGCCCCATCATGGGTATCATCATTGATCATTTTGTGGAGCGTCCCTTCGCTAATATGGCTCACATACACCCCTGCAACTTCAGGTGAGTTTTATTAAACAAAAAGTATAGTCACAGTACAGATATATCACAGACAAATATAGATACTGTCATGATTAATTTTACATTTGAAATTTGTATTAGTATATATAGAGCCTAAGGTTTAAATGTGTTTTATTTTTCTTCAAGCACTCAAAGTGAGTTGGAATTAAATTTATAAAGAGAGAGTTCATCGAAAAATTTAAATTCTGTTGTTTACTCAGCCTCCTGTTGTCCCAAACCTGAATGACTTTCTTCTGTTGAGCACGAAAGGAGATTTTATGCAGAATGTTAGCTTCATTTATGATTCACTTTCATTGTGTTTTTTTTTCAGTACACTGAATGTCAAAGGTGACTGAGACTTACACGATTGTGTAAATGAAGTCTTACCCTTTAATACCAGCTGTCCACTAGTAATTGGTTCACTTCTACACACTTCTAAAACAGGGATTCAGACCAGCAACTCTCTTAATAGTGTTGTGCTTCCTGAAAGGGTTAGTTTACCCCAAAATTTATTCTCTCATCATTTACTAATTTTAATGCCATCCCAAATGTGTGTGTGTGTGTGTGTGTGTGTGATGAGGAGGAGGAGGGCGTGGCCGGGTTGTGTTATGTTTATTAAAAGTCTTTTTGGTTGGGTGGCCTGGGTAGCTCGGCAAGTAAAGACGCTGAATACCACAACTGGAGTCACCAGTTCGAATCCAGGTTGTGCTGAGTGACTTCAGTCAGGCTTCTTAAGCAACCAAATGCTGGAGTGGGTAGAGTCACATGGGGTAACCTCCTCGTGGTCACTATAATGCGGTGAGTTGTGCATGGATGCCGTGGAGAATAGCGTGAAGCCTCCACGCGTGCTATGTAGGTAAAGTGCTCAATAAACCACGTGATTATATGCGCGGATTGTCGGAGGCAACTGAGATTTGTCCTCCACCCGGATTGAGGTGTCACTACGCCACCACGAGGATCTAGAGCGCATTGGGAATTGGGCATGCCAAATTTGGGAGAAAATTATTTTGTGTTTACTCAGATTGCCTTTGTTTTATGTTAGCGTTTGTTAGAATTTTTTAAACAATTTAGTATGAGATATACACAAAAACAGAAGAAATCAGGATGGTGCAATACTTTTTCACAGCACTATATGTCTTCAGAAGCGATCCAATCACTTGGAGTGAGAAACAGATCCTTTTTTACTATAAATCTAAACTTTCAGAATGTGAAAGTGGAGGTGTGTAGTAAAAAATGTATGAATTATTAATCTGTTGCTTAATCACACATATTATATCACTTCTGAAGATATGGTTTAAGCCACTGGAGTCGTATGGATTACCTTTATGCTGCCTTTGTGATTTTTGGAGCCTGAAAGTTTTGGTCTCCATTCACTTACATTGTGAGGAGCTACAGAACTGAGATATTCTTCTAAAGATCTTTTGTGTTCAGCAGAAGAAGGAAAGTCATACACATCTGTTATGTCATGAGGGTGAGTAAATGATGAAAGAATTTTCATTTTTAGGTGAATTTTAACCAGCTCATTTCCCATTTTTCTCTCTCAGAGCACCTGGAGAGGATGAGGGAGGGCCCTATGCAGGAATAGAAGACTCGCAGGAAGTGTGCACTACATCCTTTTCCACCTCCCCACCATCACAGGTAATACCCCTTGCTGGCACATTCCCATTTGTCTTATCAAAAGTAACTCTTCACCAGTTTCCTTGTGTAGGTGAAGCATCGGCATAGGTGCAGTGCGACCTGTGATTGAGAGGTTAACTGTTAACCTCTCATAATGCTTTTATCCTGAGATTCTTTCGGAAGTTCCTTGATGAACAGCTCTCATTGTTTATATGATATTCTGGCTTGTGTATTCCTCCATTCATAACATAGTAAAGTCCCCCTATGCAATGTTTTTTCTTCATTATTCACTGTGTTTGGTTAGCCTGGTGTCTTGGTGCAATTTATTATTTAAGTTGCCACATAATGCTGTTTTGTGGTATCCCTGCATATAATACCACCGTTAAGTAAGTACTGCGTATTCTGTTACCATGCCACCATATTCTATCTCTCCTCACTTTCTCTTCCTTTGGTAGTGCTTTCATTTGTGTTGTTCCCCTTATTTTTCTTTCTTTCTTTCTTTCTTTCTTTCTTTCTTTCTGTGTGCATGTAGTGTGTATGTACTGTAAGTCAGGCTCACTTTAAGACACCTAAGACGGCTCTGATGGCCACGCTGAAGGTTCCCCTCATGGGGCTTGGCATCTCACAGCAAGTGAGTCTCACAGTGTGTGTGAGGTGTGTGTGTACATGCATGCAGCTGCTAGAATAATTACAGAGTGTGTGTGGCCTGTCACTGTAACCTCTGCTCCACTGCTTCTCCTTTATAACCTCTTATTACTGTTTTATTAAAAGGGTTATACAGTATCTGCCCAGGCCTGTCCAGAGACCTTTTGATCTCTTACTGCTGCCTTCTCTAAGCTTACCTGCTTGCAATTTTTTTAAAGCATTTGTTTGTTTGCTGAAATACCTTCTCTTGTCCCTTTTGCTCTGCAGTGAAGTTTATAAATGACTGGATTTGAAAAGGCATCAGTATATCTGATTCCTATTGTGACATCTATGTAGTATGAGTTTCTCTCTCTCTCTCTCTCACTCACTCTCTCACTCACTCACTCACACTCACACTCACACTCTCTCTTTCTCTTTCTCTCTCTCTCATTCTCTCAGCTGTACAGCTCACGCCTGTCATATCAGACTCCTGCCCTGGGCACTGTGGATTTGTCCCATCCTCCAGCTTGTACTGCTGCTGCACATCCTCACCAGGTACTACACACACATGCACACATGCTCACTATCATAAATTTAGTTATACCCATGTTGCCCACTGGTGTAGATCAGCTGTTAGGAAATTACTTGCACATCTTTCCTGGCTAAAGTGGCCATGTGTGTGTCTCTTCCTAATCAGATGGCTGTGCCAGGTAAAGAGGGTGGAGTCCCACAGGTGCAGGCTCATCCTAATCACGGCACTAATGCTGAGCATGGTCGTATCCAATCATTCCCCTCCGGAGAGTCACAGCAGCAGGCTCCACCCACGTCTTGCATCAGGTGAGAGTGTGAAGAGATGTAAACTATTATTCAATATTTTTTTCATTTTCTAATTTTAACAATATTTTATTCCATGCTTTGTGTGTCTGTGTGTTAGTGACGTGAAGCATGTGTCACCCTCAAATGCTCTAGAGACAACCTATACAAGAAAAGTAGGAGCTTTTGTCAACAAAGCCACCACTCAGGTCAGAATACACACAAATAAGTGTGTTACACTATAATAACTTGTATTTAGAACATTAACAATTATTTATGTCATTACTGTGAATAGTTCATGTAGACAAAATGTCATGAACATTTTATTTCATTTTCCATATACACTGTAAAAAGAGTATTGTTGAAGTTAAAATCAATGCTACGTGATGAGTTTTCTCAACAACTGTCTTAATAATTGTACACATTACACTGTTTTTTCACTAAGTGCTAAATACTTTGTTCATCTAAAACAAGTCTTGTGGCAACTACCGATTTCTTGTTCTGTTAATGATCAATTTTCAGTACAAGAAATTAATTTTGTCTACATTTCATTCTTAAATGTGGTTTTATATGATTTTGATTTCAAGTTAACTACAATCTTTGTCTCTGAAAAAAGAAACGTAAGGCAACACAATAAATGCAGTTGGTTGATACAGACACTCATAGACTCATACAGACACTCACCCATTAACTGACTGACCTCAATAATGGTGACAAATTAACAAACCTTATTAAGTAAAAGGGTTATTCTTAAAGCGATAGTTCACCCAAAAATGAAAATTATCTCATCATTTACTCACCCTCATGCCATCCCAGATGTGTATGACTTCCTGTCTTCTGATGAACACAAACAAAGACTTTTAGAAAAATATTTCAGCTCTGTAGGTCCAAACAATGCAAGTGAATGGAGACCAGAAATTTGAAGCCCCAAAAATCCCATAAAGGAAACAATCCATTAGACTCCAGTGTTTAAATCAATGTTGAGCTAATCGAGCTTGAAATCATGATTATGCCTAGAGACTGCAATGGCAAAATGTACAGTGAAAAAAGAGTCATATTTTGATCAGTTCTCACCCAAAATCAGCTGGATTGCTTCAGAATACATGGATTAAACCACTGGAGTCTGATGGATTACTTTAATGCTGAAATGGTCAAGTCTTTTTAGAGCTTTTGGAGTTCTGGTTACAATTTGTGACCTACAAAGCTGAAATATTCTTCTAAAAATCGTCGTTTGTGATCAGAAGAACATTTTTTTTGGCATGAAGGAGAGTAAATTATAAGAAAATGTAAATTTTTGGGTGATGTCACGGCCTTGCCTGGCTCCTCCTCCTGGCTGTGTGCTGTGTCTGTCTCCTACAGGTGAGCTGGGCACAGGTGTTTGGAGTTGTGCTAATTAGTTCCTGGTCTAGGCCTTTAAAGACGCTTCAGATGAGACCATGAGGAGGACCAGCCTCTGTGGCATCTCTCCCGCACCGTTTTTATGATTTCTGATTGCTTTCATTTTTATTTTTGTTAAAGCCACCTTCAGTACTGGCTGAACACAGTTTATTCTGTTAAAGTTCTATTTATTTAATAAATTTACTATATTTATATTCCGTGTGTGGCCTTTCCCTACTCTGTTGCTTGCTTTGAGCCAGGCTCGTAACAGATTTGGGGATCTCGTCCGGGATTTTGAACCATCGATCGGTAATTATTATTTTTTTTGTTTTGCGTTTCTCAATTGAGTTTGAGTAGTTATATTGAAGGCCGTTTTGATTAATGTGCCAAAATTGTAAACTGTATTTAGATCCTACGGGGATCCGGCGCAGTAAGGTTGATTGGGCATTTAATGCATGGTTATTGGGAAAGACAAACGCGGATTAGTTTAATCAGGTTTGGAATTGTTTTTTTTTTGCAGTATGTCAGTGCGGGAGACAAAATTTGGTTCGTTTGTGCCTGGGGTTGTTTAAATACAGCCAGGTTATAGTATTAGGGGGTTGGTTGTTGGGTAGGTGCGGGTCTTCTCTGTGTTTGCGAGACAAAAATTATTAATAACTAATTGATGGTGTAGCCATTGGAGCTTTGCAAATCCCTGTTAAGCGCTTAACGCTTGTTTGTTATTTTAGTTTTTTGTTTTTGTGCAATACCCTGGGCGGAGGGCACAGTCGTGGATGCCTGCTTTAACGGCATTTTGTCGGGGAAGTTAGGTGCCGCTGATATCGTGTATTAAAAATCTCTGTTCTTGGGGTATGCATGAAGTGGATCGATGTGTACAGGGCAGCTCCGTTAGTTTTTGTCTTGTAGCTGCAGGTGGCCGCACTTACATTGATGAATGTGCTTAAAAAGAAATATTTTTTTTTTTTTTTTTTTTTTTTTTTTTTGTTATTGTTTAGGGGTTAAAGGAAAAAGGCAGAGTAAATAAATGGATACGTTGGATAATTTTTTTGCTGCTCCATCAGATCAGGTTTTAGATACGTTGACTAAGGAGCAGTTGTGTGACGTTAGTGAACATTATAATTTTGAATTGGGCTTGAGAAAAAATGCGAAATTGGTGCAGTTAAGGCAGGCTGTCAGATCTAAATTGGCTGAAAGAAAAATTCTCCCATCAATAATTTCAATGGATGAGTTGGGGCCTGAAGGTGCTTCAACACCATTGGCAACATTGGGTGAGTCTCGCAGTAATTTTGGTCTTACTTTTGAACAACAAAAAGAGTTGTTAGAAATGCAACAGAGAGAGAGAGAATTTGAACGCGAAGCCGAACGTAGAGAGAGAGAAGCTGAACGTGAAGCTGAACGTAGGGAGAGAGAAGCTGTACGTCAATTAGAATTTGATAAAATCAAAAGTGATAGAGAAATTGCTTTAGAACGTCTTAGGTTGATTGCAGAAGGGAAAATTACGGGTAATACCGGTGGCGATGTTCCGACTGGACCAGCGCGCACTCCTGATATTTCTAATATGGCCAGATTATTACCAAGGTTTAGTGAGAAAGATCCAGATGTGTTCTTTTCACTGTTTGAAAGTGTGGCAGATGATCGTGGTTGGAGTGATCCTGAACGAACTTTGTTACTCCAGAGCATTCTAGTTGGAAAAGCGCAGGAGGCGTTTATTGCTTTATCGGGGCCTGAAAGAAGGATTTATAAAAGCGTGAAAGATGCTGTGCTTAAAGTGTATGAGTTAGTTCCAGAAGCATATAGACTGCGATTTCGTAATTGGAAGAAGGGAGAAAAGCAGACTTATACAGAGGTAGTAAGAGAGCTGAATTGTCATTTCAATCGTTGGTGTGCTGCAGTGGGCGTTTCTACCTTTGAAGAGTTGTGTAATTTAATTGTTTTAGAGCAATTTAGAAACATCCTCCCTGATCGAATTGCGATATATATAAATGAGCGGAAGGTAAAAATAGCAGCTGATGCCGCAGTTTTATCTGATGAATACGTTTTAGTGCACAGGCAAAACTTTAAAGAACACAATTCAGTAAGGGGCTACCGTGAGCAGCGCTTTGGACGTTTCAGTGAACGTTCAGTATTTTCTAATACTCCCGCTAGTCAGTCTGCTGCCAAAGAACAGTTTCGTGGTAAGGCAGATCCGGATGCTTGTCATTATTGTTTAGAGAAGGGGCATTGGAAGAACGAGTGTCCGGTTTTGAGAGCAAGGGGTCAGAGGAGCAAATCTGGCGCGGCAAGACCTGTTGCTCTTGCCGTTTCGGATGTGCGCGCATGGTCTGAGTTCACCCACACAGAGATTAGGTCCAACCCAGAAAGGGGTGTGGCCTCTAAC
Organism: Moxostoma hubbsi; assembly: GCA_032164185.1. Lineage (NCBI taxonomy): Eukaryota > Metazoa > Chordata > Actinopteri > Cypriniformes > Catostomidae > Moxostoma > Moxostoma hubbsi. The sequence goes on from JAVLUX010000003.1 coordinate 26,927,983, forward strand.
TTGTCTGTGGACAGCCTTGTGGGGTCTAGCCAGTCTGATGTAATTGAGGCCAATGTCAATGATTACTCTCCTTTCATTACAGATGGTTTAGTATCATTGGTGGGCAGTTCTGCAAAGGTGCCAGTTAAAATTCTTAGAGATACGGGGGCTTGTGAATCTTTTCTTCTAGAGTCTGTTTTGCCTCTTTCTAGTGAGTCCAGCATGGGTAATGTTCTGGTGAGGGGAATTGGGTTGCAGGTGGTAACTGTTCCTCTGCATAGGATTGAACTACAGTCAGACCTGGTTCGGGGTGAGGTTGTCATTGCCGTGCGCCATTCGTTGCCTATAGATGGTGTACATCTCATCTTGGGTAATAACTTGGCTGGAGAGCGTGTTTGGCGTGATGTACCGCCTCTTGTGGTGGTTAAGAGTGTTCCATCTATCCCATCAGGTACTGATTGTAGCCTGCAGAGCTTACCTGAGGTGTTTACTGCTTGTGCAGTAACACGTGCCATGAACCGTGCCTCTGGAACTGAGGTTCTAGAGAAAAATCGTAAACCTGATTTACAGCCTATTGTTTTGCCCGATTTGCCATCTTCTCTTTCATTTAGTGATTTTGTTGTAGCTCAGAAGGAGGATTCAACGTTGAGTGAACTGTTTGATGGGGTTTTGCCTGTTGAGGAGCGACTTAGTGCAGCGAGGGGTTATTTTGTTCAAGATGGGCTGTTGGTTCGTAAGTGGATGCCTCAGACTAAAGAGATGTTCGAGGATCCTGTTTTCCAAATAGTAGTGCCGATGAAGTTTAGAGACTTGATACTACAGACGGCTCATGGTGATATAGCGGGTCATTTGGGTGTGCGGAAAACGTATGACAGACTTATGAAGTACTTCTATTGGCCTTGCCTAAAGAAGGACGTGGCATGCTTCATTAAGACCTGTCATACATGTCAGATAACGGGAAAGCCTAATCAGGTGATCAAGCCAGCTCCCCTTTATCCTATTCCGGCTTTAGGGAATCCATTTGAGCATTTGCTAATCGACTGTGTTGGACCATTGCCTCCATCGAAGTCAGGGTGTGTTTACCTTTTGACTGTGATGTGTCAGGCTACCCGTTACCCCGCTGCCTATGCGTTACGTACAATTTCTACCAAATCGGTGGTGAAGGCGCTCTCTCAGTTTATTTCCATCTTTGGCATCCCTCAGATTATTCAGAGTGACAGAGGCTCTAATTTTACATCGCGTATGTTTTCAGAGGTGCTTGAGCAGCTGCGTGTTAAACATCAGCGTAGTAGCTCTTATCACCCCCAGAGTCAAGGCTCTTTGGAGCGTTTTCACCAGACGCTTAAGTCATTGCTTAGAGGTTACTGTGTTCAGCTCAGCAAAGACTGGGAGGAAGGGCTTCCATGGTTGTTGCTTGCAGCTCGTGAGGTAACACAGGAAAGTACAGGTTTCTCACCTAATGATTTGGTGTTCGGCCATAGAGTTCGTGGGCCATTAGCTGTCCTGCAGGATAACTTGAAGTGTCCTGAAAGTCCTTCTAACTTGTTGGAGTATGTGAACGGCTTTCGCCGGAAATTGTTCTTAGCTTGTGAGATGGCTGTAGAAAATCTGACTAAGGCTCAGAAGAAAATGAAGAGTTGGTATGACCGCCGGGCTGAGCCGAGAGTGTTCAGTCCTGGAGATCAGGTTCTGGCACTGTTGCCGATAGCCGGTTCACCCTTTCTTGCTAAATACTCAGGTCCCTATACAGTTGTTCGGCAGGTGTCGGACCTGAATTATCTAGTTTCAACTCCTGACCGTAGGCGTAATACGCAACTCTGTCATATTAATCTTTTGAAACCGTATTACAGTAGGTCTCCGGTTTCTGGGGCAGCAGAGACCGGTGATCAGGTTAAGTCAGTTGCTTTGGCTGCAGTTGCGGAGATATCTGGCTTCTCTCCCCACATGGTGGCAGCGTGTGGTGATGAGGAAGTGGTTAGCCCTGACGACTGTGTGCTCCAGCCTCGGTTGAAGAACTCAGAGAAGTTGTCTGATTTGGACACACTACTTGGGCATTTGTCCAAGGAGAGGGCATTAACAGTTGAGTCGTTGATTTTTAACTTTCCTGCTTTGTTTTCAGATACACCGTCGTGTACTCATTTGATCAAGCACGACATCGATGTGGGTGATTCTGAGCCGATAAGGCAGAGGTTCTATCGGGTGTCACTCGAGAAACAGCAGCACCTAGAGGCAGAGGTGAAGTATCTTCTGAATAATGGTTTGGCAGAACCCTCTTATTCTAGTTGGGCTTCACCTTGCATTCTAGTTAGTAAACCTGATGGGACGTATAGATTTTGTACAGATTATCGGAAGTTAAATAACATTACAAAGCCAGATTCTTTTCCGCTCCCAAGGGTTGAAGACTGTGTTGACCGGGTAGGTTCGGCCCGGTTCGTAAGTAAGTTTGATTTACTTAAAGGCTATTATCAGGTTCCTTTGACACCTCGGGCTCGGGAGGTTTCAGCCTTCATCACACCGTCTGGCCTGTATTCGTACTCTGTGATGAGCTTTGGGTTACGAAATGCGCCCGCCACATTTCAGAGACTAATGAACCGCGTAGTCTCTGGTTTACAGGGCTGTGCTGTTTATTTGGACGATGTGGTCGTGTATAGTGATGGGTGGTCTGACCATCTTGAGCGTATTCAGGCTCTTTTTACACGGCTAGTTGAAGCTCGCCTCACTGTAAATCTCGCTAAGTGCGAGTTTGCCCAGGCGACAGTTGTTTATTTGGGGAAGGTGGTGGGGCAGGGCCAGGTGAGGCCTGTGTACGCTAAGGTGGTGGCTATCGATAATTTCCCTGTACCAGCTACCAAACCTGAGCTCAGACGCTTTTTAGGAATGGTGGGGTATTATCGTGGTTTTTGTGCTAACTTTTCCACTGTTGTTGCCCCATTGACTGACCTTTTGAAGGGCCGTACTAAATTTGATTGGACTGCAATCTGTCAGGCCGCATTTGATAATGTGAAGTTGTTGTTAACATCTGCTCCTGTGTTAAGGGCTCCCCGCATGGACCAGTCATTCCAGATGCAGGTCGACGCTAGCCACGTGGGTGCTGGGGCCGTACTCCTGCAGGGGGATGAACAGGGTGTAGACCGGCCAGTGTGTTTCTTTTCAAAAAAGTTTAACTGTCACCAGTTAAATTACTCGACCATCGAAAAAGAAACCCTAGCTTTAATATGGGGATTACAACACTTTGATGTTTATTTAAGTGGGGGTGCTGTTCCGGTTACCATTTATTCTGATCATAACCCACTAACGTTCTTATATTCTCTAAAGAGCCCAAGTCAGCGTCTGATGCGCTGGGTGTTGTTTTTACAACCGTATAGCTTACTGATCCGGCACATTCGGGGTGTGGACAACGTCATGGCTGACGCTTTGTCCCCATGTGAGCCGGAGTGAGTCCGTGTCTTGTCCTGTCCTGTTTGTCTCTCTCTTGTATCTCATCTTTTTCTCTGCTTAGTCTCCTTAAAATTTGCTGGAGCCTTGGGTTCGAGGGAAGGATTGAGTGGAGGGGTGGGGGCCTGTTGGACTCAAGTGACCAATTTTACAGGCTTGGGGAGAGTGTCCAAGCCATAACCCCTAGACAAAGTTGAGTATTTTTAACATCTTTTGTTTATTCATTTATGGGGAAGGAGTGTAATTTTTCCAGAGTCTCTCTTTGAGAGGCCTCTGTCGTAAGGGGGGGGGTGTCACGGCCTTGCCTGGCTCCTCCTCCTGGCTGTGTGCTGTGTCTGTCTCCTACAGGTGAGCTGGGCACAGGTGTTTGGAGTTGTGCTAATTAGTTCCTGGTCTAGGCCTTTAAAGACGCTTCAGATGAGACCATGAGGAGGACCAGCCTCTGTGGCATCTCTCCCGCACCGTTTTTATGATTTTTGTTTGGTTTATTCATTTCTGATTGCTTTCATTTTTATTTTTGTTAAAGCCACCTTCAGTACTGGCTGAACACAGTTTATTCTGTTAAAGTTCTATTTATTTAATAAATTTACTATATTTATATTCCGTGTGTGGCCTTTCCCTACTCTGTTGCTTGCTTTGAGCCAGGCTCGTAACAGTGAACTATCCCTTTAACATCATCACAAAACAATTAACTAACAGAGGCAACAAAAAAACAGCAAAAACCACAGCATAAATAAAGTCAGCATACAGCAAACTAAAATAAATCTTAACACTTACTGGAAAATGTATTCATGTTGTAATGCATTTTGGCAATTCATAATTAAGCAACATTGCTCAATATGAAATTGTTCACACTACTCTCTTAGGCTGACTGGGACATTTTGGAGAGTATTGTTTGTCTAGCGTGTGTTTTTATGTAGATGCAAAGGAACTGCCATTTCATAGTATCTGTGACTCAAACCCCAAATGCTCGATAATATATAATCTGGAGCTAAACAGGGATGAGACTGGTTAGTACCTGGATGAGAGATCTTATGGGGAAATGCATGGATTAGTGAGGCCAGCAGGGGGTGGTCATCCTGCAATCTGTGTGCATCCTAATGCCCCAGTATAGTGAGAGGGAGACCATACTGTAAAAAGGCGCTGTCTTTCAGATGAGAAGTTAAACTATGGTCTTGACTCTCTGTCATCATTAAAAAATCTCCAAATTTTCCCATTGTTCTCTTTCAATCATGGCTTCCTAATAATCCTCCTTAAATATATGAATGGCTACATCACTCCACCAATAGCAGGTATGAGGTGGGCATTCTGGTTCTCTATGGCGGCTGTCGCATCATCCAGGTGGCTGCTGCACATTGGTGGTGGTTGAGGATACTGCACACACGCACACTCACTTACAAAATGGCTTGCTTTCTTGTTCGCATGGCAAAATAAATTAATTTGGATGTGTTTGTGTGTAACTCAGGTAACAATGGCCAGTCTAGATCTCCCTTTTGCTGCGTTTGCTCCAAGAGTCTTTGACCTGGAGGAGAACGACCCAATGGTATAAAAAGCAAAAGCACAATTATGACTCGCAATATATTGCAGATTGAGCAAACTAATTTAGACATTAGATGACCTTTATGTGCATTGTCAGTGACTCATCATGCTTTATTGTGCATTAAAGATGTACTTCTTCTCACAGTGTTTATCTCTTTTTGCAGGTGCACCCTCCTCCATCACCAGCCCCATTGTCCCCCATGCAAGGCAGCCTGCACTCAGATAGCTCGAGCCACAGCGGAGGACAACAACATGATGACTTTGTCATGGTTGACTTTGTAAGTGCACCAACACATAATAAAAACAATGTGGAAAGTTGTGTCGGTAACTATAGCTTTATAATCAGCTAAATAGTGAGTGAATGGAGACTGAGAAGAATTATTACATAGAGAAGTACAGCTAGACGTTTTTAATATCCTATATACAAGCAAGAATAGACAACAATGTGTTTTTTATCAAGCCCTTGTTAGAGCATCTAGACAAGTCAATAATAAACATATCAGATAAGAAGCCTAGACTAAATAAATCTAGAGTAGACTAATCTGATATTAGCTTTTAAAAACAGTACATTGAGTGACGCATTATCCCACACCAAATAGAAATCTTTGATGCTATCAAGTTTGTGTTGCCTCAAAGAGACCAGTCTGTTTTTGCAAGACAGGCAGCACTGTTCTGGTGTGTTGATCAAAGCTCTAGTCTTGAGCTAAAAATCAATAAAAATTTTACTGAAGGAAAAACAAGAGAAGTCCATGCTGTTTAGTATGGGCAGCAATGATATATGTGAAACCATTTTGCAAAACCAAGTTTATATCGTCACATCTTTAACAAAATCACAATACAAGATTTACAGTTTATGGTAAAAGCCAGATATGGTTGATTAGTATTTTTATGACCGGTTCTGTGTTCATTTGTATTGAATAGAAGCCAGCGTTCTCTAAGGATGACCTTCTGCCAATGGACCTGGGCACTTTCTATAAAGAGTTTCAAAACCCTCCTCAACTTGCAAGCCTGTCCATTGATGTCAGTGCGCAATCTATGGCTGAAGACTTGGTGAGGCAAAAAGCAGACATTCTAATCACACCCCATACTCAACCATTAAGCAAGAAAAACGCTTGCAAACAAGACTTGTGAATCATATAGTTGTGTTGCACACACTCAGCAGACTCAAACTAGTCTGGCTATTCTCTGTTGATCTCTCTCATCAACAAGGAGTTTTTGTCCACAGAACTGCCGCTCACTGGATGTTTTTTGTTTTTAGCACCATTCAGAATAAATTCTAGAGACTGTTGTGTGTGAAAATCCCAGGAGATCAGCAGTTACAGAAATACTCAAACCAGCCCATCTGACACCAACAATCATCCATGTGATTATCTTTATCAGCCAATTGTGTGGCAGCTGTGCATAAAATCATGCAGATACGGGTCAGGAGCTTCAGTTAATGTTCACATCGACCATTAGAATGGGGAAAAAATGATCTCAGTGATTTGGACCATGGCATGATTGTTGGTGCCAGATGGGCTGGTTTGAGTATCCTGTGAAGGGCAGTTCTGCAGATGGAAACGCCTTGTTGATGTGAGAGGTCAACAGAGAATGGCCAGACTGGTTTTAACTGACAAAGTCTACAGTGACTCAGATAACCGCTCTGTACAATTGTGGTGAGAAGAACATCATCTCTGAATGCTATTTGAGATGGGAGTTGGTGCCGTTTTAAGGTAATGAAGGGGACCTACACAATGTATGTATGCGATTAATTGTGATTTATTCAATTAATTATTGGCATACTGTGTTATTAATTTGATAAAAATAAAATTATCAATTGACAACCCTAATAATAATATAATAAGTATTTTAATTATTATTATTAATATTTTATGACTATGCAAATACAAGGCTTTACAAGATTTTATTTATAGAAACCATAAATATAATAGTTGCATTTAAAATGGGCATTTTATTTAGTTTTGATTCACTTCCTCCCACATACGGTTGCATCTGAATACAGATACAGATGATTTTGCCATAGCAACAGATACAGATAATGGCTTCACTACACACCCCTAATTAGTATAGGCATGATTACTAATTTTTATCTCTAAGCAGGGTTGGTTAATTGAATAAAGAGTTATTAAATTATTGAAAATCATCTATATACTATGCCGTGATTGAATCTTTATAAATATTTATATGCAAAATACTGTTTCACTATATGATTGAGATCCACACCATGTGACAAAAAAGTGCCCTTTAATGGAAATGTTACAAAGCAAATCTGTTTGGTCCTGTAAAATATGGTAACAGTTCAATCTGCTTGCTGTTTCAGTATGAGGTTTTATGATAACAATGTGTGATGTGTTTATGATTAGTTTGGTATAGTGTTTTGCCATATTATAACATAAAGTGAAATGCATTTTTGCAGGACTCTCTTCCAGAGAAACTGGCCATTTATGAGAAAAACATTGACGAGTTTGATGCATTTGTGGACACCCTACAATAGATCACAGCTGAGATTGCATTTTTAGAACTTCATTGAATCTCTCCATTAACCATGTTTTATGTCAGTTTTGCCTTTTGAAATAAGCTCTGAAGATAATCATCATTTGGGAAAAAGAGGAACAGAGCAACATGAAAAGCTCACACTTGTATTTAAGATAACAGAACTTTGTAAATTAAGGTCACTGTAATGAATGTATAAACGAATGTACCAGCCTTTATTTTGTCATCAAAACAACACACCCGGTGCTCTGACTCACTGAAGCAGATTACTGTAGCACTGACATTATCTAAAGTCTCAAAATACTTTGCAACATCCATGTGAGGCCCTTTTTAAAGGCTTACACATAAATGACACTATAGTTAACAGTGACGATATTGAATTGTGAGTCCATTTCCACTTACCTGCATCTTGTAAATGCCATAAGAAAATGCACTGTACCATAATTTTCTGTCTTTAAATGGGGAAAGTTCATGATCACTACGTGTCTTGTGAAAAATACTCCCGTGAGATATAGATATATATATATCATATATTTGTATGATTTTACATCAAAAGCTTTATGTTGTTGAGTCCTTTATGAGCTGGAACTTCTTTAGTGTCTTCTTTATCCCCCTCACTTTGTTATTATGGCATATAAATGTTGTGTAATAAATTTGTTAATTTCAGACAGGACTGAATTTTTCCCTTTTAAGTATTTATGCTCCACATAAGCACCCATACCTTTCTCAGGCCTACATAATGAAATATTCATGTGCCTATGTCCACTCCCCAAACACAGCTCAGCTAAACAACACATTATTTTCTGATTGACTGATAATAATACTACTACTACTACTATAATAATAATTGAGACAAGATCATTCAAAGGACAGATAATACTTATTACAGTAAGTATACTAATAACAGTATTAAATTGAATTGTGTAATGTTTAACAAAATTAAATTATTAAAACATGGGTTTTTGTAAATGTAATTTAATTAAAGATGACAATTCAATTTGATGGAATTTTGTTATGAAACTGAAACACGTTAATCTTATTCTTTTTTTTTTCATGTAATACAACTAAATTAACACTAATACAAAATAACAGAAAAACAAGCAAATATTTCAGCTTTGGTGATTTCTTTTAAAAATACATATATTTAATAAAAAATATATTAACATTTTACTATGACTTAAAGGTTATTAAGAAATTATTAGTATGTATTAATATTTATACATTGTTATTATTATAAACTATTAATACATATATAATAATAATAATAAATACATAAATGACAACAAACATTTCTATCATTTCGTGAACTGACTATACAAAAGACAATATTAGCCTAAAAATAATTATAAGTGATTCAATCACATCCTGATGTCGTTGTAATGTCATCAGTCCTTTTTGCTCATACTCATCCACTTTCTCAAAGCCACTGTCTCTCCTTGTTGAGCGAGATTACCGAATTAAACGATGGACATACCTCCTCCTCTCCTTCAGTCGGTCAACAAATCCTGATCCTCCCTAGTTCAGTGAAGGGTGTATTCGTTCAGTGGGTCAGATCAATTATATGCTCCTTCACAGCCTGCACTTGAATGCTACTGGCTGGTGATATTGTCAATGTTTACAGAAAAGTCCCAAAAGTCGTCTCTTGTTTCAAACCAGAGTTCTGGGTGATCAAAGATTTCCATGCTGATTGCAGAGTCACAGATTTGTAGATGGCTGCGATGAAATTTAGGGGGTCGAATAGGGTCTAGCTATGCCTATGATTCCAAAGAAGAAGAATCATCATTGACACATCATCTTCTGACAGAAATCCAGAAAATAAGTAATAAAAAGGAATACTTTGTGGTTATTTGTATTATAAGTTTTGAGTTTGTTTTTCATAGTCATCTGGTCACCCTAATCTGTGCATCTGATCTGGCAAAAGAACACAGTGTCTCCTGTAGAACAGTTTATTAATTCCACTATCGTTATGGCTTAGATTATGAATATTCGTGTGCTAGATGTATAGCGAAGGATTGGCTCCTGAATATTAATTAGGGAACGTTACGTGACTAAGGTTAACAGGCAACGTCATCATTACCTAATTATAATTCATGAGATAAACCCTCCCCATAGTAAGATTTGTAAAGTGGTCGCTAAGCAAACACACGTCCACCTCCATTGCTGTCTCGTTTGAAGGCTGTCGCATTTGTCGTTTAATTCTTTTTTTTAAATGTTGTCTTTCTTTTTCTTATTTGTTTTCTATTGTCAATGCCTTTTATGTATATGCACTTACATTTATACAATTGTTAACCTTTTTTTGCATTCCCAATAAAAAAAAAAAAAATAAAAAAATCGTTTTTGTTTTTAATGAAACGAGTCAGCCTCGATGACGTGTGCGGCCGTCAAACGCGACCTCCGGAGGACCCATCCTTCCAAACGAGACACAGCCCATATTAGGATAAATCCGGGCTGTCATTCAGGGTTGTTTTGACAGCAGTTGTGCAATATCGTCCAGCTGTTTGTCTTGTCCAGCTGGAAAAACCTTTGTAAGTCTGTACAGTTGCATAGTTACAACCCTTTTGTTATAACCCTGATTAAAAATTGAACCACGGGGGATTACAAGAATCTGAAGGAAAAAAAAGAAAGATCAAGTTTTATGATTATTTTTTCATTCCACTTCGGATTACGTAACTTCACGTACACTTGGTAAGTCATGCATGCTTTTCACAGAGCGTGAAGTGTGGTTTTACTCCACCCTCACAACTGTCTGTCGACATGACACAATTTAATGGTAAAAAGCAGCAAACTATTAGTGCTGTTCTTCGTGGCGGCGGCACGTTCAAAAGCCTTTCGTTTTGGTCAAATTTAAATCTTTCTGTTTTAGAGAGAAAATGTTACAGTCTTTTAGAGGTCACTCATGGGAAAACTGGGAATGGGATCCGGACACTAAATCTCCTGATGCACAGATGTCTACATGCCGACAGGCCGTCTACTTTCACACCGGCCCTCTGCTGGACAGTCAGGGCACTGCAGGGGTTAGAGGGACCAAAGGTGAGACCAGAACAGTGTTGTCATTATTTGTTGTTTAGAATAAGCAATTTATTAGAACAGAATAAAACAAACTTCTGTGTTGAAGGGTTAGTTCATCCAAAAATTTAATTTATTTTATCATTTAATCACCCTCATGCCGTCCTAGATGTGTATGATTTTCTTCTGCAGAACACAAACAAAGATTTTCAGAAGAATATTTCAGCTCTGTAGGTCCAAACAATGCAAGTGAATGGTGACTAAAACTTAAAGCTCTGGAAAAAAAAGGCAGCATAAAAGTAATCCATAATACTCTAGTGGTTTAATCCATGTCTTCCGAATGATCCAATCGGATTTGGGTGAGAACAGACCAAAATGCTACTTAAATTTCAATATAAATTTTGGTCTGTTCTCACCCAAAACACAGATTAAACCACTGGATTTTTATGGATTACATTTATGCTGCCTTTATGTGCTTTTTGGAGCTTCAAAGTTTTGGTCACAAGTCACTTGCCTTGTATGGACCTACAGAGCTGAAATATTCTTCCAAAAATCTTAATTTGTGCTCTGCAGAAGAAAGAAAGTGATACATATCTAGAACGGCACAAGGGTGAATAAACGATGAGAGAACTAAAATTCTTTCGTAAACTATCCCTTTAAGGTTTCACTCAAGGTGAGCATTACTGGGAGATCGAATTCCTTGAGCCTCCATACGGAAACTCTGTAATGGTAGGCGTTGGTACCCAAAACGCACTGTTGCACATAGGGGAAAAAAGGTCCATCGACCTTATAGGTGAGTACATGCCCTTCCCAAATGATTGAGAGATAGGTGACCATTTTTAGGTGACCTTTTTTTTTCAGACATGTCCTCTTTTGTGGACCTGAAAAAAGTCTGGCCAGGATTTCAAAATTGGCTATAAATGTCCAGGATTTGGCTTTCTTCATATTGACGTGCAGTTAGGACTCTCATATATTGTGTATTTTATACTCCACACCAGTTTTCGTGTTCACTTGTCCTTATGTGATTATTCTGACAGAGAGCGGCAGACTAGAGTGATTCTCTATTGGAAGGCTGCAGCCTTGTTTGGCAAAAAAAAAGTCTAGCCTACAGCCGCAGAAGGACTGGTCTATGAAGGACACAGCCTTACTCGACTGCAGCCTTCCATTTGAGAAGCACCCCAAGTGAGCAATCTTTAAAAAAAAAAAAAATCTCTCTCTTGCCGTCCGCTGGCTTTCTGCGCATGCAGCGGCAAACTGAATGTGTGCGTGCAAAATGTTATCAGACATGCCCCAGTGTCCTCTTTTTGAACAACCGCAAAATGGTCACCCTATATTATCTAACCAAAGCAACTTGCAAGAAACTGCATTTGTTTGATTGCTATGATAGTCCTGTGTCTTTGTTTTAAAGGCATGGACAGTCAGAGTTGGGGTCTATCATACAAAGGCTTCATCTGGCATAACGGGAGGAGTCGAAAGTACACAGAGCCTTTTTACGAAAGAAATACAGTCATTGGTGTTCTACTTGACTTGAGCGCTGGAACACTGACATTTTACAGAAATGGAGTGAATCTCGGGGTGGCCTTCACAAGCCTGGAGCAGGTAAAAAGAGTAACCCATCAAAAATATGTACTGGAATATTTAAAAAATGCTTCTGTCTACATGCTAATGGCATTTAAGAAATGTGTGTTCCTCACAGGTCAACAAGGCTCTGTTTCCTCTGGTGAGCTCTACTGCCCCTGAAACTGAGCTTCAGCTTGGTTTGCGAACCCATAGGATGTCCTCTCTACAGGAACAATGCATACACACCATCACACAGTGCCTCTTACCTTATAGACATGCACATGAATTACCATTGCCCAAATCACTGCTCTGTCAAATACATACACATGCACATACATAAGCAGGGCTTGACCTGTTACTCATTTACAATGCCATTTACACACCTACATTAAATAATAACCAAAGTCTTTCTGGGGATTGCTCAGTGCAAGGAATCTCAGTTTTAGAACAGGGATTCAGATCTACCTCAAAGTATTTGAACTCTTTAAGCTCTGAGGGTGTTTTTAAAGATTTCCTGTTTCAGTGGCATACCCAAAATCTAAGGCATATAACTTGATAAAAATAAATAAAAAAGGAGGATTAAGTGTTTGTATCATTTTAATTTAAACGGTATAGATTGATTAATTCTGAGAATCTCAGCGTAAGAAACTGCTGAAAAATCACACACACATTTTTTTTTTCTTATTTTTCTGATTTGACATCTCTCTCAGCCTGTGAATTAGTAAAATTGTGTGCAAAAACGTCTCCAAACAAATGAAACATAATAATTGTACAGAAGAATGAATAACACATGCAATCACATCAATGACTAAATGTTTGCATAGCATGCAGACATGATTTTAGTATTTTGTGTCATTTACTTGACCTCATCTCCTGGTGGCAGGGCCGGCCAGTGGCATAGGCAACATAGGCAGTTACCTAGGGCATCACAAAAGAGTTTTTTTTTTGTTGTTGTTGTTGGAAGTGTGCCCTCTCCTGACGACTGTGCGCCCCTCTGGCTAACATCTACGGATACATACAATTATTTAGCCTATATTTTGTAGGTAGGGTGACCATACATCCCCTTTTTCGGAGCTTAAAACAATGTCCGGCCGGGATTTCAAAATTTGCAAAAATGTCTGGGATTCGGCTTTAGTTGCATTATGATGTGCATCTGGTCTAATGCTTCATTGTGTGTGTGCGCACATATTTGTATTGCTTTAACCCCTCTTTGTAAGTTCCACCTTCTCGCACACCAATTGGTCGATTATAAGAGGCTTGCAGCAACTATTGGCCAAATTTCTGCCTGTCAATCTCTCCACGAACACATGAAGCACTGTTGTGTTCGGCATCAAACAGTTGCTTGACAGTAGCAGCAAATTATAGCTGAGTGGAAACAATGCTAAAACGAAAGTGCAAATTTACAGAAGATTTGCACAAATAATTCCCATGCTTTAGTCCAGGTCGAGATCCGTGGGAAGCAGAATGTATGACATGTAAAGCTGGCACTTATGTGTCAGATGCTAATAAAGGTGTGATTTAGAAGCACACAGCTCTACAAGGCATAATGGGTCAGCAAAAGGTGAAAGTTCATCAGGTAAATTAACTGAATACTTTTTCCAACCAGGTAAAATGTATGTTCACATTGCTTCATGGCCATTCAAAATAATAGTAATAGTAAATAAAGGCATCACATATTTTATTTTAGTACATGGACATTCAAAAGAATGTTGGACATTTGTATTTTATTTATATATATTTATGTTATGCTAATAGAGTGTCTATTTTAAGTTTGCATTCATAGTAACACTGTTGAACCCTATTATTCAACCCCACCCCAAAACACATATACGCAGTATATGAGCAACACCTGTTCACATGAAACAGAAATGTCAAAAACGTGTACTTAGCTATTGCTCACTATATATTTGTATGTGAGTGAAACAAATATGCTTGATTGTATTCTACTTTTTTAGAGCTTTCCAAAAACACATGGCACATGGCTATTTGGTGAGTTACTGATTACAAAAATATTTAGTGCAAAATTGTTCATAAATTATATAAACATCACTTTTGATTTGCCTGCATATTTCAAAACACTTATTCAGTTTTGGTCAATGTCTACATGCATTGTAAAGTTTCTAAGCTTTCAAATGATTGTGTGTTGGCCAAGACTGTATTTATTAATATTTTGATAATTTTTTTTCTTGCAGGCCCATCCGAGCTTAGAAATTATTGTATATTTGTAATGCATCAATTCTATCAAAAAAAGCTAAAGTGATTTTTAAAGCACATAATATAAAATTATCTAAAGGCACAAACAATTCTATATTTAAATCTGTTTATATTGATGGGAGCAAAATAAATGTAAAAAAGCCAACAAATAATGCAGCCCACTTAACATTCGTCTTAATTAAATTGTTGTTTTGTTACTTGCTCCCCCATGAGTAGCCTATGTTATAAAGTGCAAAACCACAATGGAAAATGCATTTCACAATCTCTAACAGTTTATTACACTGAATTTGCCACATGATATAAAAAAGTAAAGATTTCAAAAGTAAAGGAATACCTTTTAACAGCCAAAATGGAAGAAAAGAACCTTCAGAAAAGAAGTAATGCAAAGTTTCACCTGGAAACCAGAAATACACGTCTACAGCAGAGGTAAACAGGTAGGCATTTGGATACAGAGACAACAAAATGGCACAAAGTTCACGGATCTGTCCAGAGAAGGGGAATTATCAGCAAATATCATCGCTAATTCATAAGGCACACAGACACTTGGGTTTGAAGGAGCTTTGCTAAAACTATTTAAGCCACTTGTCAGTGCTCCGATGTATTGACATTGATAGGACATTTACATGAAACAGTAAACAGTTACAATTCAATAATCAAGGCATATGACACTTAAATCATTAGTGCTGAACAATTAGCACGTACCTGTTTTATGGTTCTTTTGGACGTTTAGCTCAATGAAACAACCATCCTTTGTGACTGTTTCATATCCTTCTATCAAAAAATTATAATGTGGATCTTCAAGTTCAGAGCCCTGTGATAAATACTGAAATGTTGCTGTACTTTGTGTTTATGTACACAGACACCAGTAGTATTCTATTATATGTTTTCTCATAGATAAAACACCAACAATTTCACCAAGAGAACAAAATGACATCAAACGATTCTTTGCTTTTTCAACCTAGATTTGGGCTTTTGTTTCAAATGAGCCCATGTACAATGGCACGGGCTTTGAAAGGCAGTACATCTTCTAGTAACAAATAAAATGTATCACATAAACATTGTAACAATATAATCTTTGGCCAAAATAAATAAGTTGGCAGAATAACACAACAGCATTACTAAACAGACCACACACACAACTTGGGGGATTGTTGGCAGGTATTTGTATAAACTGTATTATCAATAATTTTGTTTGAAGAAGAATTCATGCCAGACTGCTTCTCATGATCAGTGTAAGCATCATGCTTCAAAAACATCTGAGTCATTAGAACATTTGTAGTGATATTGTGCTTGCCATATAGCATCTGCCCTGCTCCTGGAACCACTGAGACAACAAAAGAGATATGCTGTGGAGGTGATAGCGATAAAATTATAGAAATAATAATATTATTCAGGAAACAGGATATGATAATATAAATGAAAATTAAATGAAAGCTCTTAAAGACAAAACATAACATATACTTAAACTTAAAACATTTCTTTTAAACATGTTTTTGACAAAGTATTAGTGCTTTTTACTGATCCATAGCTTGTGCCAACTATGACTTACAAATAAGAGGAAGTACATTATCTCAAAAACTGATTAAAATTGTACCCCTTGAAAGACCAACTGAAATTAATTCAAACTGATCCTACAGTTGAATATCTACCGCAATGTAAGCTCCCAAAAACGGCAACCTGTTTTCATTGTTGGTTCATTTGGTTTAGGTCTCTGCTTACAGACCTGATAAAATTCTTCTGTCTGTCCAGTATCATAATGACTGACAATGGCTACATGATTTCTGCAGGAGAGAAAAG
Source organism: Moxostoma hubbsi (assembly GCA_032164185.1). Lineage (NCBI taxonomy): Eukaryota > Metazoa > Chordata > Actinopteri > Cypriniformes > Catostomidae > Moxostoma > Moxostoma hubbsi. The sequence goes on from JAVLUX010000003.1 coordinate 26,944,006, forward strand.
AAACTGATTTTCAGAATTCGATCACAGCCTAAATGTTTGTGAAAGCTGTGAATCAGAATGTCCACTTCAACCAACCCTCTTATTCGTCCTGCATAGCTTTACCCAGTTAACATTCTCGTGCATTTGGCAACACTGAGAAAGACACTAGGGACAATGGCAACAGATGGGTGAACCTTTGGAATGATGAGGGGTAACAAAAGGGTATGGAGTCAAAGTTCTGCTGCTGCTCACTGGGTAAAGACCTCCTGATGTAGGTCAAGCAAGATGCGGGTGAAGTTGTTGATTGGTCCGATTGCGCTGAGAGTCATGGCTGCATCTTGCCCCCAGAGCAAGTTGGGCCCAAACACCACAGCCAGGTTGACATTGGTCATCTTATTGACTTCACTCACAGCAGACACCTGCACACGATTATGAATAAATATAAAAGAAATATATATTTAAAAATATATTTGAAATAAGAAATAAGTAATATTTAAATTAGGTTAAAAAGTTTTAGACAAAATAATTGCTCAATCGACAGCATTTGTGGCATAATGTTGATTACCACAGAAAATGTATTTAGACTCGTCCCTCCTTTTCTTTAAAAAAGCACAAATTAAAATTAAAGTGAATGGGGCCAGTTTTTGTAGGATTTAAAGGCAGAAATGTGAAGCTTATAATTTTATAAAAGCAGTTTCATTAATTGTTCTGTTAAAACTCATGTATTGTTTGAGATGTAAAGTTGTTTAAATTGACAACACACAGGAACATCTTGCGTTGTGAATATGCCAATGCCATAACAATGTGCTTCAAAATCTTAAACAGTCTCTAAAACAGAAAATTAATAACACTGAAAATGTAGACTCTAAAAGCCTAAAGAATCCACAACACAGTAACTAAACAGTACCTAATACTTAAGTACACTCATGTGCTATTAATGCAGGAACCTATTTTAGATTTTCACAAGGTCTTATTGAAGTTTATAATTAGGCCAAATTAATGTTTGAATATTTGTTTTAGTTTAGACTGTTACAGTTTGACATGTTTTTTTTTTTGTTTTGTTTTTTTGTCATTTTTCACTAAGTAATACTATAACTTTATTTTAATTGACAAAAATTATATGCCCAGTGTTTCCCACAGGATTTTGTGAGACTGTAGTGGGTGGACCTTGGACCCTCTAGGGGGGTTCGGGGACATGTTCCACCAGAAGAAAATTGTTTATATTTTAATGTTATATGCTTCAATCTGGTGCACTTTGAGAGCAAAATTAAGAGGCTAGATCGATGAAGAACTTTGTGCTCTTGTAAACAATTTTGTGCTTAGTAATTTAATCATAAACAAACTGGTTGTATAGATATGAATGTTGACATGGCAAAAAAGTCACATCCACAAAGCTTGGTAAATGAGAAGGAGATTAACGCAGTTCAGAAATGGTCAAAACACAGAATCGACTAGAGCATACATTTGAGCCAGTGCTCAACATTAAGCATTGTCATGTACTTGTCCTCCAGAAAATAAAATTGGTCATTCACTTGTCAGAGTAAAAAACATATTTCTCCAGAGAGAAAAATGGACATTTAAATTATAAGTCGATGTTGTATATTTTTCTAAAATTATGACCTATGCCCAACCTAATAGTGTACCTATGCAATCAACTCAATTATCTGTGACTGAAATGTAAACTGCATTGTGTAGGGGAGGAGGCTAATGTCATATGATAATTATTTTATGTTACGTATGGTAGTCAAATAAATAAAAACCTTCACACTTCTATGTGTATATATATATATACATCCTCTAGTTTTGTTCATTATTTCTCCGACCTACAAGTGTAATATTTGAAGTGTTACGTTGTGCTAAGTTTAGATTTAGTGTTTGTTCCAGCATTTGTTCCACTCCAGCGATTACTATTGATTAGTTTAATTGTGTGTTCTACTCCAGCGTTTGTTCAACTCCTGCAATTGTAATTACATTTCAAAAGATTCTACTCCTGTGTCTCCTCTCCTCCTCTTCCATTCCTTGGACAACAAACGTTACAGAAAGACTGACCTACACAAGGAATACGGATACGCTTATCTGCTCTTCCAAAGATCTTTCTCTACCCCAGCGATCTCTCTTATCCTCCTCGTCCATTTAGCCATACCCACATGAGCATGGAGCCAACAAGATCATTCATGGAGCTTTTCAGGCAGGATCTTCCACTCCTGGAATATTCCACAAAATTCTACCAACACACAATTTCAACCGACATATCAGATTCATACCTCAAGTCAGTCTACGGTATGGGTTTAAATTTCCACAGTTCCACAGCTCTTCTGGAGGCGGGGAACCTTTCCATATTGGACTATATCATAGCCACTCTGATCCTCCATCTACCCTCACTACCCTCCTCCTTCAAAGTAACTCATCTCCCAGTTTTCTCTCCTCACCTTGAGAGTTATGGTGGGAACTCCAAGCCTTCCTCGGCTCCAGCTTCCACGACTCACCCTCTGTCTCCAAGGTAACTCCACTCCATTCAACTCCCCTAAATAATTTTTTTTTTGGGTGGGCTCATCCTCTCCTGTCTCCGGTGGTCGATTCCCTGCCACAATCAGCAGTTGCGACCACAGTTAGCGAGCCAGTGCCCTTGCCAGCCACAGTTAGCGAGCCAGTGGCCTTGCCAGCCACAGTTAGCGAGCCAGTGCCCTTGCCAGCCACAGTTAGCGAGCCAGAGCCCTAGCCTGCACAGGTTAGTGAGTCAGTGCCCATGCCTGCCACGGTTAGAGAGCCAGTGCCTGTAGCCTTGACTGTCCCAGAGCCAACGCCTGTAGCCTCGACCATCCCAGAGCCAGTGCCTGTAGCCACGACCACAGAGGTCATTCCCTGGTCTCTGTCGGTGCTCACAACCATGAAGGTCATTCCCCAGTCTCTGCCAGTTCCCTCGACCACGGGGGTTATTCCCCAGTCTCAGCCTGTACTCTCTTCCACGGCACTCAGCCCCGAGCCTCTCATGGCTGCGCCTTACACAGCTTCGCCCCCATAGTCTTCCATGGCTCCGCCTTCTATGGATCCATCCATCGAGCCTCTCACGTCTCCTCCTTCCACAGCTCCACCCCTCGAGCCTCTCAAGACTCCTTCCATGGCTCCACCCCCAGAGTCTCCGCCTTCAGCCTCCCTTGGCTCTGACTCTTCCTCGGCTCCACCCTCTGTGTCTTCTGTGGCTCTGCCCACTTCCCCAGAGTCTCTTCCTCCAGAGGTTCAGCCTCCAGACCCAGTCCCTGCCCTGTGGTCACCTCCCAGGCCTCCAGACCCAGTCCCTACCCTGTGGTCGCCTCCCAGCCCTCCAGACCCAGTCCCTGCCCTGTGGCGGCCTCCCAGGCCTCCAGACCCAGTCCCTACCCTGTGGTCGCCTCCCAGCCCTCCAGACCCAGTCCCTGCCCTGTGGCGGCCTCCCAGGCCTCCAGACCCAGTCCCTGCCCTGTGGTGGCCTCCCAGGCCTCCAGACCCAGTCCCTGCCCTGTGGCGGCCTCCCAGACCTCCAGACCCAGTCCCTGCCCTGTGGTGGCCTCCCAGGCCTCCAGACCCAGTCCCTGCCCTGTGGCGGCCTCCCAGGCCTCCAGACCCACATGTCACAGTTTGTCTCCACAGTGTTCAAGGATCTTATCTTGAAGTCTTCTCCTGCACTACATTTCCCATAATCCACTGCCCTAATCACTTCATCGTTATCCCCACCTGTATGCCATTCCCTCATCAGTTTCTGTGTATATACTGTATATATATATATATATATATATATATATATATATACACCCTCTAGTTTTATTCATTATTTGTCAGACCTTCAAGTGTAATGTTTGAAGTGTTAAGTTGTGCTAAGTTTAGATTTAGTGTTTGTTCCAGCATTTGTTCCACTCCAGCAATTACTATTGATTAGTTTATTAGTGTGTTCTACTTCAGCATTTTTTCCACTCCAGCGATTGTAATTAAAAGTTTGAAAGATTCTACTCCTGCGTCTCCTCTCTTTCTCTTCCACTCCTTGGACACCAAACGATTATGTGCCGGTTCATTCTGAAACTGTGGTGGGACTCCACAGTCTAGATAATTAATGGGAAACACTGTATGCCATTTAAGTCATAGTAAAATTGACAAATTAATCAATATGAAATCATGAAATATTTACTAAATGTAAAAGACAATTTGGTCAAAAGACAAACTATGAATAACTAAAAAATTAGCACTTTCCAGCCCAATCCCAACAGGAGGATCAGGACCCCCATGTGGGGTGAAGGGATCTTGTATAATCTTGAAGTGATTTATTTTGCAATAATAACCAGCTGATTGCACATTATCACACTTATTACATGGCTATTTAACTAAAAAAATGAAATTGTTGAAATATTTAATTGCATTAAAATTATGTGAGAAGAAAAGAGTCTCCAGAAACATTGAATTCAAACTCAATTATTCAGAAATAATTGACTGCTCAATGTCACAACTGACCAATTAGAATTGAGTATTCCATTTAATAACTAGGAATATTACTTAAAAATTAAGGATTATACTTATATATTTAAGAAGACAGAATAGCATTACCTGAGCAAGGAACCGTATAAGGAAGTAGAGAGATGCATAGTTCTCCTCAGGAAGGGACAGCAACATGCTCCGAATTGTTTCTGCCTGAGACTCACTGTCAACATCTGATAACACAATGCACAAATATTGTGTGTGTGTGTGTGTGTGTATTCTCACTTTTGAGGCTAATTATACAATACTGTGCAAAAGGCACTTAGAATGTTTCACAAAAGCATTTGTCTTAAGATGGTTATTTATATTTTCAGCTTTAGTGTGTCAATAGGAAATGTACATTTTAAACTCCCAAACATAACGTTTGTAAATAGAATAGAATAGAAGAACAGGGAGCCCTGCAACAGATGGCATGTCCTCCAAAAAAACCTCCACTGAACACTGAGTCAGTCTGAGGTTACATAAAGTGACAGATGCAATTAAGACATCCTAAATAGATAGAAGAAATGTGGTGAATTCTCAAAGAAGCTTGGATCATCCTATCTGCCAAACAACCAAGAAAAAGTGTGTCCAGGTGTATCTAGGGGAATTGACAAAGGTAGTCACGCCAAATATTGATTTAGTTATTTTTATGTTTATTGGACTTTGTATGATGCTGATTGGTAAATGAAAAGTTTGTATGGCATTATTTTTTGAAGAAATCCTCACTATGCAACATTTTTCACAAGTGCCTAAAACCTTTGCACAGTACTGTACGGAGTTGCAAAAAACATGGTTTTAAGCAGCTGTTAAGTCGGTATAGGAGGAATACAGACACATGTGTGCATGCTTTCTGGAATTTCTGGTATTTAGAGATGGTATGTGAATGTTATGTGTGTGTGTTTGTGTTCTCACTGTGGAAATTGACAATGTCATTGTAGAGCTGGTAGGTCAGAAGTGGCTCTGGCAGTTCTCTGAGGAATGTCTTCAAGATCACAGCTGCCAAGTGGATATCATCCATCTTAGAGAAACTCACTTCCTCGCCTAGATACAGTCACATGCATCATTACAGCACTCTAAGGACTGCTACTGATCATTATTATGATCAAGGGAAGATGCGTGAGGGTATGTGACATGCACATCCACTTACCTGAGTTATATTTCAACTTTACATCCTTAACCAGAGAAACATTGGCAGAGCGCCTAAATATTCCCTCTGTCTGAAGACCTGAGAAGAAGAGAACAAAATTAAAACTTTAGCAACAGGAGAGCAAAACACTTAATTAAAACACATGGGCCCTTTTGCCATACATACAGCTATGGGCTTACCAGATCTTTTTAACTAAAAAAACAAAGTGAAATTTATCTCATTATATCTTTCAATGTAATTCTTGCAGAGAGAAACAAAAGAGAATTTAGTAAGATGCCTACCATGCTCCTGCAGATATCCAATGGTGTCACGCATCACTAGTGGAATTGGCTCAGGGTCTGCAACCCTTTGTCTCAATCTGATACACACAAAAACAACAACAGGAAAAAAAAACTTTGCTAGACCCACATATTAACAACCAAAGCTCCTTCCTAAAACATGGAGCTCTTAAAATTGACTATAAAAGTTTTATTCGTTTTATGTTGTGCTAAACCAGTATACACTAAGCTTATCCAAGTTTGGAGGTATTAAGGTGATGGTTTAAAATACAGTCAGGCCTAACCTAGAATGAAGGTGCTTCATGGTTTTAGTCAGCAACTGTGACTGTGTGAGATGTAAGGAAATGGGTTAGAGAAACTCACGTAGACAGTGGTACACCAAACTGCTGGAAAGGGAGGGGAGGACTATGAGGAGATATTGGCCCAGGGATGGCAGATGGCTTCAGAGACAGACGGATCTTATCATCATACCTACAGAAAGACACTTGAGTGCGTCTCATAAGAATTTTTTTCTGGCATGAGACATGACTGTGTGATTTGAGCACATACATATGTATATGTATGGTTAATTTCTTACTCTCTGACTCTGTTGGGAATCACCAGTTGATCACATTTCATAATCTCCTCCAGCTCACTCAAGTAATTTATGTAATTTATTTTACGGCCAAACTTAAAGCTGCCAACAGAAAATAAGTACATAAGAGGTCAAATACAGGGTCTTTAGTGTAAAATGCATCAAAGAGAACACATTATATTGATTCTACAGGATAAAAAGGATAAGTTTATAGCATATAGGTTTCCAGTATAAAGTGACTAAGCAACTGACCTGATGATAGGTTTGAAGAGAATAAGGATAGTTCTGATAAACATGGTGGGATGGACAATGTAGAGTGCCTTGATATTTTTCTTATACCTGAAATAAAGCAATACTGAAGCTTAATCAGGTTTATTCTAGTCGACTGCTGTGTAAACAAATGGCCCTCAATAAGAACAGCATCACTCACTTCCTATCAAACTCCCGGTAGGCATCTCGAAGCCAGCTGAGAGAGGGCTTGTTCTCACTGGTCAGACCATGATGGAAGTAGATAAGCGTATAATCACTCTCCACATACTTATCAAGAGTCTGCTTCAAATACCTAAACACAATTATCAAAGGATAAACACATGAGCGTTCATTTCACTATCATCAAACTAAAAAAAACATCACATAAGACACCATAAGCAGAGCAGAATTCTTTATATTTGTGGACCAACCATCAACTGCAGAAACATTTTATCTCATTTATACATTTCAGAATCGTTGAAAGTGTTCTAGATTTCATTTATATCGATTCAATTTCGTTAATCTAAAGTTTTTGTATTTCTCTATATACACCTATACTAGGATTGCACAATTATGACAAAATTGGTTGATTATTTCCCTTAATATTATAATCATGATTATTAGGTACGATTATATCATATTCTTTATGTAGGCTTCACTTCCTAAAACAAGTTGAGGACTTTGTTCCTTAATTACTTAATTGGGGTTATATTTTGTTAAATTGTAATGGAGGTTTTCCAGTGTTGTTGCAGCATTAGTTAAAGGCATATGTGTTCAACAGACATATCTGGACTGATTGCAATGCTTAACCACTAAAGAAAAAAAGTAAATACAAAATTTAGATGCAACAGGAGTAGACCTAAGTGGAATGCGGTAATTGACACTTTTCAAGATTAGTTAATTTTGATAAAAGCATCTGCTAAATGAATAAATGTAAATATATTCATCTACAATCACCTCAAACTGAGAGGTTTCAGATTGTTAAGGTTAATTCATCCTACGCTAAAACAAATCTAGGAAACTGTCAAATGCCAGACTGGAAGATTTAACATTTAACTTCATTAAAAAAAAAAAAGGTTTGTCTTAAGACATCATTGAACCCAATGAACACATGATTAAAATAATACTCCACATATGGGTGGTTGACATTTAAATGTAGAAAGAAAAACCTTGAACACAAAACGAAAATGTTGTTTTACTGAATGTACTCTTCACTGCTTAAAAAATAATATTATGATTTACATTTTGGCATTTTAACATAACTTGAACACATTTGAGTTATTGACAATAGCAGAAAATCTATATGATCTAAATATTTTGCACAGAAAACGATAACAGCACTACTTTGCCAACATTTTCTAGCTTTCTATGTATTTTCTTCTCCCTTCCCTGAGAGTGGCTTCTATCTTTGCACAATCACAGCTTACCCCGCAAATGACCTTGATTTTTATTTTATGTCAATGTGCATTTTATCTAATTGTCCTAACCTATTTATGTATGAAACTCTGGAAAATAGTAACCCATATCATGTTACCAACCTATATTCAGTAAAAAGGCATAGCGGAAAACATTTAAAAGTAAAATAGCTAGTGGCCACATGACACCATGCGAGGTTCGGATGTGTGAACTGCGTGCTCTGCACACTTAGCTAGTTTTACCACTATTAATGACAAACAGGTGAGATTCGAAACACTCCGTTCCATAACTGTTCTAGGGGGAAAATATGTCAAAGAATTCAAAATCTGTGGGCTCTGGAGGCATTAAAAGACACTTACGTGCTCAAGCTGACAACCCCGAAAAGGCCCCAAGCAAGGGAGTAGATTTGGTCGAGAAATTAGGGAAATTCGGCGAGAGATGTTGAACATGTCGGCAATGCTGATGAAGGTTGTTGCTGATTTGGTTGATCTTGCTGTAATACGTTCTGCTGTAATACGTCAGGACTATCAATGCCATGGAAATTAAATTCGATGAGGTGGTTACAAGAGTGGGGGATGTCGAGAAACAGATCGATTATCTGGAGTCATCGGAGGGGGAATTATCTGCTAATCCACTAGCGACCAAGGTGGATTTGGAGTGTGTCTGGGAGAAGTTGGAGGGCACGGAGAACCGTAGACAGCGGAATAATGCCCGAATCGTCGGATTTCCTGAGACCGATGAGGGTCAGGATATAGTGAAATTCTTGGACTGCTCTTTCTGAATTTGTGTGACATAACAAGCCATAAACTGGAAATCAAGCCAGCTCACAGGGTTCCGGCTTGGCGATCCGCTGAGGGAGACAGGCCCCGAACAATTCTGGCCAAATTTCTGAGATAATCCGATAAAGATCTTATGGCGGGGAATAAAGGAAGGCTTTCTTTGAAGAACAACAGCATTTTCTTGTTCCCAGACTTTGCGAATTCGACAAGAGATAACGTGATAAATTCAAGGAATGCAAGAAACTCTTAGATCAACGGAAGGCTGCTTTTGCACTGATATTCCCTGTCAAATTGAGAATAGATGCTAAGGATGGCCGTAAAACATACACATGCCCACAGCAAGCGATATCCTTCATAAAGACAACGGAGTAAGTTATGTTTTTCGTTTTTCTTTTTGTTCGATTCTGGGGTAAGTTTGGGGTTTGATTGTTGCACTAATGTTGGAATATGGTCTTTATACTTTTGTTTTTGACACACAATCTATTAAAAAGGACAAAGATCCAAACGAGTGTAATGGTTACCGTCCAATTTCCCTGATCCAGCTAGATGTTAAAATATTGTCGAAATTCTAGCTAACCGATTAAGTTATGACATCTCTTATACATATAGATCAGGTAGGGTTTATTCGGTAACGTAGCTATTCTGATAACATTAGGCGTTTCATCAATATCATGTGGTCAGTGGCGAATGATCAGACTCCGGTCGCTGCCATCTCACTTGATGCAGAAAAGGCGTTAGATATGGTAGAATGGGATTATCTTTTTAAGATTTTGGAAATGTATGGGTTCGGGAATACTTTTATTGGTTGGATAAAGTTACTTTATAGACACCCGGTAGCAGCAGTACAAACAAATAGATTAATTTCATATTATTTTACCCCGGATAGGGGCACCCAGCAGGGTTGCCCTCTTTCCCCATTATTGTTCTGTCTTGCAGTGGAACCATTAGCAGCCGCAATAAGAAAGGATGATGATTTTCCAGGGGTGGTGTATAAGCATTTGCTTTACGCAGATGATATTTTATAATTCGCCTCTGACCTTACTAGATCTATGCCTTGCCTCCATGGAATTATTAATTCCTTATCTAAATTCTTGCAATACAGAGATAATTTGTCTAAATCCAAAGCTTTGGCTCTGACAGTGTACTGCCCAGTAACGGCTTTTAAGTCGGGTGCCTTCCAGTGGCCCAAACAGGGAATTAAGTATTTGGGTATTTTATTCCCAGCAAATTTGTGTGATTTAGTTAGAGTTAATTTTGACCCTTTAATAAAAAGGTTTTCATGATGTGGGCAGATGGGCTTCATTACATTTATCTATGATTGGGAAGGTTAATGTTAATAAAATGAATTGTATTACAAAATTCAGCTACCTGCTACAATCTCTCCCTGTAGATGTCCCCCTCTCTTATTTAAAGCAATTTGATAGCATAGCGAAGTCCTTCATTTAGAATGAAAAAACGTCCCAGATTAACTTTTCAGTAAGTTGCATAGGCCGAGTGTTTTATTTGGACATTTATTTAAATGTTGTCTCAAGTTGAACCCAAAATTAAGTATTAATAAGTCCCCTTTCTACTGGTCAGAGTGGGGGGAGGGAGGGAGGTTAATACGCTCGGTGACCTATATGAGAGTGTAATGTTGAGATCCTTTGAAAATATGGTTCAACATTTTGGGATTCCCAGATCTCAGTTCTTTAAGTATTTACAGCTGCACCACCTGCTCTGTACTATTTTTGGGAGTAGCATACACCCCCCTAAAGCGGCAGACACTCTAAGACTGGTAATTGCTGCTTTTGGAAAATGGCATGAGGCATCAGTGTATTACTCTGTTAATTCAGAGAATGGGGGACAGAGAGTAAGATTTAAACTTGGTATTGGAGGAGAGAGTGTTGGCTAGGATTAAAAAAAATATCAAGTCTGCATCTAGAGATACAAGGGTTTGCATTATGCAATTCAAGATTTTACATTGATTCTATTGGACCCCCTCTAGATTGTATAGGCTTGGCCTTAAAGACACACCCACCTACTAGCAATGCCAATCAGAAGATGGAGACACAACCAATGTTTTTTGGTGGTGTGTTAAGATCCAATAATTGTGGTTGAAGGTTCAGAGTTTTATATGTGACGAATTGGACACTCAAATTTCATTTTGCCCCAGACTGTATATTAGGCAATGGGGTGGTCATCAATACAGGGGATAAACACATACAAATTGGGTCCAAACCAGTGTTAAGATCGGCAGACAGATTGTTCTAAGGGGATGGAAGTTGGCTGGAGCGCCCTCATTTCAAGAGTGGTGCACAGAGATGGGGAGGGTGACGCATTCAAGGAAATGTCATGTAGAAGGCTGGGGAACTTAGATTTATTTGATAGGAAATGGACTATTTGGTGTTCTTGGAGGGCTCTCGGGGAGGAGCAGTGGAGAGAGAAGTATAGTTTTATATGTGTGGGATTATTATTATTATTTCATAGAGGTGGGGGGAAAAATCGTTTCAACGATGCATCGCGATTCATACTCTAACGATTCTGAATCCAGTGTTTCTCCTACCATTATATAAGGGGGCGCCCCGCCCTCCTAACGGCTCGCCCCGCCCCCCTTGAAGGTTAAGTAAATTTGATTTGATTTTCTTTATAGCGCCAGATTACAATTTGTTATTTTATTAAACAAACTAAATAGCCCTTAAGTAATACGTTATTTATCTTATTTCCACGATGGCATGTCTTTTCTGTCCGTGTTTGCGCGTTTACAATTATCCCAATGAGTGCGCACTCGCGCACACTCACACACAAACAAACACTTACGTCACATACAGATGAGCACTAGCGGACAGAGAGCGCGCGGCGGGAAATATGTTGCGTCAACCAGATGAAAACCAGACAAAAATATAAGGAGACCATCTTGCAGCATGCATGCGGATCTCAATAAATGTGCCAGACGTTTCTGACTTCCCATATAAAGAGGCTCTGGAAATGTTCTTCCAACCAACCAAACTCCCCTAAGATCTACTTAACACTTCTTCATAGGTGAGCAAGTAAAAAAACTATGATGCCTACATGAGCAGTTTATGGTGATCCAGCTGATGTTGGGGGGGCATGCGACAAGCGTTAAAAACAATGACCTTCCGACCAAAGTTATCATCACCTATAATGAAAGAAAGTGAGAAACAACAACAACAACAAAAAAGACAGAGGTAAGGTAGACAGGCAAGTGTGACTGCTTTAAATTTAGAGTAAAACTAGCTGGTGATTCTTATGCTTTTAATAATGTTTCACCTGCAACCTCCACGATCTGATGTCTTGCAATGTCATAGAATAGGTCGTCCCAGGGCAGATGTGAGGTGCCACCAAGACTTTTAATATCTGAAACTGCAGGAAAGAATAAAAATATATTTTATTATTTTGTATTTTTGAGGACTCTTGAAAGGATGTTAAGCGATAATGCAAAGCGATATCTCTAAATGTACCACCAACATTAAAAGCAGAGCTTAAAAGGGCATCAGTATGCAAGGTCAGACATATTATAGACAGGTATGATGCAGTGTGGCTGATTATTTAATACATACAGTACTGTGTAAAAGTTTTAGTTTTCATTTATCACTTAATGTCATACAAAGTCCAGCAAACATAAAATGTAGGGGTGCACCGAAATTTCGGTAGCCGAAAATGTTCGGCCGAAAATGGCATTATCGGTTTCGGGCCGAAAAAAAAAAAAAAAGCCGAAAACAAACCGAAAATGAATGTCACCCGCCCCTCCCATCCGTGCGCAAGCGCTTAGGTTTCACTCACGTGCGCAAGTGCTTCGGTTTCACTCACGGTTGAGCTGTTATCACGCGTCTGCCTATTAAAGATTAACATGTCAGCGGTATGGAAGTATTTTATAGTTTCAGATGAGGACGCCAAAGTTGCAATATGTAACATTTGTTCTGCAAAAATCTCAAGAGGGGGTGCGGTGCCAAAGAACTTTTCGACAACAGGTTTGATACACCACCTGAAATCACGACATCAGCACAGACAGTGAGAGACTATTCGGTGCAGCATCTCATGTTCTTAATGAGAAGAGGAACCGTCTTTCCTGTCAAAAAGCTGAGCAACTTTTGTTCTTAAAGAGAAACCTGCCACGTTTGCTTAAATAAACAGTAGTACAATTTTCTGTGTGTATAGCAGTTACATTAAAATTTGCGTAGCACTGCACAACTGTTTCCTAAGGCTACATAGGCTTAAATGTTGTTTACAATTTGAGTTTGGATTAAGTTCTATTGCTGTTTTTACACTGTTGTTTTGCACAGCAATTTAAAATGTATGTAAACAATTGTTTACATGCAGCAGCAGAACAGAGGCCCACTGCCATTCTGTGATTTTGTGTGCAGTTATTCAGATAATTGTGGATCTTTTTTTGCACAACTGTTTAAAAACAATTTTATTTGATGGAACATACAACTTGAATAATATTATTTGGTATTATTATTTATTGTTAAAAATATTTTAGGTTTTGTTATGTAACTGTTAATAAAATTTTGATTATTCTATTGGTTTGTGATTTTTCATTTCAGATCCATTAAATTCAAGCAATTTATATATATATATATATATATATATATATATTAGTATAAGTTTTTAAAAGAAACCATTTTCGGCTTCAGTTTCGGTTTTCGGCCAAGTGCATCCTAAATTTTCGGTTTCGGCCCAGAATTTTCATTTCGGTGCACCACTAATAAAAAGCTAAATCAATATTCAGTGTGACCACCTTTGCCTTTAAAAGAGCACCAATTCTCCTAGGTACAGCTGGACAAAGTTGTTCTTGGTTGTTGGCAGATAGGATGTACCAAGCTTTTTGAAGAATTATCCACAGTTCTTCTATCTATTTAGAATTGCTTCTGTCTCTTTATGTAATCTCAGACAGACATGATGTTCAGTGGGAGGCTTTGTGGGAGACCATGACATCTGTTGCAGGACTCCCTGTTCTTCTATTCTATTCTTTTCTATTTGCAAAAGTAATGTTTGGAAGACTAACATATATATATATATATTTCCTTTTGACACACTAAAGCAGAAGATATAACCATCTTGAGACAAATGCTTTTGTGAAACATTATGTGCCTAAGAATTTTGCATACATGTATCCATAGGGGCAGGCAATATGCTGCCACTATGGAATGTGCATTCTGCATTTATATTTAGAAAGAAACTGAGAAAGAGCTTTTTCAACAAAAGCTCCATCACTGACCCTCCCTTATTTACTGTTGCTAACGCGGTTAACCTTCCTACCTGCACCTGTTCTGCTACAAACAGGAGAAGTGATCTCATTAAGCAAATTACCTTAGGAATTATTTAATAATACCATTACCAACTGTGAATTTATATCTAGTATATGGTCACCAAAAATGTTTATAGTGGCTTTCCTAATTGTGCATATGTCCTAGTGTGATCCATAAACCGCAAAAGGCTCCATATACATATACAGTCTGCATGTGCTGCGTGCAAATGTGTGGAGCCATTTATAAGCTGAAAACACTGCATCATGAAAATGATGTGTTTGTGTGTGTAGATGACACAGCAGAGCCCTCATTCACTGTAAAACATGCAGTCCATGCAGACAATTTACATATTTAATTAAATCACAGCCAAATTAAATTTTTGGCTTAATAATTAATTAATTACACTCAAGAATAAAAAGTCTAAATATATATACACACACACATACAGTTGAAGTCAGAAATTTACATGCAACTTAGCCAAATGCATTTAAACTCAGTTTTTCACAATTCCTGACATTTGGTCAGTTAGGATCGCTACTTTATTTTAAGAATGTGAATGTTAGAATAATAGTAGAGAGAATTATACATTTCAGCTTTTATTTCTTTCATCACATTCCCAGTGGGTCAGAAGATTACATGCACATTGTTAGAATTTGGTAGCATTGCCTTTAAATTGTTTAACTTGGGTCAAACTTTTTGGGTAGCCTTCCACAAGCTTCTCCTAATAAGTTGCTGGAATTTTGTCCCATTCCTCCAGACAGATTTGGTGTAAATAAGTCAGGTTTGTAGGCCTCCTTGCTCGCACATGCTTTTTCAGTTGTGCCCACAAATTCTCAATCTGATTGAGGTCAGGGCTTTGTGATGGTGACTCCAATACATTGACTTTGTTGTCCTTAAGCCATTTTGTCACAACTTTGGAGTTATGCTTGACGCCATTGTCCATTTGTAAGACCCATTTGTGACCAAACTCTAACTTCCTGGCTGATGACTTGAGATGTTGCTTCAATATATCCACATAATTTTCCTTCCTCATGATGCCATCTATTTTGTGAAGTGCACCAGTTCCTTCTTCAGCAAAGCACCCCCACAACATGATGCTGCCACCCCCATGCTTCATAGTTGGGATGGTGTTCTTTGGCTTGCAAGCCTCACCCTTTTTACTCCAAAGAAAATTATGGTCATTATGGCCAAACAGTTACATTTTTGTTTCATCAGACCAGAGGACATTTCTCCAAAAAGTAAGATCTTTGTTCCTATGTGTACTGGCAAACTGCAGTCTGCTTTTTAATGGTGGTTTTGGAGCAGTGGCTTCTTCCTTGCTGAGCAGCCTTTTGGGTTATGTTGATATAGGACTTGTTTTACTGTGGACATAGATACTTGTCTACCTGTTCCTTCAGCAACTTCACAAGGTCCTTTGCTGTTGTTCTGTGATTGATTTGCACTTTTCATATCAAACTACCAGACCAAATACATCTCCATCCTGAGCAGTATGATGGCTGCGTGGCATTTGGACATTGCTCCCAAGGATGAAACATACTTTTGGAGGTACACAATTTGTTTTCTGGGGTCTTGCTGGTTTCTTTTGATTTTCCCATGATGTCAAGCAAAGAGGCACTGCGTTTGAAGGTAGGCCTTAAAATACACCCACAGGTATACCTCCGATTGAATTCAATTAGCCTATGAGAATCTAATTGGAAAATTAAAATAATTTTCTAGAATCATCTTAGTGTATGTAAACTTCTGGCCCACTGGAATTGTGATATTCAATTAAAAGTGAAACAATCTGTCTGTAAATAATTGTTGGAAATATTGTGTGTCATGCACAAAGTAGATGTCCTAAACGAATTTCCAAAACAATATAGTTTGCTAATATGAAATCTGTTGAGTTTTAATGACTTCAACCTAATTGTATGTAAACTTCAACTGTATATATGTGTGTGTGTGTGTGTGTGTGTGGGCAGCCAAAAGTTTGGAATAATGTACATTACAGATGTAAAAAACAGCATCATCACTATTTGAAAAAAGTCATTTTTGATCAAATCTAGACAGACCCCATTTCCAGCAGCATCACTCCAACACCTTTTCCTTGAGTAATCATGATAAATTGCTAATTTAGTACTAGAAAAATCACTTGCCATTATATCAAACACAGTTGAAAGCTATTTGATTCATTAAATTAAGCTTCACGTTGTCTTTGTTTTTGAGTTGCCACAGTTTGCAATAGACTGGCACGTCTTAAGGACAATATTAGGTCAAAAATGGCAAAAAAGAAACAGCTTTCCCTAGAAACCTGTCAGTAAATCATTGTAATTGCCAAAAAACAGAAGATTTCATACAAATGTGTACACTACAATCTTCAGAGACAAAGGACAACTTGCTCTAACAAGGACTGAAAGAGATGTGGAAGGCCAGATGTACAACTAAACAAGAGGGTAAGTACATCAGATTCTCTAGTTTGAGAAATAGATGCCTCACATGTCCTCAGCTGACAGCTTCAATGAATTATACACACTCAACACCAGTTTCATGTACAACAGTAAAGAGAAGACTCAGGGGTGCAGACCTTATGGGAAGAATTGCAAAGATAAAGCCAGTTTTGGACAGAAAAACAAAAAGAAAAGGTTAGAGTGAGCACTGACATTGGACAACAGATAATTGGAAAAGTGTGTTATTGCTCTTCACCCCATTGAGCTTTTGTGTGATCAGCTAGACTGCAAGTTGTGTGAGAAGTGCCCGACAAGACAGCTATATTTATGGAAAGTGCTACATGGGGTGAAATATCAACTGAATATCTGGACAAACTGACAGCTAGAATGCCAAGGATCTGTAAAGATGTCATTGCTGCATGTGGAGGATTTTTTGATGAGAACTCTTTGAAGTAGTTTAAGAAGCTCTGAAATCTTTTTTTCAAATTGTAATTTTTCACATTATTAATGTCCTGACTATACATTGTGATCAGTTGAATGCCACTTTGGTGAATAAATGTACCAATTTCTTTCCTTAAGAACAAAATCTGGACATTGCTTTATTGTTTAATACTTTTTGCAACCTCCCTTTGCCAAGATAAAAACTCAAAGTCTTCTCTTATAATGACTAACAAGGTTGGAGAAAACCTGGCAATGGATCTGAGACCATTCCTCCATACAGAATCTCTATAGGTCCTTCAAATTCAGATGTCCATGTTGGTGGACTCTCCTCTTCAGTTCACCCCACAAATGTTCTATTTGGTTCAGGTCAGGGGACTAGGATGGCCATGGCAGAACCTTGATTTTGTTGTCAGTGAACCAATTTGTGTTGATTTTGATGCTTGTTTTGGATCATTGCCCTGCTTGAAGATCCAACCAGGGCCCATTGTAAGCTTTCTGGCAGAGGCAGCCGGTTTTTGATTTTTTTATCTGTTGGTATTTGTTAGAGTCTGTGATGCCATGTATCCAAACAAGATGTTCAGAACCTCTGGCATAAAAACAGCCCCACAACATAAAAGATCCAGCACCACATTTAACTGTGGGCATTGGGTACTACATCATCTCTGTGTGCGACAAACCCATCTCTGGTGTTTGCTGCCAAAAAGCAATTTTTTTTTGTTTAATCTGACCATAGACCCCAGTTGCATTTGAAGTTCCTGTAGTGTCTGGAAAACTGAAGATGCTTGAGTTTGTTGTTGGATGAGAGAAGATGATTTTTTATTGAAACCCTCCCAAACAACTTGTGGTGATGTCTGATTTATTTATTTATTTTTAGACTTTCTGACCCCAAGACCCAACTAATTTCTTCAATTCTCCAACTGTGATCCTTGGAGATTCTTTGGCCACTTGAACATCCTCCTAAGAGTGCATGGAGACAATATAGACACACGTCCTTTTCCAGGCCGATTCTTAAGATCTCCAGTTTACTGGAACTTGATAACTATTGCCCTGATGGTGGAAATGGGCATTTTCAATTTATAGCCGGTTCAAATTTTGCGAAGCTCAACAACCTTTTGCCGCACATCAGAACTATATTCTTTAATCTAACCCACTGTGACTGACGATTAAGGCAATTTGGCCTGTGTGTTACATCATATTTACAGTTGATATAAAAAGTCTACACACCCCTGTTAAAATGGCAGGTTTTTGTGATGTAAAAGAATGAGACAAAGATAAATAATGTCAGAATGTCAGAAGTTTCCACTTTTAATGTGACCTATAATGTGAACAATTCCATTGAAAACAAACTGAAATCTTCGTGGGGGAAAAATGAAAATGAACAACCTTACCATAAACTGGTTGCATAAGTGTGCACACCCTCTTATAACTGGGGATGTGGCTGTGTTCAGAATTAACCAATCACATTCAAACTCATGTTAAAGAAGTCATTACACACCTGCCATCATTTAAAATGACTCTGATTAATCACAAATAAAGTTCAAGTAGGATTTTCCTGACATATTCTTTGTTGCATCTCAGAGCAAAAGCCATGGTCCGCAGAGAGCTTCCAAAGCATCAGAGGGATCTCATTGTTGAAAGATATCAGTCAGGAGAAGAGTACAAAAGAATTTCCAAAGCATTAGATATACCATGGAACACAGTGAAGACAGTCATCATCAAGTGGAGAAAATATGGCACAACAGAGACATTACCAAGAACTGGACGTCCCTCCAAAATTGATGAAAAGACGAGAAGAAAACTGGTCAGGGAGACTTCCAAGAGGCCAACAGCAACATTAAAGTAACTGCAGGAATTTCTGGCAAGTACTGGCTGTGTGCTACATGTGACAACAATCTCCCCTATTCTTCATATGAATGGGCTATGGGGTAGGGTGGCAAGACGGAAGCCTTTTCTTATAAAGAAAAACATCCAAGCCCAGCTGAAGTTTGCAAAAACAAACATCAAGTCTCCCAAAAGCACGTGGGAAAATGTGTTATGGTCTGATGAAACCAAGGTTGAACTTTTTGGCCATAATTCCAAAAGGTATATTTGGTGCAAAAAAACAACACTGCACATCACCCAAAGAACACCATACCCACAGTGAAGCATGGTGGTGGCAGCATCATGCTTTGGGGCTGTTTTTCTTCAGCTGGAACCGGGGCCTTAGTCGGGGTGGAGGGAATTATGAACAGTTCCAAATTACAGGCAATTTTGGCAAAAAACCTTCAGGCGTCCGTTAGAAAACTGAAGATGAAGTTCACCTATTCAGCACGACAATGACCCAAAGCACACATCCAAATCCACAAAAGCATGGCTTCACCAGAAGATGATTAACATTTTGGAATGGCCCAGCCAGAGCCCAGACCTGAATCCAATTGAACATCTGTGGGGTGATCTGAAGAGGGCTGTGCACAGGAGATGTCCTCGCAATCTGACATATTTGGAGCACTTTTGCAAAGATAGGGCAAATATTGCCATGTCAAGATGTGCCATGCAAATAGACTCCTACCAAAAAAGACTGAGTGCTGTAATAAAATCAAAAGGTGCTTCAACAAAGTATTAGTTTAAAGGTGTGCACACTTATGCAACCAGGTTATTGTGATTTTTTTTTTCCCCACCTCAAATATTTCAGTTTGTTTTTCAATTAATTTGTTCACGTTATAGGTTGCATTAAAGGTGGAAAAAGTTCTGACATGATTTATCTTTGTCTCATTCTTTTAGATCAAAAGGATAAAAAATGCAGTTTTTTTCCACAGCCTTCTTTGCTCATATTTACCAAGGATGCCAATATTTTTGCCACAACTGTATGTGGACATCAATTTTTAGGAAAACTATTTGCTCTAAAACATGTTTATTAGGTGCTACTAGTTACAAATCAAAAGGGGAAATTGAAAATGCACAAAGCAGTCATGCTCGGGTCTCAGGAGGTTATATCGCCCATCCCTACATATCCACAAACACACTAGCTATAGTGATGGGAGAGGAATGGTGATGTCAGCTTCTCACATAATGTCTCTCTCCACACACACACACACACACACCTCATAGTCATTCTCTGTAACCATGTTTTAGTGTGTCTTGTGGTGTATGCCACAATTGTGTTGCAAGCATGTGTGTGGCATTGAACTGATCACAATGTATAGTTAGAAAATTAATAACGTGAAAAATTACTATTACAATTTTTATTTTTTTCTTAAACTTCTTCAAAGTGTCCTCATCAAAACTTCTTCAAAGTGTCCTCATCAAAAAATCCTCCACGTGCAGCAATGACAGATTTGCAGATTGTAGAGACTTTCTCAGGGAGGACACGGGGAACCAGGTTTCTTCAACTCAGAATGTCTAGTATTCAGTCCATGAGTTGAAGCTTAAGCGCCACTGGATTTTCCAGCAAGACAATGATCCATAAAGTCCACAGCTGAATGGATAAAAAAAAAGCTAAATTAAAGTTTTGGAGTGGCCTAGTCAAAGTCCTGACTTGAACCTGATTGAGATGCAGTGGCAGGACCTTAAACAGGCAGTTCATGTTCAAAAACCCTCCAATGTGGCTGAACTAAAGCAGTTCTGCAAAGAAGAGTGGGCCACAACAGTGTTGAGATAACTCACAACTCGAGTTATTGGAAGCGCTTTGTTGCTGCTAAAGTTGGCAGAACCAGCTATTAAGGGGGCAGTTAGTTTTTCACATGGGAGATATAGGTGTTGGATAGCTTTTTCGCTTGAATAAAAAAATATATAAATATATATTTGAAAACTGTATTTTATGTTATATCTTGTTTGAAGATCTAAAACAATTTAGTATAAAAATTATTTAGATATTATATACAGGTGCTGGTCATATAATTAGAATATCATCAAAAAGTTGATTTATTTCAGTAATTCCATTCAAAAAGTGAAACTTGTATGATGTATACATTCATTCCACACAGACTGATATATTTCAAGCGTTCATTCCTTTTAATTTTGATGATTATAACTGACAAATAATGAAAACCCCAAAATCAGTATTTCAGAAAATTAGAATATTGTGAAAAGGTTCAATATTGAAGACACCTGGTGCCACACTCTAATCAGCTAATTAACTCAAAACACCTGCAAAGGCCTTTAAATGGTCTCTCAGTCTAGTTCTGTAGGCTACACAATCATGGGGAAGACTGCTGACTTGACAGCTGTCCAAAAGACGACCATTGACATCTTGCACAAGGAGGGCAAGACACAAAAGTTAATTGCTAAAGAGGCTGGCTGTTCACAGAGCTCTGTGTCCAAGCACATTAATAGAGAGGCGAAGGGAAGAAAAAGATGTGGTAGAAAAAAGTGTACAAGCAATAGGGATAACCGCACCCTGGTGAGGATTGTGAAACAAAACCCATTCAAAAATGTGGGGGAGATTCACAAAGAGTGGACTGCAGCTGGAGTCAGTGCTTCAAGAACCACCACACACAGATGTATGCAAGACATTGGTTTCAGCTGTCGCATTCCTTGTGTCAAGCCACTCTTGAACAAGACACAGCGTCAGAAGCGTCTCGCCTGGGCTAAAGACAAAAAGGACTGGACTGCTGCTGAGTGGTCCAAAGTTATGTTCTCTGATGAAAGTATATTTTGCATTTCCTTTGGAAATCAAGGTCCCAGAGTCTGGAGTAAGAGAGGAGAGGCACAGAATCCACGTTGCTTGAAGTCCAGTGTAAAGTTTCCACAGTCAGTGATGGTTTGGGGTGCCATGTCATCTGCTGGTGTTGGTCCACTGTGTTTTCTGAGGTCAAACATCAACACAGCCGTAAACACAGCCGTCTACCAGGAAGTTTTAGAGCACTTCATGCTTCCTGCTGCTGACCAATTTTATGGAGATGCAGATTTCATTTTCCAACAGGACTTGGCACCTGCACACAATGCCAAAGCTACCAGTACCTGGTTTAAGGACCATGGTATCCCTGTTCTTAATTGACCAGCAAATTCGCCTGACCTTAACCCTATAGAAAATCTATGGGGTATTGTGAAGAGGAAGATGCGATGTGCCAGACCCAACAATGCAGAAGAGCTGAAGGCCACTATCCGAGCAACCTGGGCTCTCATAACACCTGAGCAGTGCCACAGACTGATCGATTCCATGCCACGCCGCATTGCTGCAGTAATTCAGGCAAAAGGAGCCCCAACTAAGTATTGAGTGCTGTACATGCTCATACTTTTCATGTTCATACTTTTCAGTTGGCCAACATTTCTAAAAATCCTTTTTTTGTATTGGTCTTAAGTAATATTCTAATTTTCGGAGATACTGAATTTGGGATTTTCATTAGTTGTCAGTTTTAATCATCACAATTAAATGAAATAAACATCTGAAATATATCAGTCTGTGTGTAATGAATGAATATAATATCCAAGTTTCACTTTTTGAATGGAATTACTGAAATAAATAAACTTTTTTGAGAGAGAGCGAGAGAGAGAGCGAGAGCGAGCGAGAGAGAGCGAGCGAGAGAGAGCGAGAGAGCGAGAGAGAGAGAGCGAGAGAGAGCGAGACAGCATGTGTGTGTGCGTGTGTGTGTGCGTGTGTGTGTGTGTGTGTGTGAGTAATGTTGTATGACTTGAGTTTTTTGCTGGCTCATAAATAGACCACGACCGGAAACATTCAGCCTCACTTGCTTCTAAATCTAAAAACCATATGATTGGTATTTATTATTATGTTATAGCTCTAGGCAAATGCTTACTTTTGTGAGCACAGTTCAAATATCCTTCTGTGAAATGAACCTAATTTAAAAAATACCTATCCTCTAAATATACACACACACACACACAATTCATACGCTTGGGCACTTACCAGATTTGCTCAGGCTAACAGGGTCATCGGGTGGCCACTGTTTGTCCTGTACCAGTTTGAGCTGGTCCAGAGCAGCGCTAGGAGAGTCGTCCCCTCCAAGATCATCATGCAGATCTACCAGTAGGTCAGATGACATGATGGTTTTCTAAGACACCACAATTCACACACAACTGTGAGACAAAGAAAGGCATGGTAAAATACAAACTACACAAAAAAATAGACATGCCAATAATAAAAAAAAATGTCTTGCTTCAGATTCAGAAGACACTATTTTATGCATTTGCACTCGCAAATTTTTTATTTATTTTTTACATTTGAAAGAATAGTCACTAAAAATAGCCATTAATGTATCTATACATAATCAAAATAATTAAATAATTAGTGTTGTCAGTTCAGCTTCAACCAAGAGGTTGAAAGTACGTAAACATTATTCAGAATATGTTTTTAATTTATAACTGACACAGTTAAAATTCTAAGAAGCAGCCAGAAGGGCAGTTGAGGGAAAATGGTAGGTTGGCTTTCCTGAAAAAGTCACGTTCTGATTATTCAGTTCAATAAGCAAATCAGATCCATAAATAAAACTGTTCACTTTAAAATCAGACATCACTAGCTGCACTTCCATGTGCACTCCAACTAATCACAGAATCTCTGTTATTCTTATGGTAAGCAGCCCACCACCATCATTGAAAAGGGATGTTTCAGGTTCAAAACAAGTTAAACTCAATTAACAGCATTTGTGGCATAATGTTGATTTCCTCAACAACAAAAAAAAAGAAAAAAAAAAGAGAAAGAAAATTAATTATTTTGACTCACTCTTTTAGGCTATTTAAAAAAAAATGGGGTTTACAAGGGCACTTATGTCAGAAGTGAATGGGACTAGACCATAAATGATAAAATATACTGTTTCAGCAGTATAACCACAAGACGTAAAAAAATTATACATGTTAGCATGATTTAAGTATGCTAAAATCGCTTACTAACCTTGATACGACTGTGTAAAGTTGTATCCAATATTCCAGCTTGAAAACCTTGGAATCCTAGTATTGGATATTATTTTACACAGACAAGGTTTATAAGCAAATCACACTAAAATCATTTTAACACGTCTTCAGGATCATTCATCAATAATAATGACCAGTCAAAATCTCAGGGTCTAGCAATAGCTATAAATGTTGCATCTGAAGGGGGGAAAAAAAATTATGAAAATAATTAAAGAATTAAATTAATTCTTTGAATCATGTGCATTTTTAAATGTGTGACATCTTTAAAATTCTGTGTGTAGCCGTAAGGCTACAAATGCAGGCATCAGTTGGGTTCAGACAGTGATCTGCTGTGAAAGTCCCCCATTTGCAGATTGCGCGGCAATGTGGCTGAGCAGCCTTATGCTGACAAGACATCTCAGTTTTGCCCTTTGATCCATTTATATCCCCAACCCTAGCAGAGCAAGCCAACTTGCCAACTTCTTAATTAGCAGTCCTTATTCTGCTTTTACAACCACATCTATATATCTAATGAACAAAAACATTGTGTTGGTGGCATAGTGGGCTAAAGCACATAACTGGTAATCAGAAGGTCGCTGGTTCGATCCCCACAGCCACCACCATTGTGTCCTTGAGCAAGGCACTTAACTCCAGGTTGCTCCGGGGGATTGTCCCTGTAATAAGTGCACTGTAAGTTGCTCTGGATAAAAGCCAAATGCATAAATGTAATAATAACAGTGAGAACAAAATCTTCCATTCATGAAACGTCATTAGGTAATCTGTACATCACTCCTGATAAAAGAACACTGTGCAAGCTTATCTCTGTTTTTCAGCCTTGTCACAATCACTGACAAACATCATCAAAATCATCAATGGTTGGGATGTTCAAACAAACAGAGTAATATTTGAAAGCGCTACAATTAACATTTTTCAGGAAAATCAACACAGAAATGATTTACTTAAAGACATCTCTGTGTATTAACTTGGGATACAGGAACTACACACATCATCAGCTTAAAGTAGCTAGTCAAACTGTGTTTGGTGCCAACACTTATTCAAACACAGCCATTGGTTCTGACTAAACAGCACCAGTCCAAATTCAGTTCTGTTCTGCTCTCTAGTCTCCTCTTAATTCATTGCCCATTTTACAAGATCATCAGCAAAAACAATGCTCCTCATTCACAGTTGTGCTATAGAGGCATCAAGGCTGCACTCAGTTAAGTTTATTACTCTGCACTTCAATCAAAAAAACAAAGACTCTAGAGAGCTTCAAAACAAGAGCCTGAAAGTCCTTTCTAAACTGTCCTTTCTAAAAAAACGTAACATAAGAATGCAATATTAAGAAGTCATTGGCAGAATAATATCAATAATTCCCGTTATAGCTTCTGCTTTTCTAAGCACATTTACACTTATAATGCTATTGCCACCTTAGCAGTGGTGTTCCTTTTGTTCACAAATCTATAGGTGCCCTTCTAGTCATGCAGAAAATGAGGTGAAATTTTAATAAAGAAAAAATTATAAAAATTACCTACAATTTTCCTCACAATAACAATAATAATGTTTAATGTGAGATTTCCTTGTAAATCACGGAAGAATTCAAGAAAATTAGGCAGAGGTGCTTTTAACAGTGCACGTTACAGTAGATCGGGGCAAAATACAATCTAAAGAAATCATACTATCCCCTTCTCACTCCAAAGGGCTGAGCCTTTCAAGTAGGTACTCTGAAAGGGAACATGGCACCATTACTGTATGAATGTACCCTTCGCTAACAGTCTTGAGAAGGGCCATTCGAGAAAGGGATTCATTTTCTCACTTTTGTTTGGAACAACTCTTCGAGTGGTGTACCCTTCCCACAGTGCCCATCAAAGGTGCAAAAATGCCTTTGAAATTCACCCCTTGGATGACTGAAGTGGCAATGCCTCAGATGAGTAACAGGTCAGATAAAATGTCTACTCTGCAGTTTTGCAGTGTAAGTTCTAAAAAGAATTACAATACTCAATAGCTACTGCATTATAGCATCACGTATGTGCAGTGCAGACAGCTTTATTAATTACTTAATTAATAAAAAAATAAAAAAAACATGTCATTACCACGGACCATGTCTAAAAACACTGTAATATCCTGGTACTTTTTGTGATACAGATCACAGAATAGGATATTATTTGTGATTAAGGAAATAATGGATCAATTAGGATATGTATATAATAAATGAAAACACTTAACTAGTGTAAATAAATATAAAATTTATTGCATGTACAAGCAGATTGTGTGGTTTCTAAAGATCAGCAAAACTATCATGTGATGATAGTAATCTCTCTGCAGTGTTGACATCGGCACACGGGTCCACAGCAGAGAAAACACAACAAATTAACTCCCATTTCTCGAATGATTACTAGAGCAACATTACTGGCTTGATCAAGAGCCTGGCGTTTTTTGTCGAGCTGGTGCTCTTCCCTCGTTTATTATTAAAACAAGCAAGGTAGAGGAAAGATTTACTGTGCCATGTAAAACTATTACGGGAAACGATGTCGAAATCTTGAGTTATCTGTGACGTCTCAGTAATCCTGAGTACAAAGCTTCTGTCTGACAACATAACCGGTCATGCAGGCACACAAACACATTAAAGTGTACGCTGCACAAACCTTAAGCATTTAAGAGTGACAGACATAAAATGTCAGACGTTTAGGGTTTCTTTTTCATCTCTTGTGCTAAGAAGTGTAATACACTCCCTGCTTCGTCTTGGCTCTGGACAGACAGTGTCAGATTACACTAAGTTTCTAAGGCAACGCAACATCTGTACTTGTTGAAACCCTTGTGTTTACCAAGCAAAAGGCGAGCAGAGTAGACATAAACATATGACAAGAAATACATGTGATTTAAACGAAGACACACTAATGTTAAGTCTTAGTTATAGCCTAAAAGCAGATCGCTAAATGCTGCATATACGGTTTACTGTGTTCAGTCGACAGCCTGCTAAGTTAACTAGCTACCGGCGTTTTAATTTATCGTGTTGGAAAATCAAACACCACCGTTGCGCAGAACCCAGCTAGGTTTTATGAAGCCAAATAAAGAGATTGGGTTTACCTAATATTCAGCTATCTCACAAGTCTTCACAACTCTGCCAATCTTGCCAACGTAATTCGGTACTTCCGGTTTGAGATCCGTGTTGTCATATCAGTGTAAACGCCCCGGAAGCAGCAGAAATCACCCGTTGGACAATGTGCGTGACCACGCCCCCAATAATGTGTCATTACAGTAACCGGAGGTCTCCCAAACGACGATGTAACTGTCCGCTTTTCATTCTAGGGTGATCATCACGAATCCTGTATAGAAAATATTCTTATATTATTTTACAACAAAATCAAATGCAACAAATAAAAAATTATATGTTGTATATTAAAAATGAAGCCCTCAAACCATCCCAGATATGTCTTTCTTTTTCTGCAGAACACAAACGAAGATTTTTAGAAGAATATCTCAGCTTTGTATGTCCATACAATGCAAGTGAATGGTGACCAGAACTTTGAAGATCCTACAAGCACTTAAAGGCAGCATTAAAGTAATCCATAAGACTCCAGTGGTCTAATCCATATCTTCAGAAGTGATCCAGTCGATTTGGGTGAGAACAGACCAAAATGTAACTAGTTTTTACAACAAATCTCGACATCTGCTGTCTCCTTGGTGATCATGATTCCCAGCTCAATTA
This sequence comes from Moxostoma hubbsi, assembly GCA_032164185.1. Lineage (NCBI taxonomy): Eukaryota > Metazoa > Chordata > Actinopteri > Cypriniformes > Catostomidae > Moxostoma > Moxostoma hubbsi. The sequence continues at coordinate 26,971,557 of JAVLUX010000003.1, forward strand.
TTTGTATTGGAGAGCAGTTATTTTGCCACATCTCTCCCCTTTGGATGTGATTACTCACGAGTCCACACCCTAGGTGCGCGTAGATTATTAGCATTCTATTCAGGAGGGATAGGTGGCTGTTTTGCCAACGGGTGTTGCATCATTGTTGATCGACCGCCTTTTAGGAGCCGCATTGTCCCATGTTGGAGGTATGTGCTGCTGCCGTTTGTAGCAATACGCTCTCGTATATTGGCCTCTAGCATTAACTGATTTTGATACAGATTTGTGCTACCCGTTGAAAGATTGCCCTGGCGTGCATTGCATTCTCATTCTCCGATACATGGTATGTTTTGCACCTACAGCACTGAGCATTGTTGGTGGGTTGCTGCTTTGCTCTCAGGTAGGTCTCTTTTTAGCTCTTGTGGGTGGTTGTTTTATGTCATATTAGTGTGTGCAGTTATAGGATCTTTGTATTCCAGCCCGTTGTTTTTGTGAGTCATAACTGCTGGCTGCCGGACGAATGGCGTTGTCTCCACATGTTTGGTATGTGAAATCTCTTTGTGCGATAATGACGACTGGATTGTTATTTATAATTTAGTTTGTATTATGTTGATTTTGCAGGTGAGCTAATCAGCCTGTCCAAGTGCATTCTATGCCAGTGCTGTGTGGCTTGAACTCTCACCGCTGCTGTTTTTTTCTTGGTTGTTTCAATGTCATTTTGTTTTTGATTTTGTTTTGTTTCTATTTTGTCCAGCATGTCCGAGTGCATTCTTCTATGCTAGTGCTGTATGCTTGAACTTTAATTTTTGTTGTTTTTCTGTTGTTTTCTTAATTCCGGGTAGCATGATTAAACTTGTAGCTGCGACCTGCTCAGGCATTATTCTAGTGGCGCTGCACTGTTGAACCTGCGGAATTAGGACTACCTTTGGTGCTTTTGGTTTCTCCTGCCCTGGTGCGAGTGGTTAAGGGCACTTTTTATGTACCAGTGGTCAATGTAGGGACTACTGACATTTTTCTCTTCCCTTGCCAAGTGATGGGCACTTTAACAAGTGTGTATGATGTCAGTTTGTCCCCCAGGTGTCACTGAAGTGAGGTCTGTTTCCTGTACGGCTTGGTCGATTGCTTCTCAAGCGGGTGCTCCGACTGTTCCAGAACAGACTGATGCATTGGATTTGTCCCTTTTGCCAGGAGTGGAGCAAAGTAAAGTTAGGGAACTCCTTGGGAAGTATCATTCTGTCTTTTATGCATTTGAAGGGGACTTAGGGTGCACAAATGTAATTTCACATGACATTCTGCTCCTTGATAATACTCCGGTTCGACAACGTTATCGTCAAATAGTCCATCTGAATATGAAGTGGTAAGGGCACGTATTAACCAGCTGTTGGATGCCCAGGTTGTGCAGGAGAGTTGCAGCCCGTATGTCTCTCCGATTGTGCTGGTTAAAAAGAAGGACGGGAGTCTACGCATGTGCATTGACTACCATCATTTAAATTCCAAGACTAGGAAGGATGCATTTCCTTTACCTCTGATCGAGGAGTCGCTGGTTGCATAGGTGGGAGCCCGCTGGTTTTCCACTATGGATTTAGCCAGTGGGTACAATCAGGTTCCTGTCTCTAAGGGGGATAAGACAAAGACTGCTTTTTGCACCCCACTCAGATTATTCAAGTGGAATCGGATGCTGTTTAGGCTCTGCAATGCCCTCCGTATGTTCCAGCAACTAATGGAACGGTTATTTGTTGACCAGTGGTTAGCCAACAAGGCTAACCACTGCCCTGGCGCAATCTGATTTCTCCCTAGCATTCATCATGGAGGTGGACACCAGTCATGGGGGATTGGGAGCAGTCCTCTCTCAGGAGTACAAATGTAGAGTACAACCAATTGCATATGCAAGTCGCAGTCTAAGACCCCCTGAGTGCAATATGTCTATCTATATCTCCTAGAGTTTCTTGCGCTCAAGTGGGCCATGACTGAGAAATTTAGGGAGCATCTGTTGGGCAACAAGTGTGATCTTCACCAATAATAATCCACTTAGCCATCTGACTTCTCAAAAACTCAGTGCCACAGAACAACGTTGGGCTACACAGTTGGCTGCTTTTGACTTCGAGATCCGTCATAGTTCTGGGAGAAGTAATAAGAATGCTGATGCCCTTTCCTGGCAGAATCCACCAGAGCAGGGGATGGTGGTTGTTAGTCCCAGGAATTGTAGTACCAGTGTCATTGCAGCAGGCTGTGGAAGTAGAGTCAGCACAGCACGATGTTATCACTTTGCCTAGTTACTAGCCATTGATTTAGGTTCATTGCAGGGAAAAGATTCTGTGATCTCTACGGTTCTGTTGTTCTGGAGGCAGAAGATCTGTCCTGGGCCTGAGGTATGGCGGCACATTTCTACTCTAGCCTTAATGTTGCTCCATCAGTTGGATCTTCTGTTAGAGAAGGACGGAGTACTCTATCATAGGGTCTTGGCTCCGAATGGTGAAGAGGAGATTTGGCAGTTTCTTTTTCCCACTGTGCGGAGGTCTGAAGTCCTGACTTACATCAGCAACACGGGCATCAGGATATTGAGCACACGAATGAATTGGTTGACAGCTGTTATTTTTTTGTTATTGACATTTTTCATAAATTAACACAAAGTTAAAAACAACATATGTATAGTGAATCAATGACTTTTAACATTAAACCCCCACTATACCCTTCCCCCTACCAAACTCCCACCCCACCCTGACCCCCCACAAACACCCCTGTGGTCAAAAGAATATAAACACACATAAAAAAATGCTAAACTAAAACAAAACAAAAAAAAGAAAATACAATAATCAAGTCTAATTTAAAAAAAACCCTCTAAATTACTCCTTCCACCGCCCCCTCCTTGAGATTCCCCCCAAAATAAAATCCCTAACTCCCTTCTTCTGCTTGACCCCTCCTCGAAGGCAACCACCCTCCCAATCTCCACGCACCCCTCTGGTGTAGGAAATTTGGTTGATGTAGATGTACACAGTACGGTTTAATGTGCCTGCATTCCTCCACCATTATATGTAGGAACAGTTTGTGTGAGCTTGGAATTGAGGCTCTCCTTATTCTACATTATTATGTAAGGAAATTTATAATGGAATTAGTCGCGTTCAACAACCATTATAAATTAGACAAATTACAAATAACTAGATTATTTGTCTGAATAAAATTCTCCACTATTAAAATCGTAATACGTCTTGTTGTATCCGCTCACAATTGTAACTGTAAGGAATTAGCTTTAATAAGGGAATTATGATTAATTCACTTATTGGAATAATATTATTATTACACATATTTAGGTACAGCTTTGAAGCGAAATCTTTTAAAAACAGGGATGAGATTATTTATCAAATTGTACCACAGTCAAATTATCTTTGAATACAGGCAAACTTTATTGCTATTCTAAACATAAAACTCTAACACATAAAACATGAGACAGGTTGGTGAGTAAAGTAACAGAATTATTAATACAGTGAAAATAAACTTTATGGTGTCTGTTGACAATGCTTTAAGAACCATTGATCCTTCATTGAGTCTAAATCGATTTGCAATCGGATTACCCAAAATATTAAACTAATACAGCACTTTGAGCAAAAATCCTGGAGATGTACTTGTGTCGTTGCGTTTCCTTGCTTTGCATTCGTTGTGTTGCTTGATTCTTTGGCTCTTTGTCGAAAGTTCATTCCGTTGAAGTTTTGGACTGTTATGATTGTGGATATTTATTGTCTGGTTGAAACAAGTCCTTCTGCAAGGAGGACTCATGACTCCCGTTGGGTGTTTGAATCGCAGAGCAGAGGGTGAGAGGCTTCCTTGGGACTTTTGGTGTCCCGAGTTTTCCTTGGATTCTACATGGCATGGAGGATCTGGAAGAAGCAAGCGATGCTTCCAAATAGGGCGTTGCAAGAGAGAAGTTCAGCAAAAGAGGAAGATCAAGAGAAGAGAGAAGAAGGAGGGAGAAGAGGGAGTTCTTCCTTGGGTAGGAAAGTTTTTAAATGAAATTGGCCACACCGCAAAGGTGTCCTGAGCCAATCAGATGTGACTTTCCGGAGTCACATGGTCAACTGGACTGTCCTTTTCAAAATGTTTAATCATTATTTATGATCCTTTGTGGAGGATTATTACAAACTCCCACTCAAAAATAGTGCATGTTTAATCATGAACTTTTATATCTTGAAAACAGTACAAGAGACATGACATTCATTGTCATCAACATTCTCTATGTAAACAGGCAAGCATTTACATACTAAATGACATTTTTTCATGAATCTTATACGTGTATGTAACAAAAACATGAAAATCCCTGGTTACATATCATACTGGTTAATTCATTAGTTTTTCAACATGGATAATACATTACATGTTATGAGAAACCTGATTGCCGGGTGTGGCACGGTGGAGGGCGGGACCGGCGCGTGATTGCGCACGCCCGGTCCCGTATCAGGCTAAATTGAGCCGTCAAGAGGGATAAAGGCCACTCGCAGACGGAGATCGAGAGAGAGAGCTTAATCAGCAGACATGTCTGCTGTCCTAAATGTTTGTTTTAAGTTCTTTATTAAATTATTATTTATGTTGACAAGCCGGTTTCTCGCCTCTTCCTTGCCCGTAACGTGAACTGTTTTACACCGGGGTATAATATACAGTTGAACCTTGAAGTTACGATACAAGATTAAAGACTATAATCATCGATTTGTTAGTTAGAAGTGATTACAGGTCATAGATTCATTTTCAGAATTGTCTAACAAGGCTAGGTATGGTGTATATTTTATAGGGTTAAATCAGTATATAAGTACTGGGTTCATTTTAACTACTGTTTGTAGGATACTAATCACGATGTCTAGTGATCTGATGAGTCTAGGTGTAGCAAATTGGTTTATATCGGAGGACAAAACAGAGTGTGTTCTGAGTCTTTCTTGGGAATTCCGTGGAGTGTGTTATCTGTCTTTTATCGCTTGTGACCCCTGCACCCAGGGACCTCTTTGCAGAGATGGTCTTAATAGCAGTTTAGGCACCATGGATGCGCTTTATTACTCTATAATGGCTCAGTGGGGGATCTCACTGATCTGTGTTGTTGTGTTCATTTGATGGCATTGTTCGTGGATAATCCTACACTGGGAACGAGGGTGCTACGCCCGACTTCCATCTGCTCAAAATAACTTGCCTACCAATCATCACACTGGTCAAACCCAATTTTTTATGTACTTATCCGCCAAATTTATGAGCTCCCCATCTCCAAAATACAGAGTCTGGGGCAGAACGAGATTTAAGTGTTCAACACATCACATACAAATTTTGCATCTTCAGCCAAAATTCTTGGATCTTATGACACCCCCCAAAAAACATGGGTGGTGTTTCCATCTTCTGAATGGCATTGCCAGCAGATGGGTGTGTCCTTAAGACCAAGAATATGCAATTTAGAAGGGGTCCAATAAAATCTATGTAAAATCTTGAAATGCATAAGGAGAACCCTTGTATCTCTAGATGCAGACTTGACATTTTTAGGATCCTAGCCCATACTCCCTCCTCCAATATCAAATTTAAATCTTCCTCCCATAATATTTTGAGAGAATTTAAAGCTCCGTCCCCCAGACTCAGAATTAGCATAGAGTAAAACACTGATGCCTCATGACCCTTCCCAAAAGCAGCAATACCACCCCCAGAGTATCTGCCACCCAAAGGGGTGCATGCTACTACCAAAAAAAAATGCAGAGCAGGTGGTGCAGCTGTAAATACTTATAAAAATGAGATCTGGAAATCCCAAAATGCTGACTCAAATTTTCAAAAGATCTCAATACTCCACTATAATATAGGTCACTGAGTATATGAACCCCCCCTCACAATCCAATCTAACCCACAGAAAGGGGACTTAATAGAAAGGGGAAATTAATACATAGTTTAGGATTCAGCCATTTGCACGAGGCTACGTTTAAATAAATATCAGAGTTGGACACTTTTGTCCATATCGAGTGTAAATGCGAGATAACGGGGTGTGACTTAACTTCTCCAATTAGTTTGATTGAAGGGCTTTGCAGTGGCGAGATAGGGGCCAGAATCGCTCGAAAAACGTTTTATTAAAGGGTCAAAATTAACTCTGACTAAGTCACATAAATTTGCTGGAAATTATTATTATCATCTGCGTAAAGTAAAAGATTATGCACCACACCTCCGCCATCACCCCTGGATGGACTACATCTATATAAATCTATTCTGGATTAAATCTTATGGACTGATGAAAAAAATTATAATCCCTACCAGATGGGTTCAAAAGTCTCCAAATATCTGCAAGACCAAGATTTTTACACATCCTGTGAAGTGTCAGTGTTGCTCTAAGGGGCTGACAAACTTTTGCTTCTCTATGATCAAAAGATTAAAGTCTCCTCCCAATATTATATCATGAGGGGTGCCAGCGGCTTGCAACATCACTTCAAGATCTATATAAAAGTCCTGATCATCAGCGTTAGTTGCGTAAATATTAGCCAAAATCAACCTTTGCAACTGAATTTCTGCTAAAACAATAATACCTCTTCCTAATTTATCTTTAATCTGTTTGAGAAATTTGAATTGTAGATGTTTATTGATCAGTATATTAACTCCCCTACTCGTACTTGTGCCAGCACTAAAGAAAACATACCGACCCCATATCTTCCCAAATTTTTCAGCCTCCTGCGGGGAAAGAGGCGTTTCTTGAAGAAATTCTATATCATATTTCTTATGTTTAAGAAAATAAATAACCTTCCCAACCCATTCACATTCCATGTGGAGAGAGATAACCTACACATAATATCTGATATATTGATAAAATAAAAAAATATATAGTTTGTCAAAAACAAATTTATACACACCACATTCCCCATTGCTGCAACAATCAAAGCTCAACGTACATTTACAGAAATGTCTCAAAGGTGTGTTCCTCCACAGTGTGAGAGTGCCAGTTTGGGACATGGAAATACTTTGCTGCCATCCATGGTGTTTATTCTCAGTCTGGCAGGAGACATCAGTGCAAAAGTGATCCTCCATTGATGTAAACGTTTCTTACATTCCTTGAACAGATCGTTTTCTCTCTTGTCGAATTCACCAAGTCAAGTCAAGAAAATATTGTGATTCTTCCAAGAAAGCTTTCCTTTGCTCCTCACCTGGCGCAAAACAAAATTTGGCCTGAATTGTTTGGGGCCTCCCTCAGCGGATCCATGATCTGGGATTCTGTGAGCTCGCTCGATTTCCAGTTTATGGCCTGTTATGTCGAGCAGACTCAGGAAGAGGGCATCAAGAAATTTCACCATATCTCTGCCTTCTTCATTCTCAGGAATTCCAACAAACAGTATGTTATATTCCCATTTATATGTTCCAAGTCTATATTGGACATGGGCGGATTAGCAGATAATTCCCTTTCTGATGATTCCAGATAATCAATCCATTTATCAACATCTGCCACTCTTGTGACCAACTCAGAGAATATTGTTTCCATCGACTTCGTCAGCATCATTGAGATGTTGGACAGTTGATGCTAAATTTCTTCACCCGACGTACATCTCCGAGTCCCCGGCTTGCAGGGCCATCAGAGGCCTCAGCTTGAACACGTAAGTGTCTTTTAATGTCTCCTGAGTCTGAGGATTTTGACTTCTGTGCCATGTTTACCTCAAAGAGCAAATATGTAAATGGTGTATCGAATCTCACTGGATAATAATATGAAAATAATTAAAAAACTAGCAAAGTGCGCAGAGCTCATCTTTACACGTCTGCTTCTCGCATGGCATCACATGTCCTCCGACGACAGCTGTTATTGGCCAGGCTTGTTGTCAGACGTAGCTCATTGGTGCGAAGAGTGTGAGAGATGTCAGGTTACTAAGGACTCTCACCCGTTGGCACAAAGTTTTATGGGTCATTTGTTGGCCTCTTGACCTAATAAACGTTTGGTCTTTTTAATTTTGTTTTGTTTCTGTTTTGTTCAGCATGTCCGAATGGATTCTTTGCTAGTGCTGTTTGCTTGAACTTTAATTTTTGTTGTTTTTCTATTGTTGGCTTCATTCTGTTTTGTTTATTCTGTATTTACTATGAATTGACGTGTCTCCAACACGTTTTACACTAAACAATCTGGTGAACTATGAGTGGAGTTTACTACAATAACATAGACTGTTTTATTAAAGAAGACAGACGATTTTGTGACAGGTAGGTGTCAGTTTACAACTCTCCCCATTTATTTGTATGGTATCCGCAAAGAGTGAATTACTCTTTTAACACGCTGGGTGACCATTACGTTCTCCCCTATGGTAAATGCATGGATGTTATTATCTCATTATAGATCTCTGCTAGCGCTCTGTGCCTGCGTCAAGCACTAAGAAGTGTAATCTAGCTAGAAATCATGATCGTGCCTAGAGATTGTAATGGCAAGATGTACAGTTAGAAATCTGTGAATTTTTTTGGTCTGCTCTCACCCAAAATAGATTGGATTGTTTCAGAAGACATGGATTCTGATCACCATTCACTTGCATTTTGAGGACCTACAGAGCTAAACATTTCTTCTAAAAATCTTTGTTTGTGTTCAGTAGAAGAAAGTCATACACTGGGATATCATGAGGGTGAGTAAATGATGCAAACTTCAATTTTTTGGTGAATTATCCCTTTAATATTGTTTACATAGTTACATTATTTTCATGACAGTTCTGCACATTTTTCCCAATTCTCATTACGCACTTTGAAAGCTGATCTTTAAGATATATTTATTACTACAACATGACAGAATGTATACATCATAGTAGTACTCCCTTGACAATGCCTTTCATTTTGGCTGAATTTTATTTAAAAAAATCATTGTGCAACAAAATGTTGTTACTGTAACAGTAAAGCAATGTGTTACAGTAATGAGAATCATTACTGAAAATAATAGGAATAGTAAAAGCAAACTGTCTGGATGCATTATGGTAATGAGAATTGGAGGGTAAAATGTGCTTACGTGTCCTGTATATAATGTCACAATGTTAAAAAATCTTAATAGTTCTGGATATAGACTTTTTTATGCAAAATCTAATTTCATATCTTTTTTATTTTGATTTTTGGGTTGACAGAACTGTCTTCTGGTTAGTTTTCTATCAACTGTGAAAACAACAATATCTTTTGGTGTATGTTGTCATCATATCCCCCCAAACATTTTGAGCTCTATGTGATCAGTCATTTACTATTCACTGTGCCTTGTTTTTTTCTATATGGCAAAAGAAGTTGATGTTTAATTTTGATTATCCCAAAGCCAGAATTACACGTGTTTATAACAATAGAGGATTTACAATTCTGAGGCCTTTCAGTTCTCAGCCTCAGTCAGTACACAGAAACAACATGCTCTCACACTGGAATGGGCATACAAAGAATTCAGATTTATTCATCCATTTTCAGGTTTTATCAAATTTGACCAAAATATTTTGTTCTCGTTTGGCAAAGGTCTTTTGTCAAAGGTTGGTTGATCACTCTTCATCTGCAGAGCCCGTTTTCTCAATAACTTTTCTCATCCAGCGGCGCATACGGAAGAGGTGTGTGTAGAATCCATATTTGCCATCACGGTCACAACCTTCACCCCATGACACAATGCCAATTTGATACCAGCGTTTGTCTGTAGGGCTCTGTTGGCATGGACAGACATCAAAACAACAAGATGTTTGAATTTAGGTGCAAATCCAACAACAAATGTTCATAGGTTAGCCTATATGCTAGGCATATGCAAGTAAATTTGTTTGAGGATAGAAAAACAAATAGTTTTGGGGTTTTATATACCTTCATCACAAAAGGCCCTCCGCTGTCTCCCTCACAAGCGTCACCTCTTTTGTTTTCATCTGGCATGTAACCTGTAAAACGAAGATGAACAAAGCTGAGTTCTGACCAATTTCTGGACACCAGAATTGTCTAGGGCCTAAAGATCATAAACATGATGATGTGATCTTACCAGCACAGAACATGTTGTCGGTGATGACGACAGAGGTGGAATTGCGGCAGGTATTCTGATCCACAATAGGCAAGTGAATCTGTTGCAGCACAACTGGAAGGTTTGCTGGGTTTGAGGTCCATGATTCCCTGAGGTTCCCCCAACCAGTCACACGGCCCTTATAGCCTGCAAACATCAAACTACAGAAAGAAAAACATTTATTTGTCAATCACACACTCATTTTATTAGAAAACTGTTATGGCGTGTACATAGCCAACCGTATATTTGAGTTTTTCACAGTGGTGTCCAAGTATATGAATTTAAATATGTTTCGCACATCTTAAGTAACTGTTAAATTATATGGAATTAAAATAGTATTTTGGACCAGTATGCATTGAGAAAAATTCTATACAAAAATATGTGGAAAAGTCCCATCTAACATGTTTCTAATAGTGGGTATAAAAAATATGCTGTCAATTAAACACAAAGTAAATATTGTCCAGATAATGCTTTAATTTAATTGGTTAATTTGGCTTAAGTACAATAACAAAATAAAAATTAATTTCACAAACCATTTATAAATAAATAATAAAAATATATATAACCAGATATGTGAAAATCACAGAAATTTCCCCACTTAATATAAATGGATCTTTATGCACGATAATATAAAGTATAGCTGCTTTTATATTTTAAGAAGGGGTTCTCTTACAAGGGGATAATGATAATTAACCCTGGCCTATAATTACTGAAACAAACATGTTGTGCTATGTGTCAATTTTATTAAGATTTACCACTCATATATAATGATAAAAAAATACATAGAATAAACCCATCAAGATATTAGAATCTTTTTGGTGTGAATACACAAGGTTGACATTTATGAGACATTAAACTGTAATTTTCTTACTTCTTTGCAATATTCTTGGTGGGCAGACAGACAGGGTGGATCTCATTAGTAAAGGTTACAGGCTTCTTCAAATGCAGAAGAGCAATGTCTCGGTTCAGGTTTTCCTTCCAGTTATATTTAGGGTGTACAATTATCTCATCAATGGCCACAATCTTCTCTGTGCCCCTCTCATACCTTGATCAGAAAACAGGAAAGGTTTTAAAACAGTCTAACCTATAGTGAACTAAAATGTGTTAATTTAGAAAGTTACTAGATGTAAGATGTATTTTTCACAGCTTCACCACTGTTCTCATTTCCATTTAGATGTGCCTGTGTATGTGCTTGGGTTAGCATCACTGACATTTAAGGAAACACATGTGGGCATGTAGCATGCACTGAGCATTTAATGGGTCTTCAAGGAATTTTGAAGGCTCACTTGGTACGAGAGTGTTTTCCAAGACGGATAAGAATATCATTGATAGTAAAGTTCTTGTTCCAAGGTGGGTAGAGAATGCAATGGGCTGCAGTCAGAATCCATTCATCACTGATCAGGCTGGCTCCACACAGCAGCTCCTGAGGACTACGCTTATACAACATCACTTGCCTGCAAATTACATCAAACACAACATACAAACCACAGCATTAGCTGTCGGCAGTGTGAGGGTTCAAAAACAGCCACTGCTCTTAATAAGAAATCTACTTAAAATTTTGCTGGTGATATTTACCATGGAGCACTGGCTAATTCAGCCTCCTCTCCTCCCACTATTCTGCCTCCAGTGTATGACATCAGTAGCTCCTTCTCATTCTTATCCTCTTTGCTGATCTTTTCAAATAAGGGTCGCTCTCCACACTCTGGCAAAGGACAATGTCATCCACATTACTATCAGTTGATTATCCAAGAGATCAAACCTCTTCCGGCAATAACATTCACAAAGAAACAGAGGGTGTGGGTATTGAATCAGCCAGACTCTCACCTTGTTCTCCATTTCCAAAGCTGCGGGGGTTAAAGAAAGTCTTCTTTTTGTCAAGAGTTGTTCTCTCTCGTCCAGCCTCTTCCTCTGTAAACTTGTCTAGAGGGGCATCTGAGCGTGAATGACAAAGATAGATTGATGTTCAGTGTGGGCTCAGTGGTGTATGTATGGTTTATGTGTGATTCACTTGTAAAATTTAGTACATAATCATTCCTGTTTTAATTATTTTTAACCAAAGCAATAATTTTTTGTTGTATAAGTTTGAAAGTGAGTGGGAGAAGGCAATACTAACCACACAAATCTAAGTCACAGTAATCAATGGTAATGTTTCCACCTGCTTCCTTTACATAGCACCAGGGTCCCTCCATATCTCCATCTGGGTTTCTACAGTGGTTTTTTACCAGCTGAACTTCGGACAGAAATTCTTTCCCCTTAGTCAAGGCTTGCACTTCTGCTGCGCTCCACTGCAGGCAGGTATGACCTCCGAGAGTCACAGACAGAACCCCGGTATAGGTCTCCCCATTTCCTAACAGACAGTTACTCTTACCATAACGCTCTTCATGTTTCAATGTCGGAGGTTGCGGAGGGGGGACAACAGTCTCACCTGAGGAGAAAACACTAAGATGATCAGGACTGGTGGTCTGTCATAAATATTAGATGAAAGGCATGTGGGAAAAGAATGAATGCCTTTGAGTCTGAATCTTTGTTACTTCTTGATTACTAAACCCCTCTATACCCCTGCTTTCCATGAACCCTTCTTTATCAAAGAGGACCTAAAACTAAATAGAATTGACATATAAAAACTCAACACGTTAACATGTTCTTGCTTTTGACTACTGTAATTTTAAAAAAAAAATTGCCCTCAATACATAGATTCAATAAATGTAGCACAAGTTTTCATCCAAAATTACTTCCAGTACGCCTATAATAGGGACAGATCTCTGGAAGAACCTTGGGTTAAGTGCCTTGCTCAAAGGCATGACTCCTTGCAGGGCTCGAACCAGAAACCTTCCAGTTGCCAGCAGTGAGCTTACCCACTGTGCCACACTACGCCTTACTTTAATGTTTTAGTCTGAAGTCTGATTTTCTTTACCACATTTTGGCACACTGCAGAACTCTCTCCTGACCGTCGGGTCTCTTGTAAAACACCAAGGGCCACCGCTGCTCTTATCTGGGTTTCTGCAATGGTTGTCTGGTAGCTGCAGCTGTGTGACATTAAATTCACTAGAGGAAGAAAAGGACTGGGTCACAATTTCTTTAAAATCATTTTTGTTTTCAGACTAATTGGTGGTCTCTTGTGGTTTTAAGAGTGCATGAGTACATACTGGATTCTGTGGGGGAAGTTGCTTCTCCAGAACTGGCATGTCCTTCCAGATTTGGTAACAGACACACTTCCTTTGTAGTTTTCACCAATATGTAAGTAGCACTGACCTGTCAATCACATATCCTATTAACAGGGTTATTTCACAGAACGCAAATGTTTTACCACGAATGTCTTTGTGTTACAAGAATTACCTATTTCAATTTAACTGACAAATTATGTATCTCAGCAAATGTATAGGACCTTGATTCAGGTGCAGTAAAATATAAAAAAAAGACGTCATTATATTGATATCATTCTTACCATCTGTTTCCACACATCTTTTCAATATTTGGATATTTGCTAGTGTTCTGGATAATTTTGGTCCATCACAGTCTGTGGAAACAATAGGAAAAATATTATATATTTTCATAATGAATCTGTATGACTTTCTTCTATGGAACACAAAGGAGATGTTAGGCAATATGTTGGCCTCAGTCAAAATTCACTTTCATTGCATCTTTTTTTCTCCCCTCCATACAATGCAAGTGAATAATGGCTGAGGCTGTCATTCTGCCTAACATCACCTTTTGTAATCCAATGAAAATGAAAGCCATATTTGGAACAAGACAGTGAGTAACTGATAACAGAATTTACATTTTTAGAAAGACTTAAATGTTACACTCACTGAGCACTTTATTAAGAACACTATGGTCCTACTAAAGTGCCTGATGTGGTCTTCTGCTGTTGCAGCTCATCTGCCTCAAGGTTCAACATGTTATGCATAATGAGATGCTATTCTGCTCACTACAATTGTACAGAGTGTTTATCTGAGTTACTGTAGACTTTCTGTCAGCTCGAACCAGTCTGGCCATTCTCTGTTTACCTCTCTCATCAACAAGATGTTTCCATCCACAAAACTGCTGCTAGCTGGATGTTTTTTGTTTTTTGCACCATTCTGAGTAAATTCTAGAGACTTGTTCATGAAAATCCCAGGAGATCAGCAGTTACAGAAATACTCAAACCAGCCAATCTGGCACCAACAATCATGTCACGGTCAAAATCACTGAGATCACATTTTGTCCCCATTCTGATGGTTGATGTGAAAATTAACTGAAGCTCCTGACACATATCGGCATAATTTTCACATGAATAAGCAGGTGTACAGGTGTTCCTAATAAAGCACTACATGAGTGTACATCTAACATGGAAAGGCCAGTGACAATGCACTTTGACCCTGGTTCAACAGAAATTGTTTACACAAAATGCAGTCACTGTTCACTTGTAAAATGATGTAAATTCTTACCTAAATACCTCCCCCAAAATGTTTTCTGTGATGAAATAGAAGAAAGGAATTTATTTATCAAATCACACTTACTTTTTTCCCCAAGGACAAGGCTATACAAAGTTTCAAATACAAATATATTATATAATAATATATACATTTGTCTTAAGATGGTTATTTTTATCTTCAGCTTTAGAGTGTCAAAAGAAAAAATATATTTTAGACTCCCAAACATTACTTTTGCAAATAGAAAAGATTACAATAGATGGCATTGCCCCCACTGAACATCGTGTCAGTCTGAGATTACATGAACAGACAAAAGCAATTGAGACAGCCTAAATAGATAGAAGAACTGTGGAGAATTCTTCAAGAAGCTTGGAACATCCTATTCTCCAGGTGTACTTTGGAGAATTGGTGCTGTTTTAAAGGCAAAGGTGGTCACACCAAATATTGATTTAGATTTTTTATGTTTGCTGGACTTTGTATGACATTAAGTGATAAATGAAAACTATTTGTCATTATTTTTGAAGACATCCTCACTATGCAACTTTTTTCACAAGTGCCTAAAACTTTTGCACAGTGCTGTATGTGCTACTGGGCCACAGTGTCCATAACCCAGATTGTACTGCTCACCATTTTATCAGGTTTCTCGAACACCTCTCGAGCTTCTTCATGATCACAAATCTCTTCCATACACTCTCTCTCCAGATTTCCTGGTTTTAACTCCTCAAAAATGGTGTTAGCCCTCTTTGCCCGAATGATCTGAGAGGCTTCCTTATCGTCAATGAACACTGAAGCATAAAAAGCCAGTGCTTATCATATAAAAACTGGTCTGAATTCATACACTACACAACTATATGTATTGTAAGTGAAAACATTTATTCTAGGCCAAAAGGATGAGAAATCTAAAGTTTCAAAATTTCTGTAAAGTTCTGTATTTGATCATTTAAAAATTAATAAATCTTACCGTCATAACACAATGTGAGCTGGATAACTTGTCCGAGAAGTAGAAAGAAGAGGAGAGGTGCTGGTTTTGCTCCCATTCTTGAGGATGACTGAATCTGTAATTCTGAAAAAAAATGGAGCATCTTATTGATGTAATCACCCACTCAGTCAGAAAGGCCACAGCTGCAGTTACTGCAGTCGTCAGGTTAATATTGAACTACCAGAGTTCAAAGAGAACAAAGTGTCTGAACCCTTTTTGATATCACTCAATACTGACCCTGTATTCTGTTTCAGATCACTTCTATATCACTGTGAAACATTCTTTACTCTCTGAAGAACAGGAATCATAGATATATGTCATATAAACAAGGTGATTACATGACAGCTGTATATCTCCAAAGCAAGTCATTAGTTATTTGAGAACACACTCCATTTAGCTGAAATCTATAAACCTGTTTTGAAGTGTTTTAATATTCTATGCAGTGATTTGTCCTTCTCAACAAGTAGCCTAAATATGTATTTTTTTTTTTCAAATATTAAAGTATTGCTGGTTTACCAATAAACAGAGTCCTGTCTATGAAACAAAATGGTTTGAATCATAAAATAATGAACTTATCTACAGTATGTAGCTGGAGAGCCAAATTAGAGCTCTGGATATCATTGGTTTAACCTTGCTCTAACTGCCTTCTGTTATGAATTTATGTACTTAAAAAGAACACGCATAGTAAATCATGTTAACAGCTTAGAAGGATTTCTTCAACAAAATAGATGACATTTTATAAATCATGGAATTTACTCTTAAATTAGCTAATTTTGCGACATAGCTTTGTTTTTGCAGATGTACATGTACAATGTCTGTATAAACAGTGATGAAACAAGGTCCATTGCACACAGGAGTCAATATTTACTGATATCTACTGCAAACCATCCTGAAAATAAATGAAAGAACAGCAAGCCTTTAATTCAACAGAGCTGATACATTTAATTTACAAAAGTGTAAAATTCCTGTTTGAGTCTTATGGTTTTTTTTCCTTTGGATTAAGACTTAATGGGGATAGACACGCTTTTGCTATATTTGAAATTAAAACAATTATGTTACACCTCTGTCTCTATTTCTACAGTCTCCACAACTGAGCTTAGGCCATCCTGATCTTCTAATATGACCAAACAACTATTTGCATCTTGTTCTGGAAGTACTATACAATTGGTGCTGGCATCATTTTCCTGCATAACAATACATTGGCCATTAGCTTCCTTTTCCTCTATACATCTGACATCAGAAGGCTGTTCCTGGACTACTATACACCTAGTATTGCTATCTGAGACCATAATCTCAATAACCTCCTGACTGAGTTCAATTCGTTCAATAGTATTCTCCACTCCTTTTTCCAAAACAATTGTGCCATGGTGGAACGGTCCAGAGTCCAAAATTACATTGTTTGTGTGTGACAACATTGTGAAGTCCTCAGGAGTTTGAACGTATGTCACAGCCTGTCCCTCTTCCAATCTGATGCAGTCACTATTTCCTGCCTCATCCCCTGCTTTACGGGCTGACCTTTTGGGTCGACCTCGTATTGGCAATCCATGACCAGAGTCTGATTGTTGTTTGTGTGAATGCAGATGCCGCTGTAGACTCTGCATCATTGTGTATTTGGCTCCGCACACCTGGCACTCGTGTGGCTTCTCCTCCAGGTGAGATTTTAAGTGGCGCCTTAGCTTGGTCGCCATTGTGTACCCTTTCCCACATTGTTCACATTTAAAGGGCCTGTCTCCTGTGTGCAGACGTTCGTGGGCCCGTAGTGTGTGAGGGTCCCGTAATGCCTTACCACACACAGGACACAGAAATACCTCACCTGTGTGTGAAATCAGATGCCTGCGCAGTTCAGGTCCTTGAGAAAAGTGTTGGTCACAGTGATTGCACTTGTAGGGTTTCTCTCCGGTATGAATGCGCATATGTCCCAGCAGATTGCCACGTTGACGAAAGCTCTTGTTGCAATGCTGGCAGACATAGGGCCGTTCGCCAGTGTGTAGACGCATATGGTTCCTCAAAGAGCCAGAATTAGCTAGTTCTTTATTGCACTCTGGGCACTTGATCTTAGAAGCCTGGTAGTCAGGCTCTTTGGCCCGATGGACTTCTCTGTGGACGCGTAGCGAGGGTCGACGGGCAAAAGCTTTTCCGCAGATGTCACAGACAAATTTTTTCTCACCTGTGTGGAGCACCTGGTGCTCCTTGAGATCACGTTTCAAGCCATAGCTTTTGTCACAGTGTTGGCATTTGAAGGGCCTCTGACCACGGTGCATTAGTAGGTGGGCTTGGAAGCTTTCCTGTGAACTGTAGTGTTTACCACACTCTGTGCACATATACGGCTTCTGATCTTGGTGTGTAAATTTGTGTTTCTTCAGATGGCACAGCTGAAAGAAGCTCTTTTCACACTGGTCACATTTGTACTTCCTCTCTCGTATGTTAAAATGAGGAAGATCTTGAGACTTTTGCTCATGTTGGCTTTTGCTGGGCTCATCGTTTACACACTTTTTTTGCATTGTGTTGTCTTTGTTCATTGAAGAATTCTTACTCACTTGTCTTTTGCCAGTACTTGTCTCAGCTACATTTAAGAGCTTTTTTGTGCTGCTTTGGTCTGACCTGTTCATTAGATCTTGTCGCTTGTTGATACGGTTGGCTGTGGCATGCACTTTTCGAGGTTTAGCTGCAAGGCGAAAGCTGGCTCTCTGGCTTCTCTCTGGCTTTAGCTGTTCTGATGAATTCAGGGGCTGTGATGTAGTCACACTGATGCCGTGAGTAACCTCCTCAGTCTGCTCAGCTTCACTCTCCCTACATGCCTCATCTGCCCCATTCTGCTCCAGGGCACAGTCCTCCACATTTCTTTTCTCCATGATTTGAGGTTTCCTCTGAATCTGAGGTTTTGGTTCCTCTTGTGAGACATTTGTCTCTGCATTCTGTTCTAAACCACTTAGAACTGGATCTGTCAGAGAACATACGATTACATATATTAATGTGTAACATGATGGACCTTTTCTTACACAGTATAAATATTATGGCCTCTATTTTTGGAAGCGTGCAAAGTGCAAGTGGGTGTGGATGGGAGTTTTTGCAATATCTGTGGATTATTCCACGCAAACTGTGGGTGTATTGTATTGCAAAGCACAATTTGCGATTTTCCTGAGAAAAAGTCCAAATTTCAATACCACGTCCAAATTCAGTTCCTGCATTTGCAGTTTGGAGATTCCACCAGCAGGTGCTATTAAAGTTCATGTCAAACTCTGAAAATATGGTGGAACATCAAATTAGAGTATGTTCCTGACAACTGCCTTTTTATAAAACAAAATATTATGAGATATATTAAATAATCTGATACAATCATTGTTGATACTATCCAGGATTTTTGTGGCAGTATAAGAAAATTATTAATAACACTTACATTCTCTATAACTTAATGGAGCATAAATACAAATCCTGTCAAGAACTACTTGACCCGATTGGCACCTTTCGCACGAGATTTCACCAAACCCACTTGCGCCTAGACTTAGCGCATGCTTGCACGAAAATAACAAAACTTCATGGCCATGTCCATTGACTTTGCGCTTATGACTTAAGGCATATCGGTGCTCTTAGCACTAGCGCTCGTAAAACTGGGCCCTATATATTAACTTACCTGCACAGCCTGAAAGTTGAACTAACGGGATGGACTCCAAAGCCTCCTCTTGCTCTGTGCTGGGTTTACTGTGTTCACAGGCTTTTACTTGAATGGCTGTTGTTTCTTCTTCCTTATCAATAGGCTCAAGTGAGGCTTCATGTTGATATCCCCATAGAAGCAGTTCTTTACCTGGTGCAATGTCCTGACAGACCCTGAGGCATTGCCTTCCATCCACCTCATACACACTGACATTCCTCTCTTCCTCACTCTGAGCCCTGCAGGCAAACCTTTGGAAGCATGAGAAAGATAAAGTGTAAAAGTAGCCAGCTGGTAGATAGCTGTGTAGTCTGTAAACTTCACTCCCCTGACCTCAAGAGGCACATTAGCGACTGACACTAGAGGCTGTAGCCTTTAGGCTCCTCGTTAGCACACCCACCTCCCATGCTGGAGACGCCGGATCGTATCCCGCTTGGAGCGGGTCGAGTAGGACCAGTTACAAAAGCACCATAGGCATTGTAAACAATGAAAGACGCTTGATCAACTAATAACACTAAGGTTGGTTTCTTCATCACAAAGCTAAACTTGGCCAACAAAAAACTTAGGATCCTTTAACAAAAGTACTTTGATAGCAAATGAATAAGTCTGATATTGTAATGTCTAAACTATGTCTTAAAATGCACATTTTAAGAATATAAACAATTACTGACAATATGCAAAATGACCAAAATTGAATGCTAATTTAATCATACTGTACCTCATCCAGTACATTTCATCTGATATTTGTCCTTTAAACACATTTTGGCATGTGTTTTGCAATCCCTTGAGAATAAGAAGACATATTTACATCTTACTTGGAGCTCAGATATTACTCATCACAGTTATACAAAATAACTGTTAACAGTCAGTTAACACAAAAAACGGCTGCAGTGGTTCTAAACAATAGGTGCAGTGTCAGGTGAGAGGTACATGTAAACACAATGTTGCTGCAATAGTAACTAAGACTTGTCAGCTGTGCAGTACATTTGAAAACTGTTTAGTAAACACACTTATTTATCTTACCTCCTCAGACTTTTCCTGCCTGAGCATTTTGTCAGGGTTCTCCAGACCAAGAAGAGTGTCTTTCTCTAATACTCTCCCAACACACCACAGACCCAGCTGTCCATCTTTGGCCAGAGAGGGGCCCAGGGTCAGCCCTAGTGGCACTGATCGCAGCACACTGTGGATTGAATCTCTCATGTTCCCAGAGTCTTCATCCCTTATGCATGTATCCACTAGAAAACAGCACACTACAATGAGAACAGATGGTATTTGACAAAGCTGTAGTTCATGCAATGACGCAAATGCTTCACATTCAACTCACATGTGACTAGCCTGACACCAATTAATGCAAGGGTGGATGGGCATTAGATTACACATCCCTTACAAAAATGTATATAGCATTCATTACTGTTACTGCAATGAAACCGAGGTAACTTGTATAATAAAAAAATACGAAGCTAAAAACAAAGATTCAGAGATCAAAAGAAAAAACAAAACGCATATATAATTGTTTACAGTAATAGATATTTCGTTGGAAAGCAGAAATGAAGAGCGCAAAACATGTGGATTTATGCAATTATATGTAACAGCAGGGCTGTAGCAAGGTCATCTGGGCCCCCAGGCTTTATATTACTCTAGGCCCCTTTCCTATTAAAAAATACAGTTTAGAATTTGTTGTGGGGTCCCTTGGATATCTGGGCCCCTAGAATTGTTACCACCTTTCAGCCTGTCTATGTAACAGTAAAGATGAATGCAGTCCAACACTTAAATGCATCTACAAAAGTATTACTTTTGTATTCATATTAGTACGTAATAGTTGGGGTTATACCACGTTTTATTTTAGTCAGTCAGTCTACAAAGGCAACACGAATAAACTGGTCAACAGCAGCTTTGTGCACATTACACTGTGCCATCGATCGAATCGTTTAGATACACAGCATAGTGTGCTAACAGATGAAACAAAACAAAAATTACATCTAGCTCGAATATTGTTGTCTGAGGCAGTTTGATGTCTTTCGTTAGTTACATTGAACATTATGGAGTGAATGGGAGGTCAGGTCCTATAGATTTACAGTTAAATTATGCTTTTTGTTGTGCATTGATCAGGTGTTTATCTTTTGCATTAGCACAGTATGACATAGCGTTAACTAACGGCGTTATCCAAGTTAACTGATCGTTTATTTGAACGTTCAAAACACAAGCAGGAGGGTACAAAATCAACTAACTCAGGGCTATATTTCCTCGGCGTTTTGGCCACTCCACGGTCTTGTTTATCCATCCAAAACTCCGGGAAAATTATCGTCCTCCAGCCAAAGAGGAATCCGCCGGAAGTTGGGTAGTTGTTACTGCGTAACTGTTCCCCCTAGAAACAGCTTTGACTTCAACATCCCCCTCTGCAGATGATACAGGTGGGGAAAATCTGCGTAAAAGCACCATCTCTTAATAGACGTACTCTCGTGTGGATTTTTCAAGTATGCCAAATTAGATGTTAATGACAATTATACGGTTCATGTGCCGAGTATCACACTCAAAAGGGCAAATTCCCATCTTTGTTATCAGCTCTTATCCATCTTCACCTGCATTTGAGATGGCTCTGTCAAGTTGTATCTTGTGTGTGCTGTTTTTTATTTTTATTATTATTGAATGCCATAAGAACATACAAGGTGTTATTTATACATGGTCACATTAATAACATTACTAACGTTACCAGAGATAATACTTCTACATACAGTAAACAGCAGTTCCTTCATAACTTTAAATGTTGTCAGAGCTTTATTTTTATTTATTTTTTACAGAAAGGCTTACACATTATTGAAATTATTTTATAAAATTAGGAAATTTTTTCTTGTCTATATGGTATTTTCAAAGTAAAATATATAAATAACTGCAGACCTATTGTAATTTACAATCCAAAATATCTTTTAAAATAAAATCAAATACACTGATAATTTTCACACATCCCAATTTTCTCTCAATATATGTTTCCAAATTCATCCAAAACAATCTTACACAAATACAATGGTAAAAACACATGCATAATTGTTTCTTTCTCCAATTCATAGATTTCACAGGTAAGAAAGGTTCAGTTGAAATCTTTGCTAAAAATGTTGAATAAATCCTATGCAGTATTTTGTATGATACTTCTTTAATTTTGTTATTTATACAAATTGTTTGTGAATTATTGGTGACACTCAGATCTGTGTTTTGACTGGGCCACTCATTTTCTTTTAGATTAAACATGGTATATCATTTGCTTTTACTGTAAAGATCTTTCTTTCTCTCTCTCTCTCTTCTTTCTTCCTCTCTTTCTTTCTTCACTATCAAAAGACAAAAAAAAAAAAAAAAAAAGAATTAAAGGGAGATGAATCTACCTTGTGAGTCTGTTTTCAACCCACATTATAACTTGATTTCAGTGAGGGGTACTTGAGCTGATGGGACTGTGTTGGTACAGTTGAAGTTGAAGTTTACATACACTTAGGCTGAAGTCATTAAAACAATTTTTTTTAACCACTTAACAGATTTAATATTAGCAAACTATAGTTTTGGCATGTAGAACCTGAACTGTTTGGCCATAATGACCATCCCAACTGTGAAGCATGGGGGTGGCAGCATCATGTTGTGCGTGTGTTTTTCTGCAGGAGGAACTGATGCACTTCACAAAATAGATGGCATCATAAGGAAGGAAAACTATGTGGATATACTAAAGTAACATCTCAAGATATCAGCCAGGAAGTTAAACCTTGATCGCAAATGAGTCTTCCAAACAGACAATGACCCCAAGCATACCTCAAAGTTGTGCTTAAGGACAACAAAGTCAAGGCATTGGAGTGGTCATCACAAAGCCCTGACCTCAATCTGATAGAAGATTTGTAGGAAGAACTGAAAAATCATGTGTGAGCAAGGAGGCCTACAAACCTGACTTAGTTACACCAGGTCTGTCTGGATGAATGGGCCAAATTTCCAGCAACTTATTGTGAGAAGCTTGTGGACGGCTACCCAAAACATTTGACCCAAGTTAAACAATTTAAAGACAATGCTACCAAAATAATTCTCTCTCCTATTATTCTGACATTTCACATTCTTAAAGTAAAGTAGTGATCCTAACAGACCTAAAACAGGGAATGCTTTCTATGATTAAATGTCAGGAATTGTGAAAAACTTAGTTTAAATGTATTTGGCCAAGGTGTATTTAAACTTCTGACTTCAACTCTATATAAAATAAGAAGGTCAGGATTGGAAACACTAATTGTGACAGATGTCCAACCTAACTGCAAAAAAACTTTCTGGCACAAGATGGGGCTAGAGAGATATGTCTTCTTTAAACGACTTAGAGGAAGATCGCAACAAGGTTAAAAAAAATAAATATAAAAGTAAAAATAGCTTGGGTGTAATGGAGGTCTTAATCTGGCAATATTCTTAAGTGTTTATATTATAAATATGATCCTGCCATCAGCTGTGACAGCTTTAATGTCTATTTGGCAGGAATTTTTATCCAAAGGAATTTACAGTGCAATAAAGCGTCTGTATTCCCTGGGATGCTAGGACAATGTTGTACCAGATCAAGAGCCCATATTATGCTAATTTACAGGTTCATGATTTATTTTGGGGGTCTACTAGTATAGGTTTACATACTTTAATGTTAAAAAAACACATTATTATTCTCATACTGTATAATTCTGCTACACCTATGTAAAAGGATTAATGGAAAGGAGGAGGCGAGAACTGGCTTGACAATATAAATAATATATTAATGAAGAAATTAACCAAAAAAACAAACACACAAATGTGTCAGACAGCTGCCCGTAAATCTCTCTCTCTGTCCCACTGCAGTCTCCAGTCAGCCTTTATCCCTCTCTGAGGCTTGATTAGCCTGATTAGGGGCCGGGTGTGTAGCATCATGACCTGGCCCGGCCTTCCACCCTGTCACATTCCTTCCTCCTTCTCTCAGGTCGGGGGGGCCTCCGGCATGACGGTCATCCCCACCTTCCTGAATCTGAGAGGGGAGGGAAATAACAATAATTAAAAACACAGGGCGTACTCCCTGTAACAGTGCAGTAACCCCTAAAAACCAAAGTAAAATGTAAAAAGAGAAACAACAATAATTAAAATCACAGGGGGTACTCCCTGTAACAGTGCAGTACCCCCTGAAAACCGAAGTAACATTTAAAAGAGAGGGAAAGTCCAATGCATAGTGGCAGCGGGAGAGAGAGAGAGAGAGAGAGAGAGAGAGAGAGAGAAGAAAAAAAAACACTCACCGGTTCTCTGATATGGCGTAGCTTGGTCCCTGCCACTCCTCCACCCTCTAGCTGACGACAGCCACACCTCCCCAGGTGGATCGGAGGCAGTCTTCTGGCCCCTAGTGGACCTAATGCCCCGCCGCATTTTTGGTGGATGGTAGGGGTCTCCCCCGTCCCTGTCAGCGGTAACTGCTCCAGGTGTTTGGTTGGGAGCACCTCCTCCAGTCGCGGTCGGCTGCCATTCCTCCGCAACCAGGCGGCCGAGCTCTTCCATCCTCTGGCGTATGGCCTCGGCTGCTCCTTTGGGGTGGATGGTAGCGGGGAGAACTCCACTATGGCGCGTCCCTCCTCCTTCCCGGATTTCGGCAAAAGTGTAAAGGGATTAATGGAAAGGAGGAGGTGAAAACCGGCTTGACAATATAAATAATATTTTAATGAAGAACTTAACCAAAAAGACATACACATAAAGGTGTCGGACAGCTGCCCGTTAATCTCTCTATCTGTCCCACTGCAGTCTCCAGTCAACCTTTATCCCTCTCTGAGTCTTAATTAGCCTGATTAGGGGCCGGGTGTACAGCATCACGACCCTGTACCCCCCATCCACTCTGTCACAACCTATTTTCATCATCTGGCTCAAACGCTCTGTGTGGCACGGTGGAGGGTGGGACCGGCGCGTGATTACGCACGCCCGGTCCCGTATCAGGCTAATTGAGCCGTCAAGAGGGATAAAGGCCACTCGCAGACGGCGATCGAGAGAGAGAGCTTAATCAGCAGACATGTCTGTTGTCCTATGTGTTTGTTTTAAGTTCTTCATTAAAATATTATTTATGTTGACAAGCCGGTTTCTCGCCTCTTCCTTGCCCATGAAAATGATCTTCTTTACATTGGTGCCGAAAACCCGGGAGGGAAGAGGGATGCGCCGTAGCGGAGTTCTCGCCACTTCTCCATGGAGCAGCCGCGGCCATCTGCCGGGGGACGGAGGAGCCCAGCCACCTGGACGCGGAGGAGCGGCCGCCGACCGCGAGGGGAGGGGGGGCTCCTGGCCGACCGCCTGGAGCGGTTAGGGCCGCTGCCAGGGGCGGGGGAGTCCCCTACTAGCCGCTGGAACGGCGGGGTTGGAGACTGCCGACCGCGTGCGGGGAGGGGCTCGCCGCCGACCGCCTGGAGCGGGAGAACCGCTGCCAGGGGCGGGGGGAGGCCCCTTCGACACCCCGGGAACGCGGCGGGGCGTTCCGTCCGCCAGGGGCTGAGGACTGCCTCCGATCTGCCCGGAGAGGCGCGGCTGTTGTCCTGAAGAGGGTGGAGAAGTGGCTGAGGAACGAGCTACGGCGTATCAGAGAACCGCCGAGTAAGTTTTTTTTCTCCTTTAATCTCTCTCTCCTCTCTCTCTCACTACCGCTCTGCGTTGGCCTTTTCCCTCTTTTTTAAATTCTGGTGTTTGTGGGAGGGGAGGTACTGCCCAGTGCAGGAACCTCCCCCCCCCCCCCCCCCCCATTTTTACTTGTTGTTTTTTTTGTTTCACTCCCCTTGCCCCCCTCCCTCGTCCAGGTTGATGGGGGATGACCTGCCGGCAGACCGCGCGAGAGGCGCCCCCCCCCCCCCCCCCCCAGGGGATGTACGTCAGGCCAGGGGTCCCCAGCCTGAAAGAACGGGGGAGGAATGTGGCACGGTGGAGGGCGGGACCGGCGCGTGATTACGCACGCCCGGTCCCGTATCAGGCTAATTGAGCCGTCAAGAGGGATAAAGGCCACTCGCAGATGGCGATCGAGAGAGAGAGCTTAATCAGCAGACATGTCTGTTGTCCTATGTGTTTGTTTTAAGTTCTTCATTAAAATATTATTTATGTTGACAAGCCGGTTTCTCGCCTCTTCCTTGCCCATGAACGTGGACTGTCTTTACACTCTGATTTACTGTAGGTCCTGTCTCTTTAAAGCTCCCCTTCCGAAAAGCCCAGTCTGCTCTGATTGGTCAGCTGACCTTGTATGTTGTGATTGAGAAACCGCGTAGAGCGTGTGTCAGACATGTAAAGCCCCTTACCATAAGTTTCAGGCTGTGTCTCATTTGGAAGGCTGCGTCCTCTGGAGGTCATATTTGTTGGCCGCATACGTTATCGAGGCTTTCTCGTTTCATAGTAGTGAGTATGACACTCTGAATGCAGCCTTCAAATGCGACATTCTTTCACAAGAATTCGGAGGATGCATGAGGTGTATCCTTCATGGGCACTCACAACCCACAATTATTTGCTTCCACGGAAATGTCTAAATAAAATTATGCCAATTTGCCCGTAAATATGATGTTCAAACGCAAGGAATGTTAATTCTCATCATTATAACTCTAAAATATACCTCATGCATTCCCTTCCAGAGGGACTTTGTTTCCTTCTCACTCAATGTGGTTGCGGTTGTTAAAGGGCACCAATTATGCCACTTTTCACAAGATGTAATTTAAAACTTTGGTGTGCCCAGAATATGTCTGTGAAATTTCAGCTCAAAATACCCTACAGATCATTTATTTTACCATGTTGAAAATGCCAATTTTTGGGTGGGAATAAAAACAAGCTGTTTTTGTGTGTGTCTTTAAAAGCAAATGAGCTGGTGCTCCCCGCCCCTATCCAGAATAGGGCAGAGTTTTTTTTACATCACTGCTTTGGATAACTAGACATCATAAGTAATATGACTGACAGCAAAAACCTATATGTTTGAACTGGAGTCAGACACTGATGAGGGAGAGACTTCATCAGAAGTAACAACTTTGAGAATGAACCAAGAAGTTTCCGAATGTTTATTTGATAAATGTAGTTTTTGACTCAGGAATGATTTTTATCATTATAGAGTGGTTGTGTACACACACTGCCAACACACATTTATGTTCAAACACCATGTAAAAGGGAATTTTGCATAATAGGTCCCCTTTAAAGAGTGGCATGCTGTCATAGCAACCATGTTACATTCCGTTTCCGTTTGTCCTACGAAGGCTGTCTCCTTTAAACGAGGCTTGTTTAAAGGAGGACACTCGGTATACTGCAGCCTTCAAAGGACACGTCCTACCGAGCACGCAGCCTTTGAAACGAGACACAGCCTCAGGTTTCCATATCAGCTGTAAACACTATTGTAACAATGGCAACAATGGTGTTGGTTTTTGCTGTACCAATTTGAGTCCGAATCAGATAATGAAAGTTTGGAAGAACAAGCTGATCGACCCGAACCACATTTGCAAGCACGACTTGTGCAGGACATTTCACAGTGGTAAGTTTTATTTTTGTAGCTTTCTTGCAAGTACACTGTTGATTAGTGTGAACCTAACAAAGCTTCAAATAAAAGACACGTAGTGCATTTAAGTTAGTCATCTTTTGCTGGAATGGGTGTACCCAAACTTTTTTCGCCCAAAATATGAACAGAGGACAGAGGCTTACTCCTGGTTGGGCATTACGGGGTGTATTATGGCACTTTTACACTGCATGTTACGTTTGACTCAACTCTACTGACTTTATTTTCTGAGCTTTCTTTTCCACTGCTGTTTAGTGCTGCCTCAACATGGGTGTGATTATAGGCTGATCGTCATAGCTGTGCCGCCTCTACTGCCGTGACATCATCTTAAACATGACACAACATTACTGACCATAAACAATCTCATGACCGCAACCTGTTAGCTACTAGCTCATTATGCAAAATAAAACATTGCATGGTGATTTTACACGATTGTAACAGTTAAATTGGCCTGGTTGTTTTAAAAGCAAGCTTTCCAGTAGCTGGTCAAATAAATAAAGTGAAACTTTCAAGCAGAATATGGAATTAACGTAACTAAACTTACCATCCTCCATCGTGGACTCCAACAACGCCGTGATTGAGTTCAGGGCACTCTCCCTTCCATTGCTCGCCGGTCTACTGCCATAGATAGCATCCATTTGGTCGAACCCCTTACACTGTCTTCTGTTTGAACCACTCTCTGGCTGTTGTGGTCATTGATGGTTCTGTAGTCACTTTTAAGTTTTTTTAACTTATCCCTACACTGATGGTAGGTCCAGTGGTAGCTGTGTGCGGCCAACAGCTGAGACTCTTCCTGAAAGACTTTTTAGTTTCACGTCATTTCGTTCGTCGCTAACGAGATTAATGTCTGCACCTCATTTATTGACCACGGCGTGGCTTGCTTGGAACCTTGACCAAGGTGGTACTAAAAAAAGTACCAGGTACCAGGTACTATCCACAGTGGTAAACTCCAAAAAAGCGAGCAGAGTCGAGTTGAGTCAAGTTGTACTGTGCAGTGGAAAAGTCCCATTAAGAGAGTCAGTAACGAAATACATGTAATGGGATTACGTATTTAAAATACAGAATATAAGTAACTGTATTCAACTACAGTTAAAATATAAATAATTGGTATTTAGAATACAGTTACATTCAAAAAGTATTTTGATTACTTAAAAGATTACTTTGCATTTTATTGTCATTTGTTTCATTTAATATTTAGTCCTTTCAGATGGAAAACATTTATACATATAAATGATGTGATCCAAAGTGCGTTTGAACAGCGGTGAAACACTTTCTTATGATGTGTTACATTCATACGAGCAGACAGTGAAGTATGTTTTAAGTAAGTTTGGAGCAGAAGAAATAGAAATAAACCTTGTGTAAATTGTCAACTTTATGCTAAACTAAAATGCTATTTCTAGCCATTTTACATGCACGTGTTACCAGACACAATCATATATTTTTATCAAGAAAATTCAATTTAGATCATAATTTATTTTTATCCTAGTAAGACCTTTTGATATTAGGGCAAAAATTATATTCTTGATAATAATTTTTTTTATTGTTTTCATGTAAAAATGTAAAAAAAATCCTTAAAACAAGGTCAATTTGATTAATCTTGTTTTAGAAACAACACTGCATAAGATATTTGGGTTTTTCAGAGAATGTATTTTTAACAAGTGTATTTTGTCTTACTGTACTGGCAGAGTTTTTATAGTCAAACGAGTGAAAAATCTACCAGTGCTGAAGAATTAATCCATAGTATTTAGATTACTTTACTAACCTTGAGTAAGTAAACACATTACGTTACACATTACATTTTACAGAATGTATTCTGTAATCTGTAGTGGAATACATTTCAAAAGTAACCCTCCCAACCCAGTAGAGAGTTAGTGAGCAAGTTAGCCATGGACTTCCTTGGACAGCGGCCGTAACATTACAGCTTGTAATTATATAATTATATATGACTCTTGAGATTGACCATTTTGTTACACAGATTTAGATTAAAGCTGTCCCACAGCTGAATAGTAAACCCTCGCCAAAGCAATCACGTTACATAGCAAGTTAGCCGAGCACTACCGTGGATTGCAGACTTAAAATTACCGTTTGTAAAAATAAATCCATCTCCACACTTGATCACAATTCATGATAGTAAGAATGACAAACAATCTGCATAATTCTACACAATTGTAGGTAAAAGTGGGCAAAAATATTTCAACACAATAACATTAGCTAGCAGGTTGGCAGAGGCCTACAGCTGTGCACTGGGTGTACACCGTAGCTACAACACAAAACTCTTTATTTGAACTCTCAGTAGCAGATAAATCCACAATAATAATCAAACATATATACAGTTTGTGATTCTGAAGCACCAGATTGTCCAAACAATGTGGAAAATTCACCATCTTTCATCATTCCATAAAAAATTGTTTCAGATCAAATACTATTCTATATAATACTATAGGTGAAGTGGATCAAGGCCAATGGAATTTACCAACATCAAATCATCCGTGTACCCACACAATTATTCCAGATCATGAGAGGGGTTACAGATATGTGGTGGGTATGTTCTGTCAATGATTCAGAACTCCTTATCGCACCCTCAACACCATTTGATGGTTTATGTTTTATAGTAATGTTACAGAAAGATGTTTCTGTCATGAAGGTACGGGTACATTACATTTACATTTAATCATTTGGCAGACGCTTTTATCCAAAGCGACTTACAAAAGAGCGGTAAATATACGGAAGCAAAGGTACTTAGAAACTGATGCTTCAAGTGACCCTGAAGTATATCTAGACAGTGTTGGACAGCCTAGAGGTATTCCAAACCAGTTCAAAGCCCGAAACAAAATTGCTAGAGGTTTTGAATCCATCTTTTTATGGATAACCACAAATAAAAACACTGAGTGGATCAATTACTTATATTATAATCAGCAACACTTCTTTAACAAAACTAAAAAAGCATTCAACTTAGTGAAAGAACAATTGCATGTGACAAGTGAAATGACCAAACAGAACATAGCTCTGGATTACCTGTTAGCTAAGGATGGAGGAGTATGTAAAATGTTTGGTGACAAATGTTGTACATACATCCCAGGTCACACTGATGATGATGGTGTAGTATTATACATGCAGAAGAATTGAAACGACATGATTTGAATCTAGGAAAAACCCAATCTTAATCCTGGAATTCCACAACGTCATAAATCAAAAGATTTCGGTGCCAGTGCATCTCACATCTGGCCAATAAAACTAACTAAGAGACTTGTCTAGATCACATATGACTTGAAAACTTCTATGCAAAGAGGCCCAAAGTTCAAAGCAATAAAAGACAGAACACACAGTCTTGGAGTTCCTGAGAGACTCGGGACACACAAGATTCTGTCCTCCGATATAAACCAGTTTGCTACACTTAGACTCATCAGATCACGTGATATCGTAATCATTGTTCAGCAAACAGCATCTCACACAAAGTCACAGTACTTTGCTGATTCAATCCTATAAAATATACAAGACCGCATGGACCCACATACAATACCTTGTCTTGCCAGGTAATTCTGAAAATTGCTTTGAACTGTGGTAACTTGTATAACTCACAAATGAATGATTATAGCCTGTTGTACCTCTTTAAAATGTGTGTAATGTTTTATCCATGTTTTATAACCAAGGAATTAACTAGTATGATTTGTAATCAGGGTGTGGCATGGCGGAGGGCGGGGCCGGGTCGTGAGTCTACACACCCGGTCCCTTATTAGTCTAATCAAGCCTCTGAGATAAAGGCTGACTGCGTTCCTTGAGAACGGAGCGGGTTTTATTGTTTTGTTACCTACACATACAATATTAATGAAAGAATGTCATGTTTAGTATGTAAACGCTCGTTTGGTTACAGGGAGGAAGCTGATGACAACAAATATCATGTCTCTTGTACCATTCTCAAGATATAAAAGTCAATGATTAAACATGCACTAAAAAGACAGCCCAGTTGACCATGTGACTCTGAAAAGTCACTTCTGATTGGCACAGGACACCTTTGGGGATGCGGTCAATTTCAGTTAAAATGTTTCCAAACATGAAGAACACGCTCTCTTCCTGCTTCTCTTCTGTTGTCGTCTCTCGTCTCTCCTTCTTCTGCTCTTCTGACTCCTCAGACTTTGCTCTGGCTCTTCCCAAGGGAGCTCGGGACTCGAAGTCATGAGGAAGCCTCTGACTCTCTATGGTCCTTGCTTCAAAGCCAACTTCATCATTCCTACAGAAAATAACTATCCGATCTTACAGAGGTCCAAAACATTGACGGAATGAACTTTCGAACAAGAGCCAAGAACCAAACAACACAAAGAATGCAAAGAAACACCACAACACGCAAGTACATCTCCAATATTGTGTTCAAAGTGCTGGTGTATTTGTTAAATACTTTGGTTAATCCGATAGCAAATCAATGTATACTCAAATAAGGTTAATTGGTTTTTCAGGCATTGTCAACAGACTCCATTAAGTTCATTTTCACTGTATTGATCCTTTATTTCACATTCTGTCACTCTTTTCACCAACCTGTCTCATGTATATATGTGTTAGATTAGATTTATGTTTAGAGTAACAATAAAGTTTGTCTGTATTCAAAGATGGTTTAAACTGTTTTGTATTAGAGTGTGTCAACAAACTGCCATTCTTAGAAATGTGTTTCTTGTATCTGTACTCTCTGTCCTAAGCCCTCATGTATCTCATATCAAATACGTATGTCACATCCAGATAAGGTAAAGAATTATTTTATTGGTTAGTCTAGTGGATGTGTGACTTTGCTGAACAATATATAATGATGTGTTAAACAATAAATGTTGGAGAATTATATTATATGCTCTGGTGTGTGTGTCATTCTCTCCTCATGAGGATCTGGATCGAGAACAGCAACTGCAGACCTGAATTGAAATTTATGGGTCACTCCTAAAAATTCCTTACAATTACACACTAAATGAAATGTAAAATCCCAAAAAGCATAATAGGGCCTCTTTAAGCTACATGAATCTCGCTGGAACCTGATCGCTTTAAAAAGAGGAGGAGAGATTGCAATGAAGACAGAAGAGGAGGTTTAGGATTGTTTTTAGTTTGTCTAAGCCCAGGAGATGATACATAACAATGAGACTGTATATAAAATGCTTTGACAGTTGAAAAAATTCATTTTTTTTCCCACAGCTTAATATGCATAGACAACTATGAGGTTAATTTCCCTGAAAATTGTGAACACTGTGGTGTCAACCAGCCCAACACAGCAACATTGACTCAACCATCATTTGTCCAAACAATAGAAGACAGAGGAGTATTCGGGAAACCTGTTTAACAATGTCATTGATGGTCACTTGACACCATACGAGGATCAGACATGTGAAAAGCGAGCTCTGCGCACTTTACTAGTTTTAATACTTTTTGTGCTGGTTCCGCATAGAGGCGGGAGTTTATTTTGTAGAGCAACACGCCTTCAGGACGGTTTTGTGGATGAATCTACACACTCTTTTTTCTTAGTCTGCCCATTGGCTGGATTGGAGTAAGTCTGCCCATTGGCTGCATTGGATTAAGTAATTTGCTTGCACTTATGTTGCAGCCGAATGGACCGGCTCACCGAACATTCGCTTGACAGTTTGAGGAACCTGCGTGTTTTTTGTGCTGGTGCCGCCTATCGGCTGGAGTTTATTTTTGGAGTATTTCTTGAAAATTGATTGGAGTAAGTAATTTGCTTGCACTCATGTTGCAGCCGAGTGTACCGGCTCACTGAATATTTGCTTGACTATTTGAAGAATCTGCACTCTCAATTTGTGCTGGTTCCACCTAGCGGCTGGAGTTTATTTTGTAGAATAAAGTACTTTCAGGACAGTTTTATGAATGAAGCTACATGTTCTTTGTATCTATTCTGCCTAGTGGCTGGAGTTTGTTTTTTAGATTATCGTTTGTTGTGTAATTCTGTCTCACAAAATTTGTAATGAAACACCGGACTTGAGCAATAATACGGCAAGGTTGTCATGGGGGCTTTCATAGGCATACATGGACTGTTTGAGTTTGGAGAGATGGATGCCAGTTGCCGCTGTCGTGCACGGAGTTAATGCACACCCTTGCGTTAACGCAATTCTTTAATTTTTTTTGTTCTAGGGGATGTTCTGGGTTTCATTATTGCACTAATGTTGGAATGTGGTCTTTATAATCTTGTCTTTCACACAAAATAATTTTTTTCTTATACGTCAAAATGCCAAATGTTAATATGAGTGGATTGTCTCTCTCCACATGGAATGTGAATTAGTTGGGGCACCCCATTAAAAAGGAAGGTAATTTCTCTTAAGAGTAAAAAATATGATAGAGTGTTTCTTTAAGAAATGCACCTTTCTCTGCAGGAAGCTGAAAAATGTGGAAAGATATGGGGTGGGCATTCTTTTTATAGTGCTGGCTCAAGTAAGATCAGGGGAGTCATTACACTGATAAGTAAACATCTACAATTCAAATGTCTCAAACAGAATAAAGATAAATTAGGACAATTCAGGGACAAATTCAGGGACAAAGTCTTATTTTGGCTAATATTTATGCACCTAACGTTGATGATCAGGGTTTTTTTTATAGGTTTTGAAGGGATGTTGCAAGCCATTGGCACCCCTCATGATATAATATTGGGAGGAGGCTTTAATCTTTTGATTCAGTCCTTGATCAAAGTGAAGCAAATGTGTGCAAGCCCCCTAGAGCTACAGTGATGCTTCACAGGATGTGTAAAAATCTTGGTCTTACAGATACATTAAGACTTTTGAACCCATCTGGTAGGGACTATAAAATGTTTTATCAGTCCATAATATTTACTCTAGAATAGATGTTTTTGTTATCTAAGTCCCTCATTTCATCTGTAGTTGATTACGCAATTGAAAACATTGTAGTCTCTGGTGTTTTTA
Source organism: Moxostoma hubbsi (assembly GCA_032164185.1). Classification (NCBI taxonomy): domain Eukaryota; kingdom Metazoa; phylum Chordata; class Actinopteri; order Cypriniformes; family Catostomidae; genus Moxostoma; species Moxostoma hubbsi. Next base: position 27,005,933 of record JAVLUX010000003.1, read on the forward strand.
GATGTGTGGCCACATACGGAGAAAAAGAAATCATATAGTTGTTGCTTTTATGTATCCTTTTTGCAAAATTCTGAATTCCAACAAATGATAAAGACTGAAATCCATGTCTATATGAAGGCCAACTGGTCCTCAGTATCCTCTGTGGGTGTGACTTGGGAGGCACTTAAGGCAGTTTTAGGGGCCGGATCATAGAGTATGCCTCATTCACCACAAAATCTAAAGCACAAGAACTCATAGATTTGGAAGTGAATATTAAAAGTGCCGAGGCAGAACTGAAGAGCCGAATGTTGTAAAATGGCCTCAGAGAACTGACCCGATTGAAATACAGATATAAAACTTTTTTGTCATGGAAGGTGGAGTTTTGGCTATTCAGGGAAAAACAGTCATACTTTGAGTTGGGGGACAAGGCAGGGAAACTTCTGAATAGATATATAAAACAGAGTCTTTTTCTACAATTCCCTCAGTGAAATCTGCTGGTGGTGAAATATTTACCTCGCCCATTGATATAATAATGCTTTTGAAGATTTCTATCTTGATCTCTATAGTTCCACATCTGATGAAGATATAATAAACTTTGTGGAACCATTAGAACTTCCTAAACTAAAGACTGAGCAAAAAAAATTCTCTTGATTCTGAGATAACCTTGGAGGTGCTTGGTGAGGTAATTAAGGCCTTGCCTACAGGCAAGGCACCAGGGCCAGGCGGATTTGTTGCTGAATTGTTTAGATCTTATGCTACAGAACTGGCTCCACTTTTGTTAGAATTTAATATGGAATCATTAAAGAATGGAAAGCTTACGCCAACCATGACATAAGCCCGGATCAGTCTGATATATAAAAAAGAAAAAGATCCAAGTGAGTGTAAGAGTTACCATCCAATTTCCCTGATCCATCTAGATGTTAAAATATTCTCAAACATTTTGGCTAACCGATTATGTAAAGTTATGACATCTCATATACATATAGATCAGGTGGGTTTTATTTGGGGCCATGTCTCTTCTGACAACATTAGGCATTTGATCAATATCATGTGGCCAGTGGAGAATGATCAGACTCCAGTCGCTGCCATTTCACTTGACGCCAAAAAGGCATTAGATATGGTACAATAGGATTATCTTTTTAAGATTTTGGAAATGTATGAGTTCGGGAATACTTATATTGGATGTATTAAGTTACTTTATAGACACCCGGTAGCAGTGGTACAAACAAATGGATTAAATTCAGATTATTTTACTCTGGATATGGCCATCCAGTAGGGTTGGCCTCTTTCCCCATTATTGTTCTGTCTTGCCCTAGAACCATTAGTAACCACAATAATAAAGGGGGACTATTTTCGAGGGGTGACGGTGGGAGGTGTGGCGCATACTCAGATAATATTTTATTATTCATCTCCGACCCAACTAGGTTTATGCCTTGCCTCAACAAAATTATTAATTCCTTTTCTTAGTTCTAAGGATACAGAGTTAATTGGTCTAAATCTAAAGCTTTGGCTCTGACAGCGCACTCCTCTGTAATGGCTTTTCAGCCGCGTGCCTTCTAGTGGCCCAAACAGGGCATTAAGTATTTGGGTATTTTATTCCCAGCAAATTTGTGTGATTTAGTGAGTTGTGAGTTTGACCCTTTAATAATAAGATTTTTGAGCAATGTGGGCAGGTGGGCTTCAGAACATTTATCTATGATTGGGAAGCTTATTGTTATTAAAATGAATTGTATTCCAAAATTCAACTACCTGCTACACTCTCTCCCTGTAGTTGTCCCAGATTACATTTCAGTAAGTTGCATAGGCCGATTGACAAAGGTGGGCTAGGCCTACACAAGATTTTGTTTTATTATTATGCATTCGGTCTCAGACATTTGGCTCATTGATCACTTCCACCTGAGAGAGCCCCTCCCTGGTTTTGTATTGTACAGGAAGTTCTTGCCCCTATTTCACCATTGCAAAGCCTTTCTATCAAACTAACCGGAGAAGTTAAGTTACACCCTGTTATCTTGCATTTGCACGTGGTATGGACAAAAGTGTCCAGAGTGTTTAATTCATACATTTATTTAAATGCTGCTTCGACCATATAGCTGAACACAAAGTTATGTATTAAGTACCCTTTCTGCTGGACAGAGTGGATTGTGAGGGAGGTTAATATGCTCAGTGACCTATATGAGAGTGGAGTGTTGAGATCCTTTTAAAATATGGTTAAACATTTTGGGTTTCCCAGGTCTCAATTTTTTAGGTATTTACAACAGTGCCACCTGCTTTGTAATATTTTTGGGAGTAGCATACACCCCTTAAAGCGGCAGATACTCTGGAAGTGCTGATTACTGCTTTTGGAAAAGGCCATGAGGCATCAGTGTATTACTCCTTGCTAATTCAGAGTCTCGGGGACAGAGCTGTAGCTTCTCTCAAGAGATTATGGGAGAATGATTTAAACTTGGTATTAGAGGAGGTAGTGTGGGCTGTGGGCTAGAATTCTAAAAATCTCAAATTTGCATCTAGATATGCAAGAGTGCACCTAATGCAATTTAAGATTTTACATTGATTCTATTGGACCTCCCTAGATTGTATAGGCTTGGTCTTAAAGACACACTCACCTGATGGCGATGCCAATCAGAAGATGGGGACACAACTCATGTTTTTTGTTGGCGTGTTAAGATACAAGAAGAGTGTTCAGAGTTTTATGATTGACGTATTTGGCCCTCAAATTTCATTTTGCTCCAGATTCTGTATTTTGGGTGATGGGGCGTTCAATAATATAGGGAATAAATCCATAAGAAATTGGGTCCTAGTCAGTGTTATGATCAGTAGACAGATCATTCTGAGGGGATGGAAGTAAGCCGGTGCGCCCTCATTTCAGAATCAGAATCAGAATCAGCTTTATTGCCAAGTATGCTTACACATAGGCCTACAAGGAATTTGTCTTGGTGACAGGAGCTTCCAGTGTACAACAATAGAAACAATACCAAAAACAGCAGAGTCGTGCACTTAGATGAGCAGGGTGGCAGTATTTGAGGAGATGTCAGATAGAAGGCTAGGCAACCTGGAGGTGTTTAATTAGAAGTGGGGCCAATTTTTTGCGATCTGTTTAAAATTAGCTATTCTAATTACTCGAAATGTATATTTTTCTGTTTTATTTCTTAAAGACACAGGAAGTTTACTCAACTTTTCTGATTTTCTGGTTTTACTTCTATTGTGCAATTAAATATTAAATTAATCTGTTGTAGCAGCGGGGGCATGGTCAAGCATCCATCCAGAGAGAGAGAAAGCGGTAAGGGCGCTTACACCTGAACTAAATTATGTCTAACACCTGTCTCTAATTCCAGTGAGCTTGAGGAGAGCGGCATATAAACAGCCACGCCACCACAAGAGAGGGAGAGAGAGAACGACACAAGTGACCAGTGACTAGCGTGTCTTATTAAATGTTTATTGTGAAGCTGGAGAGTTTATATTGAAGTTTATATGTACTGTGAAGCTGAAGTCTCAGAGAAGTTTATGTTGACAAAGTTTGTGTGACACTGATCTGATTGAACTGAGAAAAGCTCTGAGAAGAGTGCACGCAGAGTGTTGAAGTCAGAGAAATAAAGAGCCTTACTTGACTGTATCATTGCTCTCCATCTCCTCCATTCCATCTCCGAACTTGGAGTTCTTACACCTGTCTACTCGCTTAATTCCAAAATGTTTTTAATTTAGAGCACACATATAGAATAGGACTATAATGAGCCTTGTTTATTCCACATTTTCACAAACAGGCCCTTTTACCAAACTATTGTATTTACTTTGGATAACAGGTGATATAAAAAATCTAATTTGCATCTTCCAGACATATTCCCTCCAGACTAGTGTTAATTTTGTCACCTATTTTTAATTTAGTCTTAGTCTTAGTCTTGTTCCAAATGTCCTTGTTAGTTTTAGTCATATTTAGTCATTCACATATCTTTTTTTGTTAGTCAAGTTTTAGTCGACTAAAAGTCTCGTCATTTTAGTCTAGTTTTAATCAAAAGAGAATTTAAGGTATCTTAGACAAGTTTTAGTCAACTAAAAGTCTCGTCATTTTAGTCTAGTTTTAGTCAAAAGAAAACTCAATATATCTTAGTCAAGTTTCAAAACATTTTAGTCTTTTTTTAAATAAATTATTTCTGAGATTAATTCTGAGATAACCATTTCAGTCAAATAATGTTTCACACATCTCAAATATTGGTTAAATGTCATAATTACCTGACAAAATACACTTGTTGAATGATTTGTTGAATTCACTTTGTTAAACGTGTCTGGTTTTCTGATTTAAGAGACACATTCACAAATGATGAACTTGTTCTGAAGAGTATTTTATTAAGCAAATAAGTTACATAAAATATATATAACCTGCATAATGTATGTGCCACAACACCATAGCTAACTGGTTAATTTACAGCGTAGATGCCTAAAATCAGCATTAGCTTATGAGACGTATATTTAAGTTAACTTCCCTGAATGTGTGGGTGGTTAGCCTTTAGATGTCGCTTAAGGCTGGTGGTGTTTTTCCCGATATTGTTTATCCGCAGTGCTTCCCGTCAGTTATAATGACACATTCTGACTTTTTGTCAATATCATTGTACCTAAAATGCGACCAAATATCGAGCCTCTTCCTTATACCTAGCATGTCGTCGGCGCTCGTCGCGTGTTCGCCACTGTCTATGATTGTTGTGTATTTGCTCCATGTAGTTTCGTGTTGCAGCCACAGGAGTATGAGACCTGTTGTAACCGTTACTTGAGCAACAGCGCAAACTCATTCGGAATATTTTGAAGGCGTAACAGCTGAATATTCTATCTCATGATGAAAAAGTAGAGACGATTGTATACGAAAATGAAGAGAGATTTTATCTTAGTTTTTATTTTATGCAAAACATTTTAGTCTCGTCTTTTTTCGTCAACAATAATGCATGTTAATTTAGTCTTAGTCAGCGTTTTTGGACATTGGTGCAGTCTCGTCATCGTCTCATCTTAGTCATGGAAAAAAAGGTCGTTGACGAACATATTTAGTCTCGTCTCGTCTGACGAAATTAACACTGCTCCAGACAGTGGATTGAGTGGTTTGAGATGTACAATGTGATATTTCTTCCCTGTGTTGCTGACTGATTTGTATTTTTAATTCATCCTCCAATTTTGTGTGTGAGTGTCCTGTACAATAATAATAAAAAATAATAATAATACATTTGGGGAGGTTACTTTTTTGATACATTTAAAAAAAAAAAAAAAAGAGTCCATTCCTTTATCATAGAACAATTGATGATAGATTTTCAGACCTCTATCTGCCCAAATCTTAAATGTATTATCTATTCTATTTGGCCTGAATTCATGATTTTTGGCAGTTTTTTGTAAAGATTTATTTTTTTTTTTTTTAATTTTACTATTTTTATTTAATGCACTATTAATACAAACATGTTCTATTAATCTAAATGTATTACTTTGTTTGGATACGAACAAAGATATAATTGTGGATTTATCCACCTGATTAATTTTAATTTCCTCAATTTCACTGTAGACTCCATGGGGGACAAGGCAGGGAACCTCTGGCTAGATATATAAAACAGAGAGTCTTTTTCTACAATTCCCTCAGTGAAATCTGCTGGTGGTGAAATATTTACCTTGCCCATTGATATAATAATGCTTTTAAAGATTTCTATCTTGATCTCTATAGTTCCACATCTTTTTCTACTGATGAAGATATAATAAACTTTATGGAACCATTAGAACTTCCTAAACTAAAGACTGAGTAAAAAAATTCTCTTGATTCTGAGATAACCTGAGTCCCTCCATATTAATTCATGTCAATATAGGTTGAATTTGGGTAGCTTTATAGTAAATTGTAAAATTTGGGAATCCTAGTCCTCCGAACTTTTTTGATAACTTAAGAATTTATCAAATGCTTTTTCAGTATCTTAAGTCAACAACAGTACATGTTCTTGAGTTTTATATGTGTATTCTATAATATTTAAAGTATGTCTCCCATTGTTCTTCGATAACCTGTTGGTCACATATCCTGACTGGTCCAGATTAATCAGATATTCTATTACCTTATTCCATCTGCTTGCGATAATTGATGTTAACAATTTTTGGTCTGTATTTGATTAAGATATCGGCCTGTATGAAGCACATTCTCCTGGATTTTCTTCTTCTTTATATGGTAATGTGATGATGGAGGAATAGTTTTTGACCATAAAAAACACCAAAGCAGAATAGCTCATATTCTCTGAGGACGCATCCGCAGGGAATATCTCAAACAGATAATAATTTTTCCTCTCATCACTTTCTATGTGTTTGTCTCAGCATTGAAACTCAGCTTGTTTGCCTTTCCTTTTTTATTGTTTTCCTAAAAATCAATCTGCTAATCTCTTTTTCTTTTCTCCTACTCTATCTCTGTTACTTTCCACTTACCCTCTTATCTCTCTCTCCTTGTTCCTAGTTATCTCTCTTTTCGAGCAGTATTGATCAACCAGCCTTGTAGTTATTGAATGATGTTGGAGTCAAGGACTTCCACACCTTGTATCTGCTAATAATGAGCCAATTTGTGAGAGTAAGGGAACAGTCTGTAATGATTATTTCAAATCAAGATGTTGTTCAAAGCAGAGTTAAACCTCTCTAAATTACAAACCAGCACTTGTGTTGAATGCAGAAAGGATCTCAATCACTCAGCTTTCTCATCACCGTGGCAACATGGATTTGTATGACACCAGAGAGGCTGAGAGAGAAGAGACAGGGTAGATTGCACGCTCTGCATACTCCACACAATTGCTGCATGCTGTTTTGTCAAATGTAGCAACCTCCAGTCGGCTAACAGGTTTTATGATGACTTAAAGGAATATTTGGGTCCAATACAAGTAAAGCTCAATTGATAGCATTTTATTTTTTGGCCTAATATTGATTACCACATAAATTAATTTTGACTTGTCCCTCTTTTTCTTTAAAAAAGCAGAAATCTGGGTTATATTGACCATGTTTACATGCACATAAGAAAACTCAAGGGTTTTTGCAGAAAGCGGCATTCAGAAACATAATTTAAAAGAGAATGGCAATTTCGTAACACTGCTTAAGGGATTAAGAGAAAGTAGTTTAACACACCTAGGTTTCTCCTCAAGAAAGCGGCTTAATGTGGCCATGTAAACACATAAGCGCCATTCTTACAGGTTTTTGAGGAGTGCGCAAATGCGTGAACAGGCCGGATAACGTGTCATAAGATGGAGCCCAACAACAAATCAACAGCACAAAGAATTCAACATTTCTGGGAGTCTTGCTCAGATACCATGTTTGTTTTTTTAGTCAAGCATTGCAGTAAATTTACATTGCTGTGGAGAAAGCTGCGTACTGTCCGATCCACATGTGTATGGGAGTAAAGAGTACACCACTTATACAGTGCATGTAAATGGCAATGGCACTTTCTCACAAATAAGCTGCTTTCTGGTGTTCATGTAAATGCATTCAGTGAGAGAGAGAGAGAGAGAGAGAGAGAGAGAGAGAGAGAGAGAGAGAGAGAGAGAGAGAGAGAGAAAGAAGAGAAAATTGTACAACTTGTTGTATTGTGCTCACAGAGCCAATGCCAGCATCACTCAGCTCAACATCAGACAAAACCCCATTTTCTAGAGCAGTTTTTCCATGCATTTATATTTCATGTCTTGGTTCTGTGAGAAGTATTGAGCTTTTTCCTGATGTATTTAAATAAATAAATGCAGTGATTTAAATTTAAATTAGTGTATTTGGAACTGTTCTAAGACAAGTGCAGATAGACAGGACACTGGAGGTTAGTCATTCAATAAATATGGAGCAAAAATGGAGCATCTTATAGCTTTCTATGCAGCTCAGTGCATTCTATCCAAAAATCCTATCAAAAGTTCAGTTTCAGGCTGCAGATGATGTTTGGACCACTCAACATGTTTGGCAGATATGGGACAGTTGTAATCAGTACATAGATTCAGAATTTATAATGTATAATTTTATTTTAATATGGTTGGTAGTGATTGGATGATGCTGGCCATTACTTTGTTTATGATGTGTAGTCTGTAATGTCTCAAAAACATGAATAATCAACACTCCTGAAAACATAATAAACAATTTGATAAAAAAAAAAAAAAAAATGATTACTATAGCTTGGTAGTATTTAAAATGTCAAAACTTAGTCCAGCTGTCCACATAAGTTGCCATACATTTTTAGGAAAACAATTTGCTGTAGAGTTTTTCTTTTTTATGTTTAGGCGTTACTAGTTACAAATCAAAAAGTGAAATTGAATATGCACACAGCAGTCATGCTCAGGTCCCAGTAGGTTAAAGTGCTATTTCTACCCGATCTAAAACTTAAAACTGGTTTTGATGGTGTAATCTAATGTATTCAAGTTGATTCAGTGATATTAATAATTACTCTGTTTTACTTGTTTAAAACTAGTTCATTTTGATGGTACCACATTTATTAGGTTAACAGTTTGTTTGTGCAGTATGTGTTGTGTTGTGTTATGTGCAGTGAAAATGAGGGTAGTGTTTTTAGCGTTGTAATTATGTGGTTTTACAGCAGAAAACCATAACGAGAACTCTAATGAGATTTCTCGCTCTCTCTCAGCTCATTTAAATTGCACCATTACAGAATAAATGCCACATGCACCCTGTTTTATTCTAAATGAATGAATGTTAGTTATTATGTATTGCACACACTATAGCTACTAAGAAACCTTTTTCACAAGTTAGAGCTACTGAATATCACACCTGATCAGAAACATATTACAGCAACAAAACATACTTGTGAATAATAAGCCAAGTATTAGTCATTCAGGCCTCCTTAAAGTCATGATGAAGCCGTCTTCTGAAATAGGGCAGAAACGTTTAGTCTATCATCTTTTATCATCACATCTCTCTCTTTCTCTCTCTCTCTCTCACTCATAGACCATGTTCATAACCATGCTTACGAATTAAAGCATACTTGAAGTAATCTTTAATGTTGCATATAGTGTGTGCAACTGTCTCCATTCATTCATTCATTCATTCATTCATTCAATCATTCATTCATTCACACACACACACACACACACACACACACACACACACACACACACACACACACACACACACACACACACAGTTCATCCAGAAAGAGACAACAAAATTTAGATCTGGCAAGGCAATATCCAGCAGGTGGGAGGGTTTTTTTTTTTTATCAGTGGGGTTATGTAAGAAGCTCATCAGTGCTGCATTGCAGTTTCTGCTGGTGTATCATTAATGAATCCTGTTCAGTTTTAAACGCTGCCGAGCAGCAGACAGTTATTCATGTCTGTTCTATATATATATATATATATATATATATACAATATTAATTTTACTACTGTGCCCTGCCATGCCCACTTATACCACCGAAGAATACATGAATATTAAGTGTTATGCAACACTTGGTCATTATTTCAAGATGAGAAGGAGAACAAAGAAAGGGCAAGGTAAACAGATGGTTTAATATACTGTGATCAAGTGCTACGGTCACCTGTGTTTACACACTATATCCATTTTGTTTTCCAGTCTTCCTTTCTCTCTCTCTGATATATGAATCAGTATGAGCTAATTTGTTGCTGCTTGTGGTAGGGGCTGTCTGACTGGATAGCTGTCACTTCTTGACCTCGCTCAGCTGTGTGTCATATATAAAATCTGACAAATTCTATAAATAGTGATCAGTCATAACACAGGCATCATATACCACACATCAGAAACAAAACATTTAAAGAAAGGAATGTTTATTTCATACAATCACAAGGCATTTGGTTTCACAAAAAGAAGCATATGTTAAGAATAAAGATAATTTCTATCAGTATGAAATTAAGACTGTTAAATGGGTCAGATTTTGATTATATGATTTTTTTAATATTCCAATTAATAATGGTATCTATCTATTGTATTTACCCAGAACACAGGTCATGCAGCATGGAAAATATACAGTGCTTTATTTTATTGCTACCCAAGGAAACTACTTATAAAAAACATATTTAAAGCTTGAATTTGCTATCAAAATATTTGAAACATGCCTCATATTTCTTTGATCTGTTAATGAACTAAATTATAAGCAATTAAACATTGCACAGAATTTAAAACCCTGTATGTAAGTGCATCACCCTGTCTTTACGTTAATGATATCAGAATTAATATAATGCTTGTGTCTAATGAACATTTTATGATCTGACTTTACTTAAGATAATATAGACACCAGGTCACACCAAACAAAGAACACTAAAACACACACACTACAAATAATGTTACAGCAAATATCTGTTACAGCTGCTGTTTAGTAATTTGAGGTACGTGAGGTACGGTATATAACGGTAATTAGCATGCACAAAATTGTTATCGGATTTAAGTCGGAAGTGTGGAAGTATTTTGGGTCCCATAAAAATGCAGAGGGATTGCTGGTCAAAGATTATTTCCCTTTGTGTAAAACATGTGGCAGCAAAACTCAACCTCCAACATGTGCAATCCAGTGAGATAAAGGTAAGTTGTGACAGTTTTCTTAATTTTTCCAAACTGTTTTTGAAAACTTAGACAACACTCTAAGAGAAAACTAGCTAAGTGACAACCAAAGGCTAATTTATACTTACTGGGCAAACTGGCTTAGCTTAGTTTGCTAACAAATGATGACGAAGTGCAGTGTTGTTTTTGTTCTGCCAAGGTGTTAATTCAAGAGTTTTCTCCTGTTCGCATACATCTCTGAAATTCTTGACTCAAGAGAACTCGGCTGGTCGAAAAGCATTGACGAATATTTAAAACTAACCATAGATGTGGTTTGGATGTGACGTTTCTTTTTTATTTACGGTCACGCGTGCCATCTAAGGAGTTGTTACCTAGTTTACTGTCGTTAAAATTGATCACTTTGATTGTGTGGAAGTATACTTTACTTATATATTTTTTTAAATAATTTGCAACACAAACTCTACAAAGACAAATAGTAGCCACGACAAATGAGTAGGGAGAGATTGGATTTTTTTTTAAAGTGGAAGGGGCTCCATGACAAGTTTAATAAAACAAAGTGACACAGCGTTAAAAGCGGCGGTCCACGGAGAGAAAACCCTGCATTATTGGCTTTACTTGTGGCTGGAACAGTTTGTTAAACACCGTGACAGAAAACACGAGGGGTGAAAACAGGGCAAACAAAAGAACACCTCATGAGTGGATAACAGGACCAAGTACAACATAGTAAGGGAAATATTGAGTGAACTTGTGGTTATTACATTTGTAGTTAGCGTCTAGCTATTAGGAATCCAGAAAAACAAAAAACAAAACATGCAGACTATTGTTCTAGCCAATTAGTTGTAAAAATGTTTAAATGTTCTTGGTTCTTTTTAAAGTGCTTTGTTATCTGTTCATTTAAAAGACCAGTTTGGCATTGAAAAAAAGTCATTCAATTTGTTATTAAGGGAAAAACAACAACAACGTTTGTTTATATTTTAACACATGTGGGTAATGCAATTCAATACTGTGATAACACCATACAGCATAATAAAAGCTTCAGCATTTATTGTGATGAGAAAATTTGATACCGTCAAATGCTTAGTTTCAATATATATCCAAGAAGCACAATATATTTGATACATACAGTGGCATTTGGATTCAGTGATCATAGCTGTAGTATTTATCAAGTATTTGTGTTTGGTAAATATAACTGTTAAAGAGGATTGTATGACTTAAATTATTAGGCATATCAAGTAATAATGTGCATTCTAAAATCTTTGTAGATTTTGTTGCCTGTTGAAATCCAAATCCAAAATATATTTCTGAAATAAATTAGGGCTGGTTGTATTTGGTTAAAATTTATCTTGAAAGTGGAGAGACAAAGGAAGCAACTTGTAATTTATTTTTGAAAGTTTATATGGAATAAAAATTATTTTATCTGGTGTCCAGACCTGCAACCTGATAAGTGGCATAAATCTAGGTTTCGAATCCGAGTGTCCTTTGTCTCTTATTGACAGTTTTCACCTAAAGAAACTTAAAGTACAATAATGTTAGAGACAATCACACACAGGGTTGGGGAGTAACGAAAATCTTGTAACAGATTATGTATTTAAAATTCAAAGAATTAGTAACTGTATTCCACTACAGTTACAATTTAAATAATTGTAATTAGAATAAAGTTACATTCAAAAAGTATTTTGATTACTGAAGAGATTACTTTGCATTTTTTTGTCATTTGTTTCATTTAATATTTAGTCCTTTCAGATGGAAAACATTTATACATATAAATGATGTGATCCAAAGTGCGTTTGAACAGCGGTGAAACACTTTCTTATGATGTGTTACATTCATACGAGCAGACGGAGAAGTAAGTTTGAAGTAAGTTTGGAGCAGAAGAAATAGAAATAAACCTTGTGTAAATTGTCAGCTTTACGCTAAGCTAAAATGCTATTTCAGAGCCATTTTACTTGCACGTGTTACCAGACACAATCATATATTTTTATCAAGAAAGACAGATCATATGATCATTCAAGTTAGATCATAATTTATTTTTATCCTAGTAAGACCTTTTGATATTAGGGCATACTATCACTTGATAGTAATTTTTGTATTGATTTCCTGTAAAAATGTCCAAGATCAGTTTGATTGATTTTGTTTTAGAAACAACACTGCATAAGATATTTATGTTTTTCAGATAATGTAATTTTTACATGTGTATTTTGTCTTACTGTATACTGGCAGTTTTTATAGTCAAAACAAGTGAATAAATCTACCAGTGCTGAAGAAGTAATCCAAAGTATTTAGAATACATTACTGGTCTTGAGTAATCTAACAGAATATGTTACAAATTACATTTTACAGCATGTATTCTGTAATCTGTAGTGGAATACATTTCAAAAGTAACCCTCCCAACCCTGATCACACAGAAGGTAACATTCTGGGAACAAGTCAACTCTTTGGACTGAACCTGCATTCTATCATTTTTTTTAAGACCCTGTATATTTATTCAATCGCTTGCAGGGCTCCATTGTTCCAATTCCTGTGAACGGTGGGACCTATTGCTTTATTTGTCGCTAAGCTGATAACGAGACATGCAAACTACAGCTTAATGAATTATGCATGAATGTTCTGCTTTCTTGCCCACATTAGACTGACTTAGACACATCAGGTTGTGTTTGAAACTTTCTGAGAAATTGAATTGCACTATACTGCTGGATATTATAATCAGTTATATATCAGTTGAATAAGCCAGATTGTACTGTGAAATGGACCTTTTCTGATACTGTCCATAATACCTGCGAATCATATAAGGGCGTCAACCAGCAGAGATAGTTTTCACCTAAAATTTGTTGTGATTGTTAATTGAAGAGTTATGAGGGACATAGTTTCTGACAAACCTGTCAGGTTACAATGGTTTGATCTTTCCCCAATCTGATACACCCAAGCATTATTCTCAATCAGATATGAGCCAATCACAATATCAATGCTGCCTCTTCCAGCCATCAATCACTATGATGCCACATATTGATTGAGAGAACTCTTTAGTCTTATTTTGTATCTAACAGCTGGGTACTGGTAGATGAGATTGGCTCCAACTCCAACCAGTTAAAAATAGCATTGATTTTTTTTAAAACATGCACTATAAACAACACCATAGGAACCGAAAAAGCAGCACTGCTTACATTACAATACTCTAAATTACTGTGTAATAATATTAGAACTGTAGTGACTGCCTCCATTAGCTTTACCGTAACCCCTGTAGAGAAGTAAATTACATATTACAAGGTGATAACAACTGGGTTCACTCATTATATTGTATCTACCTAAACATTTCTTTATTTGAGTACTACATATTTTTACACATGGCAAGAGCACTATAAAAAAACAGCCACATATTTAACCATTTGTTGTTTATTGGGGTGCATTGATGTGGGAGTGTGTTTGAGAATATTAAACTGTTTTCTTAGATGTATAGAGGATGCCACATGGCAATTTGCTTGCGTGGATTATCTAGCATCTGTTTCCAGTGTTGCAGGCCCATGCCGGAGGTGTGGAGCCCCAGCATACTGCGGCCCAGGGGGAGCAGGGTCCCAGGACTGGCCAGATTCAGTACCTCCAACTCTATACTGGATTTAGCCAGTAGCTCGCTGGGCAGCTCCAACATCATCATCTCGTTCCAGACCGGATTCATCTTGTGATTCACTCGCCGTGTTTGCTTCTTCTTTAGCTTGGCATTTTGATGTTTCAGGGTCAGTTTTACCAATAGATCTATAAGTGAACATGCAGGGCACAGTTCTCTGTGATTTCGCCTAAAACATTGTCATTATTGTATTCTTAAATATATACATGTATTTAATGCAATACATTTAGCTGCTGAATTACTGGTTCATTTCCATCTCAGAATTTAATTCATGGTACATACTATTGTCACAGACCTGTCACACTGTCAGTCTGGGTTTTTTCTGACAGGAACATGGCATCATTTTCCCATGTCTTTCTTAGTTCGGTTTTAGTCTGTGTCGGGATCCGGACACTCGTGCTCCATGTCTGTCTGTTATTGATGTGGATGCATTGCACATATGTCATTTTGGCAGCATGCACTCACGTCAATAGCTTGTCTGTCTCTCGCAAACATGGGTGCGCCTTGTGTCACACTCTTGTTGCATTGCGCTCACAGTTTGTGAGCCGTCTTCATGTTGTGCTGAGGTTCAGTCACTTAGGTCTAAGGTGTCTAACCTGTATGTGGCCAAAATCTCGCACAGGTGTCCTGTCTTGTTTTAGTCGCCTGTTGAATGCATCGCGTGGCGTTTGCATCCTCAGATTTCGTTTATGTGAGAATGCATGGCATCGCTTTGTTTGGCGTTACTACACAATCTCTCATCTTGTTTGTTAGTTGGCATGGGCACATGTTGCCTTATTGTCTTGCCGATGTGCGCTCATGCCATTCGGGTGTTTTATTGTCTTGTGAGAGCATGTGGCTTTGTTTTATTTCTGTATCGTCACGTGCCTCTCTGTCGTACGTCATACCCCGCATCCTTTTTTGATAATTATTAATTAATTTGCCTTACCTGTCCCCTGTTAACCCATTTGATTTCTCTCCCTATTTTAGTCTCCTTGTGTTTGCTGTCCAGTGCCAGTTCGTCTTGTTTCCAGTCTTGTGATCTAATCAGTCCTGTATGTGTTTTTGTTCATTCCATGTCAGTCCTGTTCCCCAACCTTGTTCCTTTTTGGTCTGGTTGGTCCTGTGCCCTGCTTACCTTCTTTCCCAGCCTGGATTACTCCCTTTATTTTTTTCACTCTCACACTTTACTAGCATTTGTTCCGCATAGGTGCAGGGTCCGCTTAGTGATAGTACACACACACACACACACACACACACACACACACACACATATATATATATATACAGTATATATATTGATTTGGCATAAGTTTTACACTGGAATTTCCTTCCTGCCCCAACCCTCAGTGGCTGGGGAACTCTCACTCACACACACACATATGGGCAATTTAGAGTCTCCAATTCACTTAACCTGCTGTGTGCGTTTTGGTCCTGAGCCTCTCTTATTCCTGACAAGTGTATACTTTCATTTGTGTACATCTGCTAGTTGGATAATACAGATGTTATTATATGTATGTAAATAATAGTTGATTTTGGAATGTTTTAATGTTCGTGAAGTTATGATTGTATGTTTTTGGTAAATTGTATAATACCTATGTTGTCTTTTAGTTTGTCGGACTGAAGTCCTCTTGCCTTCATTACCACCACTCCAAGTCTATTTGCTGCTGGTAGATAACTGAGTGACAACAGTAGCTCCCCAGATGATGATGTCACTTCCTGCAGAGAAAGGAGCAGAAACAACAAGTCTTAAAAGACAGATAAACCTTAAATCATTTTGTGCCCAGTTATTGCTTATTTTCTCGCTCTGTTCACATACACAAATATAGACAGAATTTGCTCTGTATATTCACACATTTCTCTTTTTGCAGGGTTAATTAACTTGGCTTATGACTGTACAGTGAATAATTGCATGCAAATGCGACCAGCTTCTCTCTCAGGGCTGATAATAAATAGGGCAAAAGTTGCTGATAATAAATTGCCAATTTCTCAGCACAGCACTGAGGTTAAACACTCTGAATGATGGTATTTGTTTGCCATCACAACATTTTTGATTACAATTACAACCTTTTTGATGCCACTGCATTAAGTCAGCCCCACTTAATCATCTGCATGAGATGAAAATGAAATTTTCTTTCACAAAATATATGTAATGTGGTGCTTTTGAATCAGCTCTAACTAGATAGAATTTATCAAACCCATTCTTGTCAGATTGGGTGATATTAGCAAATAAATAGGCATACTGATAAAGTATCTTTATTATATTAAATGCTATTCATTGCACATGTACTATACATGAGTGTATGTGTGTCAAAAAGTGTCTCTTATTCCCTCATCATTAAAGGTATTTCTTTATGATACTAAGCTGTAATTATAAGTATATACTAAAGGAGATCAAGGTCTTGCATTCATAAACAAAAGGCCTATGCTGGATAATAAAACACGAATCACATGCTAAATACAAGCTCTTTGTGTAGGTCATAACCCTCCCCTATTCTCTGTGAAAATTTCCGATATGAACAAATAAATAATTTAGAGTGATGCTTTTATACAACCCTGTGCAACCTTCATCATCCTCATAATCACAGGCCTAGGCCATCACATACATGTACACAAAACACAAACAAACATGCACAAACAAACAAAAAACAAAACCTCATCCAGCCCCTTACAGGCCGCTTGTTTAATTGAGCCCCTTTTATCTATCTTTCTCTCTCCCCCCTCTCTTGTTTTTTCTCACTGCAGTCCAGTGGTACTTAGTAATTCCTGGCAGGTTTGTGTTTGTATGTGAGTGTGTTGGATGGAACCAGATCTCCGCTGGGAGGTGTGAGGATGCAAATAAAGATCTCCTGCTGCAGAGGTCTATGACATTATCAACAGATCAGACAGTAGTGGGCGTGGAGTGCATGCTTAAGTTGTGTGTGTATGTGTATGCCAACGTGTATTGGGTACCCAAGAGACTAATTTGAAGCATGTATCTTAAAATAAATCCCAAGATTCTCTTCTCTTGCCACATTTTGAGAGCAATAAATGTTTTGTGGATGTACAATAAATCATGAATTATTTCTGAACTCCTGCCAATATATGAACTGAAAATCCACCATGTGACACATAAACATACATTCAGCATCCCATCTAACACAAAATAGCCTAATTTTCAGTAAATTTTTGTTTTGCATAAATTTAATCAATCTTGTCCAGATCTCGAAACCCTCAAATATTGTATAAAGTGAATATGTTAAGATGGTACTTTATTATTACCCAGTGGGATATTAAAGAAATAATGTAGCTGTTTAGTGTGTAAGAGACTTTTTTTAGGTTACAAACTGGTAATTACAAGGGTATTATGCTATAAATGTGGTTTATGAGGACATTTCTAGTGTCCCCCATAATTCAAATAACTTAAAACATACTAAACAATGTTTTATTGAAAATGTAAAAATGCAGAAAGTTTTTTGTGAGGGTTAGGTTTAGGTGTAGGGTTAGGGGAAATAATCTATAGTTTGTACAGTATACAAATCATTAAGTCTATGGAGAGTCCTCATAAGGATAGCAGCACCAACATGTGTGTGTGTGTGTGTGTGTGTGTGTGTGTGTGTGTGTGTGTGTGTGTGTGTGTGTGTGTGACCTTCTTAGTTGTTACAATCTGTGCAGTCCCCCTTTTTAAAGGGGCATCTCACTCCTCAGTGTGCCGGGAAAAGTCCTGGCAAGGATTATTCAATGTCGCCTTGCCAGGCACGCTGAGGAGAGTCTTGTGGAGCCCCAGTGTGGTTTCAGGAAGGGGCACAGATGTCTTGCACAGATGCCATATTCTCTGTCCGTCTGCTACAGCAGAGGTGTAGGGAATTCCAGCAAGGCCTACATCTCTGCTTTACTGACCTGGTCAAGGCCTATGATACCATCAGTAGGCCTGGGCTCTGGGTTGTTCTTCATGCTTTCGGAGTCCCAGACCCGCTGCTCACGATCATTAAGGACCTTCATGATGGCGAGTGGGCCCGGGTAAAACTACGTGGTCGAGAGTCGGAGCCATTCCGACAGGGACGTCCTCTGGCTCCCACATTATTTAATATCTATTTAGACCACGTGGTTCGTGAAGCCTTCGATGGCTGTACCGGAGGAATTTCCATCTGGTACAGATATAATGGGAGGTTGATCGATGCCCGGGTGCAGTCAGGGAGGGAGTAGGGACGGCTCCCTATTGGTCAACCACATTATGTATGCTGATGATCTGGTGATTGCTGCTCACTCAGAGGAGGAGTTGGAGGCGCTGCTGATGAACCTGGAGCTTGCTACTAAGAGATGGGGCCTTACCATCAGCCCAACCAAAACTAAGCACCTGCCTGGGTATTATGTACCATCGGACACTCCACCCCCACAGCTCCCAATTGGATATGGGGCAGTTGTGGAGAGAGTGGAGTGTTTTCCATACCTGGGAAGTGTGCTTATGACCAACTCCGGTTTGACAGCAGAGGTCTCACTCCAAATCAGTCGAGCGGCATTATCTTTTCATCGGTTGCGTAACGCTGTGTGGAAGCTACCCGGTTTGTCGCTCCACGCAAAGCTTCAGGTATTCTCGGCCACGGTCATTCCCTCCCTTCTCTATGCTTGCGAAACGTGGACCCCCCTAATGGAACATCTTCGCCGGTTAGAAACATTTAGGCTGGCCTGCCTAAGGCCTGGATTGTGTGAGGAGCTCACAAATCTTTGAAAGTTGTGGACAAAGTCCCATCGGTGAGCTCCTCCGGCAGGCAAGGTTGCGCTGGCTGGGTCATGTAGCCCACATGCCCGGCCACCGCATGCCTAAACAGCTTTTGTTCGGCCGGATAGAGGGGGCAAAGCGGGTGCAGCACGGGCTGGAGAAGAGATGGAGTGATGTGGTAAAGGAGAATGTGGAGCTGAGTGGACTTGCCGATGACTGGTACCAGCAGTGTCAAGATCGGCCTCTTTGGAGGAGGCTTGTGAAGGACGCTGCTGGCCAGTTGGAGGCAGTCGCCCTCCAATAACAACGGAGCGCAGAGGAGCGACGCTCACAACAACGAGCTGAGCGCTGAGTGGCTAAAGCACAGCAAGTTGGCACAGTAGGGGATATAGGCACAGGTGGTGCATCAGCCAGTCATCTCAGTCAGTCGACCCGTGTCACCTGTTGGATCTGTCCCATGACCTCCTGCCAGCGGGTGTTCGACACTTCACGTGGCCTTAAAGTGCACATAGCCTGGCACAAGCGTCGTGGTGACGTCACCACCACTTAGTGGTGAATGGCGGTTGTTGATGTTGTTGTTGTGTGACATTCTGGCACTAAACTCCAGCATGATTCACACTAGCTGACTTTTCCATCTCTCAGTAGACCCTGAGACTACTTACATTGTCAAACACGCGCACACACATGCATATGGTCTCAGTCAGACTGGGTACACACACTTTAAAGAAATATTGATGAATCAGAAACATAAGGAACTGACACTTTCATAGAGCCGCCATGCTCAACCAATAAATATAAATCAGTTCACTGTATGCATTTCCTTTCTTTCCTTGCTCTTTACCTGCACATACAGCTATTATTTATTTTGCAACATTTGACGTTATTTCTATTGAACTTTTTTTGGCTTTATGTCTCATATGTGTCTTTTGAATGCTACATGTATAGAGTATTGTTCCTCACCTGTTCGGGTGGCTGTAAATCAACCCAGCAGTCAGCATCCAACATCATGCTTACATCAGCCAACTTAAAGCGCATGATACCCAGAGTAGAATTCTGGAAGAATCGATCACAGCAGTGAAGAGAGAGCGCCACCTCTCCATCCAGGCCGTCTGTGCCCTCCACGGGCAGGGCAAACACCAGCTCCTCTCCCCACTCCACTCGTGCTGCCAGCTTGTGCACTGCAGTCTGGGCATGATTCTGCTCATCAGAGACACTCACACAACCTGAGATAAAGCCCTCGCATCCTGAATCCACTGATATATTCTCCGCTACAGAAAAAGAAAAGAGAGAAGACTTGAACGATGATGATTCATATTATAATGTGGAGCAGGATGACAAATTGGGCTTTACGAAACTCAGACGAGCCACAGAGGCTTCAAGTGTTACTTGTTCCCTTTTTTATTTAGGAATTTTCCTTTATAAATCTCAGCCAGCATAACTCTCTCACTCTCTTTACTCTTTGGAGGAGTAGAATATAGGTTTTGAGTTTAAAGCAGATCAGTCACGGCTGCAACCACTGACATGGCAATTCTCTGATTAAGAGGGTTTAAACTGTATGAAAGCCCTTTATTGAAGAAAATATTGGTTTAATTACAAAGAGTTTTGAATATCAAAACCACTCTCTGTTCTTGTCTCAAACAAAACCACTGTATAGTGACACTACTGCTGTTTATGTGCATAACAGCACACTTGATTGAGCCATGAGATGATAAAGAGAAGTGCTCAGCTTATATCTGGGATATATTGAAAAATGCTTTTATAGAGTTTAATGGAGTTGAACATAGAACTAATGTGTCACCTAAGTTTGTGTTTATTACATCTTATCCACATTGCAACAACTTTTTTCTCTACCAATAACAGAGACTTTCAAAAACGCTCTTTTGTACTGCATACAGTAGGGTAGACCGACTACAGTTTACAGATTTTTTTTCTATACAACACAAATACTGAACATAATTAACATGCCATTTTCAGATGAAATACCTTTATCTGTCTACAAACTAAATAAATGTCAAAAACCTGCTTACAATGTTTTAATTTACACAATTAGTGTGTGAAGTCAAGGAGCACATTTGTTACAACTGTCCTCATACCGGGTATTTTGTAACACTACCACAAGACAGTCATTTGTAATGTGCTAAATAAGTCACTATGCCTTACTTCACCTTTTTGACCCAGGAGAGGTAGATAATCATTTCTAAATACCAAGTTTTTAGTGCTTGAATTAAACTTTGTGACTTTGTCAAGACTATCAAAATACACATAATTTATTTATTTATTATTATTTTTTAATTTGTTGTAAAGATGTTGAGATACACCATTGAAAAAAATTGTTTCATCTTTTGCTGTAACGCGGACTCAGGTTGAGAGGTATATATGCGATTTATTTAAACAGGTAAGTTCAGAGTACAGACAGGCGAGGGTTGAATAATCAGGGCAGTCAACAACATCCAAGACAGAGCAGAAACAGGGTAAACAGGCAGAGGTTCGGGGCAGGCAGCAAAACAGCAGTAGTAGTATTCCAGGCAGAGTTATAAATAGACAGGCAGCAAATGATCGTAATGTGGTAATCTAAGGCAAGGTCCAAACACAGAAAAGGCAATTCAGGGAATAATCAAAATGCTCAGAAATGTAGCCGGGGCAAACAAGACTTCGCAATGAGTGAACTAACAGACAGGGCTTAAATAGTGTGATGATATGGAACAGCTGTGGGGTAATCAGACCAGGTATGCAGGCATAGGGAAATGTAGTCCAATGGTAATATTCAGGTGAGAGAGACTTCCGGTGGCCGATTGTGGAATCTTTACCAAATACACATACAGTCACACACACACACACACACACACACACACACACACACACACACACACACTCACACACACACATTCCTGTACAAAAAAAGACAGATGTAACAAACATTACAAATAAACTAAATCAAATTTGGCAAGAGCTAAATTTCATGCACACATTAGTGTGACTTGAAACAGGAAATTGTCCAGCTGACAGCATACTCACGCATCAACATTCAGCAGTTCATGCAAGTAAATAGAATCAATGTAGCTTAAAAACATTGTAAAGAAGTATTAATTGTAGAAAATTTAAACTACATGATTTGAATAAAGAAAAAAACCCAACCTTTTTAATCCTGGTATTCCTCAACATCATAAATTAAAGGAGCAAGCATCAACAGTCCTACCGAAGGCCTGTCTTTGGACAATAAAATGGTTAAGACACTCTAAACACCATAATTCAAAAAGGGTCATTGGTCAGCAAAGCCCCCTCAGCATGACCTTCTGAACTTCCACACAGAGTTAAAGCAGATTTTTCCTTGAAAGGTTTCCAAAAGACCATCAGATTTGCACGACCCTAATACTATCACGTTTCATCTTAATCCAAGAACATTCTACACAAATCACAGCACTTTACCGATTTAACCTTCTAAAATATACAGAATGGATTAAAAACATTGATTTATACAATTCCTAGTCTTGCTAGGTAGTTCTGACAATTGCTTTGAACTGTGGTAACTTGTATAACTGACAAATCAATGATTATAGCTTGATATACCTCTTTAAAATGTGTGTAATGTTTTATCCATGTTGTATAAGCAATGAATTAACCAGTATGATTTATAACCAGGGATTTTGATGTTTTTTTTGCCTACACGTACAAATATTAATGAAAGAATGTCAAATTTGATATGAAAATGCTCGCTTAGTTACATGGAGAAAGCTGATGACAACGAATATCATATCTCTTGTATCATTCTGAAGATATAAAAGTTCATGATTAAATATGCACTATTTCTGAGCGGGAGATTTGTAAGAATCCAAAACAAATGACCATAAATCAACTGTTGGAAAAGACAGACTAGTTGACCATGTGACTCTGAAAAGTCACTGATTGGCACAGGACACCGTTGTGGATGCGGCCAATTTCAGTTCAAATGTTTCCAAACAGGAAGCTTCGCTCAGCTCTTCTCTCTTCTCTTCTTCTTCTGCTCTTCTGGCTGCTCAGACTTCGCTCTGACTCTTCCCTCGTGGTCTTCTCTGGATCTCGTCTGAACCAGATCATGCCATGTGAGGTCCTAGGGAGCTCGGGACTCGAAGTCCCAGGGAATCCTCTCACTCTCCAATGGGAGTTGCAGATCCTCCATGAGAAGGCCTCACTTCAAAGCCAACCGCATAATTCATACAGACAATAACTCCAATCTAACAGAGGTGCAATACACATTGACGGAACAAACTTTCGACCAAGATCCAAGCAACACGAAGAACACAAGGAAACACCACTACACGCAAGTACATCTCCAATATTGTGTTCAAAGAGCTGGTGTATTTGTTAAATACTTTGGATAATCTGATAGCAAATCGATGTAGACTCAAATAAGGTTAAATGGTTCTTAAGGCATTGTCAACATAAAACTCCATAAAATTTATTTTCATTGTATTGATCCTTTATTTCACATTCTGTCACTCTTTTCACCAACCTGTCTCATGTATATATGTGTTAGATTAGATTTATGTTTAGAATAGTAATAAAGTTTGTCTGTGTTCAAAGACGAATTGACTGTGGTATATTTTGATAATAATTGATATTTGATATTAATAATCTCATCCCTGTTTCTACAAGATTTCGCTTCTAAGCTGTACCTAAATACGTGATATTATTTTCAATAAGCCATGAGAATAATATCACTCGAATGAGACTAATTCCATTATACATTTCATTACCTAATAATGTTCAAAAAGGACAGTTTAATTTAGTTCATAGCTCACATATTTCAAGACCCTAAATTCCCTTACATATAATGGTGTGAGAATGAGGACACTTTAACGGTTCCCTTCTAAATTCAGCATACCAAATACCCCTACATAATGTTGTATACAAGAGTTGTATAGTTGTTTTAATGATATTGAGTTGAAAAAGAATATGTTGGTTTTCTAACTTTTGACCACCAAGTTGTATTCAGCAGTTATGAGTAACAGGAAATTCATTCAAATTACTAGTGATTCTCACATTGGATATTAATATAAATTGAATATTATGTTATATTTAGATAATATTTCACAAACATGTTGATAAAAAAAAAGTCTTAACACGTACCACATTGGTTTTGCTGTAGTTAATTTATATTTTGTCTTTTTTTAAAGGGCATATTAATTAATAGCTGTTATATTTGTCAGTTAACATGCCAAAAATATCCGTTTTTGTCAACAGTTAAGAACTTAATAATGACTTTCAATATTGTTTTAAAAGAAAACCATCGGGTTATGAATGATTTATAAGCTTGAATTACACCAAGCCAAAATTGACCGATTTTGCTCTTATGGAACGAAATTGGTACTTTTATTCACCAAAGTAGCATTCAACTGATCACAATGCATATTCAGGACACTAATAATGTGAAAAATTACTATTACAATTTGACTTTTTTTTTCAGAGTTTCTTAAACAACTTCAAAGAGTTCTCATCAAAAAATCCTCCACGTGCAGATTTGCAGATTGTTATTCTAGCTGTCAGTTTGTCCAGATACTCAGGAGATATTTCACCCCACACTTCCTGTAGCACTTGCCATAGATGTGGCTGTCTTATCGGGCACTTCTCAAACACCTTACAGTCTAGCTGATCCCACAAAAGCTCAATGGGTTTAAGATCCATAATACTCTTTTCCAATTATCTGTCGTCCATCATCAGTGTTTCTTTAGCCACTCTAACCTTTTTCTTTTTGTTTTTCTGTTTCAAGTGGCTTTTCTTTGCAATTCTTCCCATAAGGTCTGCACCCCTGAGTCATCTCTTTACTGTTGTACATGAAACTGGTGTTGAGCGGGTAGAATTCAATGAAGCTGTCAGCTGAGGACATGTGAGACACCTATTTCTCAAACTAGAGACTCTGATGTACTTATCCTCTTGTTTAGTTGTACATCTGGCCTTCCACATCTTTCTGTCCTTGTTAGAGCCAGTTGTCCTTTGTCTTTGAAGACTGTAGTGAACACCTTTGTATGAAATCTTCAGTTTTTTGACAATTTCAAGCATTGTACAGCCTTCATTCATCAAAACAATGATTGACTGATGAGTTTCTAGAGAAAACAGTTTTTTTGTGCCATTTTTGTCCTAATATTGTCCTTAAGACATGCCAGTCTATTGCATACTGTTGAAACTCATAAACAAACACAAAGACAATGTGAAGCTTCATTTAAAAAACCAAATAGCTTTCAGCTCTGTTTGATATAATGGCAAGTTATTTTCTAGTACCAAATTAGCAATTTATCATGATAAGGTGTTGGAGTGATGCTGCTGGAAATGGGGTCTGTCTAGATTTGATCAAAAATTACTTTTTTCAAATAGTGATGGTGCTGTTTTTTACATCAGTAATGTCCTGACTATACTTTGTGATCAGTTGAATCAATGCCACTTTGGTGAATTAAAGTACCAATTTCCTTCCGAAACAGCAAAATCTTTACAGTATTCCAAACTTTTGGCCACCAGTATATACAGTATATATGTACATACATACCAATGGATAATATATATCTGTCTGGCTGTTTTTCTAATTCATTAATTCATTTGTCTTAATTACTTATCTAAGCTTTCTGACTGAATAAATGCTAATAAAACTCTAGACGTAGCTTTGGCAACCATATTTCTTATACAGTGGGTACATTTGCAACACACTGTCCCCGGCTGATCACCTTGCACGTTTGCCTGAATTTCTCAGTGATCTTGCATCGTAGCAGGTCCCAAATATATTGATTTAATGTAATCAAATCAATAATTACAACAAGGAAAGTTTCCTTTCATGGCCACTCAGGAATAATGATATATTCACAATGAAAAAGGAGCAAGTTCTTCCCAAATCAGATGTTCTTGACTAATTTCTCATCAATGTGGACTATATTTTCTTCAAATTTCCCAAACAGAGAGAAGATACTAATGTAAATGTGCAAACTGATAATGACAGATCAAACTTGCATTAGAAGAAAATATTAAAGGTGTTATAACTGTACACCATCACAACTGTATTCGGTCTACCTTTCTTTGGACAATGATGATGTTAGGAAACTGAAAACTGATTGTTCAACCAAAAACACATTATTAGTGTGGACATGGCCTTAGTCTGTGTTTGTGTGTATGTTACGTAAGTCACTTAGATAACCTTTCTGCTGCTGATACAATTGTAAAACTTTGCTGCTCTTTGAAAATGTGTGAGGGTTGTGTTGCCAATTAGTCTTCTTACACCAAAATAACTTCTACATTACAGAATTTCCACAACAATCCAGGATGTTTATTGCATCTTATAAAACACATGTTGGCAAATGATACATTTTCACTCATAACTGTGTTATTATTCAAATTCACCTGTGATCTTTCTAGAAACAGAACAAAACAAGACAGCATGTGTGTTACCCTCTATAATGCCGATGTGTAGCTCTCCACTCTCTTTGTGCATGCTGATGGAGAAGTGCAGTTTGGGATATAGGATGGAGCTTCTTTTCGTCATTGCACTGGATTGTTCAGAATTGAAGTGTGTCTCATCTGCAGTAGCTGAAGTAAAGGAAAAGGATTTTCAATACATGAAGAGTATTTTCTGGAGTCAGCATTCTCATTAAAATCCTTTGTATTATTGAAACCAGACAAGCATTACAGTTAATCATGAATGGATTACACATTGATGTTGAATTCCTTAAAGAACAGAAAACTCTCTTGCTCTCTTTCATTGTCTGTGTCTGCTGGTGGGTGAGTAAATGTAAATTTATTCACAGGCCTTGATCATTAATTGGAATATTCTAAGCTAAATTATGTCAAAATTTTTAATGGGCATTATGACTAATTGTTCATACTTTTATGTATTTTTTAGGGAATAATTAAATTCAGCTCCATAAATAAATAACACTCTTAGTTTTATTGAAATAGATTCTAGCTCTCAGATTGACTGTATTAAGCTGATCTCATCCCACTGGCTGAAGTGGACTGGAATGAACAGGAAAAATGTCCACACCTTCCAGTCTCCCCCATTGTGTTCTAATGGTCAAGTAGATATTAGCCATCATTTCCTTACCTTGCCGCGGGAGGGAGAAGACATCCTCACATCCCGTTGCCTGATTAAATGTGTCGAGCTCAGCAGCAGATGTGTCGTTGGCAGGTCCATGATCTTTGTAGGTTATTACCTCTTGAGAAGTGACTGAAGATTTGGGTCGGTAGATTTTAGGGAACTTCAAAGATGCTTGAGGCTGGATGGGTTCTGTCAATTTCTGCACACTAAACTAAAACAGGTGCATAAGGGGAAGAGTCAAAAAATAAAAATTATGAGCTAGGGAAAGAAAGTGCACTGAAAAAAGTGATTCCATTGTTTGTCAGGATGATTTAGTCAGATTCAAAAAATGTTTATTTAAAAATCAGTTTATTTAGATTTCACTATATGAGTGAACACTGAAAAAAAAAATTGAACCTAAAACTCTGCTACATGTGGTGACATCTAAATTAACAGGTTTGTTTTAAGTAAAAAACAATATATAATTTAACAACACTGAATTAACCTGACATACATCAGGTTAAACCAACAAAACTAATTTTAAGGTTTAGATCAGGTAGAAATACCTCTTTAAGATAACAATGGCAGGTCACCACTTTTTACAGAATCATCAGTATGCAATCTGCATGTACAAATACATAACATACATGCAATTTTTTCTCAAAGTAGCACTGTCGTTTCAGTGATTGACTTGATTTACATTTGACATTGCTTTTTGATGAAGAAACAACATGGAAGTAAACTATAGAAAGTGTAACACATGAACAGTATGATGTGACTATTGTCAGTTGGGTGTGGAAATTAGTTGTGCAACTAAGAAAATTCTTATGAGTAACTTATGGGTAGCTTATGTGTAGCTTAATATGTGTTTGACAGCCAGATACGTCTCATGAAATTTCAGTATGAAATTAATGAATACTGTCCTAAATTTTCCTGATTTTATACATTATCTCTTTGATGTTTGAAAAATAAAACATCAAAATATATTTTATTTAATTTTTTTCTATTTATCTTGAAAATATTTTGAAAATTTGACACTATCTGGGTATTTTGTAGATCCATTTGTAATAGATATGCATGCCGGGTCTCTAAATACCCAAATATGTGAGAGTATTTGGTGAAATTCCCATACATTTAAGGGTTAATATATCAAACATCTCAGTATGAATGAATCACAATTCATTAATTAAGCGCCATTCTCAGAGGCAGAGGAACTGAAAAATAGCTTTTTTTTAATGTAATATTCTTGAGACAGCTACATTTTACTCAAAGGGAGATGCTTGCTAAGGACCTGTTTCATTGGGGTTTGATGTGTAGAGTCTGATATAAAAAGCATGAATGATAAAAATCAATACCAGAGCACTCCATTTCCCCCAGGTGGGCAGTTATCATGATGATGTCTATCAAATGCACACAGAAAGAATCAAGATAGAATATTCGTATATTCTTTCCAGATTCCCCAACCTTCATCTTCATGAATAATTAATACTAGTGCAATGAGATGACAGCGCTTGCCTACTTTACATACCAGATATGAGACTGGCATTGACACTAAATATATTATCTTGATACTCATTAACATAAAGTTCTCTAGAATTCAGCACAAGCATAGCATTCAGCTCTAGCTCCATCTGTCAGCAGTATAAGTTTATTGTGAATGTTTTGTGGACAACAGCAGAAACAGAGGATGGATAAAGGAGAGAGCAAGACTGGACAGGGCTGACCGATGTTAGATATAGTGTGAAGATCAGACCTAATTGAAAAATGAAGACATATATCTCTTGTTGATGTTCCTAAATCACTTTTCCTTCAGAATAAATATATCCCTGCCTATATAGATTATCATTCACAACTGCATATAAATATTCACAAATTATAAGAGGGAGTGTGTGTGTTCAGGTATATATGGTTTACAAGGTCTTTTTTTGCTATAAATGTGGTTTATGAGGACACCTCAAGTTCCCTCGTTTCTCAAAAGTTATGTTGTGTACAAAATTATGTTTTTTTATGGAAAATGTAAAAATGCCACAAGGTTTCAATGATGGTGTGTGTGTGTGTGTGTGTGTGTGTGTGCAGATATGTGAGTCGTAACTCTCACGGATATCATAGCAGATGTACAAAAATCTGGCACAGCACCAGTGTGTAGGCTATGCTTGTACACATGCGTGTGTGATTGTGCATGTGTATGCTGAGCGTGTCTATATGTGAATATATGAATGTCAGTACAAGTCATTCTTAATCTAATTATCTCTTTGTGTAGGTGGGGGCGTGGTCGAGTGCTAATTTGTGAATGGAGAGCGAGACTGGGAGATGAGAGTGGTAAGGATTTACACCTCTGGGCAATGTAACTGACAGCTGTTCTGTGTTACAGTGAGAGGCGACAGAGAGATAAAGGGGAGCTGAGTGCCACAGAGGAGGAGAGGAGTGACATACTCTTGCTTGTGCATTGTGTATTACGTTTATGGTGACACTGAAAAGTGACTTGTACAATAAAGACAAGAGAAGGTGGAAATTTGTTTCAGAGAGAGTCAAAGGACTTGTTACACTCTTATAAAAGCACTCTGGAGAAGATTCTAATAATAACACACTTGTGTCTCAACATCACTTGTGTGGTTGTATTTGGCATGAACTGCCTGTTACTGGATACTGAAACGGGAAATGTTTTTTGACACTATGAGGGTTCTATAAAAGAGCAGTACTGATCTGAGAGCTGTGATTTCCTTCTTTCTCTTCTAATATGCAGGTTTGATAACAATATTTCTTTCAGAGTGACAGAAATGATATCTGGAGAGGAATGGTCTTCCCAACATGAAACAGGAATGTTAACTTTCTTATTCTGCCATAGAGCAAAATGAAGATTCATAACTCTGATAGAATAAGAAAGTGGACTTTAAAAATAGGCTATTCTTAAAATTTACTTTTTTTGTTATTTTTTGTTATAGCCCTTTCAGGTTGTCCATCACTTTTACCAGATTCTCTCCACATATCTGAAACTATTAAGAACATCTGACCCTCTCCTTATTAAGATCGTAACAACCTTATAATATAATTATTTACAAACAATTGGTCATAAAATGTCAATGAAAATGGATTAAATGGAACAGTTTCAGAAATAAGAAATCACAGAACAGCACCCTCTGCTAATGCATTACAAAATTATCAGAGCCCCTTTTTCATTCTGATCCTAATTACACGAATCACCAGTAATAAAACTGCATAAGTGTGAGATGAGGTCCCATATATGCAGCCATGAAAATATTTTACAGAGACACAATCGTTAATGCCAAAAATGTTCCCTTCCTGGAGGCATGTGGACGCATTCTATGACATATTCATCCAACAAAGGCTTTTCAGACACACAGTTCAAAAATTCTCAGTTTTATTATAGTATCACTGATTCTGCCTCAGTGAGCTAACCTGCGTTATGTAAGCACTGCTTCCATCCTTTCACTCAGGTGAGTCAGAGCCCATTTCAGTGTGTGCTTGGTTCTTACTGTGTATTTTGTTTCCTTTTACAGTGTGTGTTGTGTACAGCTCTTGCTTGTCCAAGCAGACATGTCTGTATCTGTCCTTAAATGCCAAATCTGGTTGCTGGTCTTGGCTCTTTTATTCCAGACTCCATGTCTGTGTGTGTGAGTTTGACTCTTACCTGTGTGAGAGTGTGCAGAATGCTAGGTTTGGCTTTCTCTGGGTCTGTATCTTCTCCTCTCTCAAGTTTCCCCTTCTTAAATATCTTGCAAAGCAGGGAGAGACCGCACAGTGTCAGCACTCCAGACACGGTACCTAGTGTTGCCCCCAAAAGTGCTGTCACAGACACAAGCATCCCCAGCCAGGAACAGACGCCCAAACACACAGACTGAAGTGCAGAGGAGATGACGGGAGAAAACAGGAGGAACAATCCACTCTTCACTGATGTGCTTCCATGTTCAGAGAGAAGGAGGAGAGAGGAGATGAGTGGAGGAGAGCTGAAGAGAGCTAGTATCGAGAGGAAGAGTGGCACGTGTGCTTGAGCATGTGTGTGATGTACTGTCTGAAGCCAACTCAGCCTGGCACACAGAGCATAATGGAGAGAGAGAGAGAGAGAGAGAGACAAAGACAGAGTGGAGATAATGAAAGGGGAGGGTTTAAGTCTGTCATTGCACCCCCCCCCCCCCCCACCCCCCCACCCCCCCACCAAAGTGGCTGTACGTCAGCCTTTTCGTCACATTCACACACTGGCAGTGCTTTAGTGGAACACCTAAATATAGTGCATTCAGAAAGTATTCAGACCGCATATTTTGTTATGTGCAGCCTTGTGCTAAAATGCTTTAAATTATTTTATTTTCACATCAATTTACACTCTATACCCCATAATGACAAAGCAAAAAACTGATTTTTGATGACATTGGAAATTAATTAAAAGGAAAAAAAAACCTGAAATATCACGTTGACGTCTGTATTCAGACCCTTAATTCAGTACTTAGTTGAAGCACCTTTGGCAGCGATTACAGCCTCAAGTCTTTTTTGGTATGATGCGACAAGCTTTGCACACCTGGATTTGGGGATTTTCTGCCATTCTACAGCTCAGCTTGTCATGGAAAATCTTTGAAGAATCTCTCTAAGATGCAAGAAAACTCTCAGAGTCTAGGGTTCCAGAAGCCCAAGTTAAAGTTTATTGTGTCATCAACAAACTTGAGAAGGCCAGCTGTCCGTTCTGACTCTCTTAGTCCAAAACCTCATCTTCTATACAGTTATCTGCATTACCTCATTTCCTCTTCATTATTTTTGTAACCAATGGATACTATTCACCACCATTATCTCACAGAGCCTTTTGATATCTTTTTACTGGTAGAAACCTGGCTTTAATCTTTTTAATTACTTTGACCATTGGTTGTTTTTACTCCTTATTTTCAGCTGTGTTTCAAGGTCCATAGCCTCATTATTTTGTTACAGCTGGGTGCTCTTTGTGGTTTTTGCAGCATCAACACTTTTAGCAACCTCATATGCTCTCTCCTGGGTCGCACAAAGGCCAGAAAACTCTATAAATATAAGTGCTTTGATATAAAAACATACTATAATATTGAAAAATATACTATAAACTCTCTCAGATTGAATGGGAACTGTTGGTTGACAGCCATTTTCAGGTCTCTCCAGAGATATTCGACTGGGTTCAGGTCAGGACTCTGTGCTCAGGGCCCTAGCTGAGCTACTTAAGGACATTCAAAGAGTTGTTTCTAAGTCAAACTTGCGTTGTCTTGGCTGTGTGCTTAGGGTCATTGTCCTGTTGGAAGGTGAACTTTCGGCTCAGTCTGAGGTCCTGAGCACTCTGGACCAGGTTTTCATTAAGAATATCTTTGTATTTGGCTGCGTTCAGCTTTCCTTCAACCCTGACCAGTTCCCCAGTCCCTGCTGCTGAAATACATCTCCACAGCATGAAGCTATCACCACTATGAGAGGTGCCTGGTGTCCTCCAGGCATGACACTTGGAATTGAGGCCATACAGTTCAATCTTCATTTTATCAGACCAGAGAATCTTGATTCTCACAATCTGAAAAGTCCTTTAGGTGTTTTTTTTTATGTGTCTTGCACAAAGGAGAGGCTTCCATCCAGCCACTCTGCCATAAAGCCCAGATCGTTGGAGTGTTGCAGTGATGGTTGTTCTACTGCAAGTTTCTCCCATCTCCACACATGATCTCTGGAGCTCAACCAGATTGACCATCAGGTTCTTGGTCGCCTTTCTTACCAAGGCCCTTCTCCCCCAATGGTTCAGTTTGGCTGGGTAGACAGTTTTAGGAAGAGTGCTTCTTCCATTTTAAGAATTACGGAGGCCACTGTGATCTTGGGAACCTTCAATCCAGCCAAACTTTTATTTGTAGCCTTCCCCAGATCTGTGCCGCAACACAATCCTGTCTCTGAGCTCTGCAGGCAGTTCCTTTGACCTTATGGCTTGGTTTTAGCTCTGATATGCATTTTCAGCTGTGAGACCTTATATAGACAGGTGTGTGCCTTTCCAAATCATGTCCAATCAATTGAATTTGCCACAGGTGGACTCCAATCAATGTGTTGAAACATCTCAAAGATGATTAAGAAAAGGGGCTGGTACCTCAGCTACCACCCCTGGAGTCGCTTGTTTGAATCCAGGGTGTGCTGAGTGACTCCAGCCAGGTCTCCTAAGCAACCAAATTGGTCCGGGTGCTGTAGAGTCACATGGGGTAACCTCCTCATGGTCACTATAACATGGTTTGCTCTCGGTGGGGCGCATGATGTGTTGTGCGTGGATGCTGCGGAGAATAGTGTTAAGCCTCCACATGTGCAACTTCTCTGCAGTTACGCGCTCAATAAGCCACATGTTAAGATGCGCAGACTGACAGTCTCAGGCGCGGAAGCAACTGAGATTCGTCCTCCGCCACCCGGAGGACTTAGTGAGCATTGGGAATTGGGCATTCCAAATTGGGGAAAAAAAGGTGAGAAAATCTAAACACACACACACAAATAGTGATTCAGAGAAATATGATGCACCTGAGCTAAATTTCAAGTCTTATAGCAAAGGGTCTGAATACTGTGAATTTGAATGCCAATGTGATATTTCAATTTCTTCATTTTAACAAATTTGCAAAGTTATCAAATATCTGGTTTTTGCTTTGTCATAATGAGGTATGGTGTGTAGATTGATGTGAAAATGTTTTAAAAATAATTTTAAGCATTTTAGCATAAGGCTGCAACATAAAACTATTTGAAAAAAAATTGAAGAGGTCTGAATACTTTCTGAATGCACTGTACATACAGTACACTATTAATAATCACTGAAAAGAAGATCACACAAAAGAAGAATAAAGGTAGGGTTTGGTTAAGGTAAATATGATAATTATAACTATTCTAAATAGTTAGCATTTTTTTTTTTTTTGCTTTTTACATAAACATTATAGCTATGGGTTGGTGTCAGCAAAGCAGCTGCACAAAGTTTTGGATCATGTTCTTCACTCTCTTGTGTGCAAGTAGCACATATTTTGAAAGAATATGAGAAAAGCATTTAAATCTCACTTAAAATTATTTTTTTTTTTTTACACATCTACACATTTTGTGACCGATGCAGGACCCTCCTCATATTAACAAGCATTAACCTACCTACAGCGGAAAAGCACCACAGGCTGGATAGTATCAATGTAAATCATGTACAAACTGTTAAAGGGAAATTTCTCCCAAAAATGATTTACTCACTCTCATGCCATCCCAGATATGGATGTATGATCTGTAGGTCCAGACAATGCAAGTAAATGGTTACCAAATATTTGCTCCAAAAAGCAAATAAAGGCAGCATAATAGTAATCTATCAGACTCCAGTGGTTACATCCATATCTTCTGAAGCGATCTAATCGGGTTTGGGTGAGAACAGACCAAAATGTAACAATTTTCACTCTAAATCTTGACATCATCTAGCACTCTGCACATGCGTCAAGCACTAGGAGACTGTAATGGCAAGATGTACTCTGAAAAACTGTTTGTGTTCAGCAGAAGAAAGTTATACACATCTGGGATGGCATGAGGATGATTAAATGATGAGAGAATTGTAATTGTTTTGGTAAACTATTCCTTTAAGAAAACATGGGGGTGTTTTATCATGTGAATCATGAGTATTCAATCAAACAGTATTTGATTTCTTTGACCTTAAGAATGCCAGAGAATAAATAGAAATCTGAGGCCATCTTGAGGTGAAAAATGGAAAACAATTCACTGCTGCCAAATGCAAAAGATATTGTGAAAGTCCATTGAATAAATTCCAAAGTTGTCTTCATTTAATACAAAAGCTAAAAGCCATTACTTAATCCTATTTGGCTTGTTGTAAAGCTGTCTTTTGGGGGAATGCTACAAATTATTTCCCAAGAAGCAATTCTCTCTTAATGCAGTCTCTTACCTGATTTTCACATTGTTAGCTAAAAACATACAAACAATTATAATCTTTCATGTCTTTATTGAACACATCCCGTTAAACATTCACATTGCAGTTGAAAAAGTAAGTGAACACTTGGATTTATCATTGACAGGGAGAGCTGAGCTTTGGTCATTAAACATGTGCAAATTCTGGCACATCCAGGTGATTTTTTTTTATATCAGTTAGCACGTGGTGACAATAGAAGTGAAATCTCTATGCTGTGAAATCTCTATGCTGCAGCCTCAATAAAATAGGCAACACACTTTCAGGGGTGTTTTCAGCTACATTACTGTCTGAAGCACAAGTATAGCAAAACAGTGTACCCTTATTGGGGGTCTGGGGACATGCTCCCCCTGGAGGAAACTTTTTGCAAAAACAGCATTAAAGCATTTAATTCTGGTAACTTTAGGAACAGCATTTATACCTTTTCACAAGTATGTGTCTTTTGTAGCAAATAATGTAATCACAAGCAACAAAGTATTGATAAAAGGCTTATTCACACAGCACATCCAGCACTAGTTAAAATTTCTCAAAATCAGCTACCATAAAAAATACAAATAAAAAAAATAGCCTGTTGTGGCAGGACCATGGTATTGTGATGTATCAGATGGTAATACTTGTGGTGCATTGATGTACTCCATTGTATTTAAATGCTTAATAAACTTTCTGATACCTGTTTGGTTGGAAAAATGGCTTTTCCCTAAGTTGTTCAAAAGGTGCACATGCAGGTGTTAAACTTAATAAAGACATTATTCATTGCTGTCAAATGAAGGATACACTTGCAGTTTTTGATTAAAAATCGTCCATGACGATTGTTGCATGTAAATTAAGTATTTCTAGCAAGTCAGTCCACTGTCAGCCATCTTTTGAATGCAGAGGTGGGTAGAATAGCCAAAATCTGTACTCAAGTAAAAGTACAATTACTTTAAAAAATAATTACTCAAGTAGAAGTAAAAGTACTAGCATAAGGGTGTAGCCAAGAAATTACTTTTAGGTGGGCCTCAGTCAAAACGAATGGGCCAAGTTTTCACCCCAATTTTCATTTCTTTTTTACCAAATTGACTTGACAACAGAGAAGCGGTGCATTCAAATAGTTCTTCTACACTTTCAGAAATCAGAATTTGTGCATTTTACACTATTTTATAAATATATATTTGAAGTCAAAGAAAAACCTCTAATATTCTGGGTGGGCCAGGTTCTAATTTGGCTACACCCTTGGCTACGCCATTATTCCACACAAAAGCAATTTATTATACTTGTCTCTTGTCTCCTCGCCAATGAACCACCATAAGAATGTATATGGGAGTGCTGCGTTATATTTTTTTTGCTAACTTTGTAGGCTCACCTTGATAGAAGGGCTCTGGTTGTTACAAAGCAGGGTCTGGGGATCCATTACTGAGAGTGAGTTATTGTGAGACATGAGTGCGCTTGTAAAGCAGTTCATTGGAAAGGAGGAGGTAAGTCAAGGCCACTTGACTTGACTTGAGAACCGGCTTGACAATATAAAAAATATTTTAATTGTAAACTGAAACAAAAGACACAAACACACATATGACGGACATGTCCGTAAATGAGCTCTCTCTACCGCACCATCCTCTGCAGTAGGCCTTTATCCCTCTCATAGGCTTGATTAGCATAATACTTTGTGATCCTACACACCCGGCCCCGCCCTCCGCCCTGCCACATTCCTCCCTCGTTCTCTCAGGCTGGGGAGCCCCCAGCATGACGTACATCCCCCCTTCTTTCCATGGGGGAGGGCGTGCCCTAAGTCACGTCTAAGCAGGTCATCCCCGTCTACCTGGACGAGGGAGGGGACAAGTGGAGGGAAACAGAAATAATTAAAAATGGGGGGGGGGTACTTCCTGTAACAGTGTAGTACCCCCCAAAAAAACACTGCAAAATTTAAAAGAGAGGGAAAAGGCCAACGCAGAGTGGCAGTGAGAGCGAGAGAGGAGAGATTAAAAAAAAAAAAAAACGTACTCGCCTGTTCTCCGATATGCCGTAGCTTGTTCCTCGGCCACTCCTCCACCCTCTAACGGACGACAGCCGCGCCTCTCTAGGCGAATCGGAGGCAGTCCTCCAGCCCCTGGCGGACGGAACGCCCCGCCGCGTTCTCGGGGAGCCGAAGGGGTCTCCCCCGCCCCTGGCAGCAGTTCTCCTGGAAGTGGACTCCTCCTACCCTGGCAGCGATCCTGACCGTTCCAGGCAGTCGGCTAGGAGCCCCTTCTCCCCTCGTGGTCAGCGGCCGTTCCTCCGCTTACAGGCGGCTGGGCTCCTCGTCCCCTGGCAGATGGCCGGTAGTGGCGAGAGCTCTACTACGGCATATCCCTCCTCCTTCCTGGATTTCGGCACCAGTGTAAAGCAGGTTAAGGGAAAGGATGAGGCGAGAACTGGCTTGATTACAATATAAGTAATATTTTAGTAGTAAACTGAAACAAAAGACACAAACACACATATGATGATCTCTCTCTCCCGCACCATCCTCTACAGTCAGCCTTTATCCCTCTCAGAGGCTTGATTAGCCTAATACGGGACCAGGTGTGTAGGATCACGACCCGGCCCCGCCCTCCTCCCTGCCACAGCGCTTAATAAAGTTTCAACAGTTAAGTTTACCTCCTCATCTGCTCTGTGTATCATGACAGTAAATATTCCACATCATTGTTTTCTGTTCTATTAATTTAATATTTTTTTTTACGGCGTGAGAAATGCTGCAAACGATACAGCTTTCTGAAGGATTCGGATAAATTTTCTTAACCGTTTGACTTATTCTTTGAAAGAATAGACTAAAATTAGTAATTTAACCTGTGGTGATAAGGGCGTGGCCAAGCGACGTCTGTGGAAAGGAAGCAGAGAGAGTGAGTATGATAAATATTGACAACTGTGAGAAATGACCTCTAATACAGTAGCTGTTTTGTGTTTGCAGTGAGAGCGGAGAGGGATTAAAAGGGCCAGACTGCTAGGGGGGGAGAGAGAGAGATATATGAAGTCGTGTGTGTGTGTGTGTGTGGAAGGAGCAGGAGAAGCATTTCAAAGTGCACCTTCAGGCCCAAGCGGAGGACCGGCGGGTGTTGCGGAGCTTGCTGTCCCAGGAGGGGACTTCAGCCGTAACCCAAGCAGCAGCAGTACCACATCTGACACTCGCAAAATTGACACCACAGAATGATCCGGAGGCCTTCCTGGAGTTCTTTGAGCACATGGCCAGAGTCCTGAAGTGACCATGCTCACAGTGGGTGGTCCATCTGCTACTGCTGCTGTCTGGAGAAGCCCAAACTGGTTACCAACCTCCTGGAGCATTCTGATTTTAAGAGAGTTATCCTGCAACGGGTCAGCCGCAGCCCAAAACAGCACTGCCAGCATTTCCGCACACTGACGCTGAGTGAGGTCAGTCACCTCTTATCCTTTGCACAACAGCTCCGTGATGCCTGCCAGCAGTGGTTGCTGGCTGAGGAGGGGGGTGGTGCAGACGACGTCATCAACATCTTGGTGCAAGAGCAGTTCGTCTCCCAACTGCCAAAGGGGACAGCGGAGTGGGACCAGTGCCACCGTCTGGCGTTACTGGAGGAGGCGATCCAGTTAGCTGAGGACCATATTGTGGTGCATCCGGGGGACAGCCTGCCCTTCTCTTTCTCTCTAACTCTCTCTATCTCTCTCTCTCTCCCTCCCCCTCTTTCTCCCTTTCCTCCCCCTCCCCTTCAGTCATCCTGTTCCTGCTCCCCGGAAGTGGGGAATTCCTTCCCCAAAACCTGTTCCCCGATCTCGTGGGACATTTATCTCGCTGGCTTTACCTAACCCTCTCCACCGTCTGCCACAGGCTGGTGAATCTGCTGCCGCTGGTGTGGACGTGAAGTCTGTGCCTGTCCACTGGAGCTGCAAGGGTCCGGGGCATTTCCAGGACCAATGCCCCACGATCAAGGTGGTGACATGCTGCGGCTTTCCCTCTGGAGCAGACGCAAGACGAGCACTCCCTAAGGCAAGCCTTTGATCAAATGAAAGTGATTGATGATCAGCGTCTCCGGCCAGACATCATACTCGCATATCCGTATTTTTCAATTATCAAGGATCGGTTGTATCGAGTGTCAATGCGTTGTTTAAATTTGATGCGTTCCTGATGGCTCGGATTGATGAACTGCTCGATTGGTTTGGTGTGGCTCGCTTTTATTGGACATTGGATTTACTGTAACAAAGGGATATTGCCAGGTACCCTTAACTCCCATGTACTGTGAAAAAAACTGCATTTTCTACACTGTTTGGCTTACACCAATTTCTCACCCTTCCTTTTGGTTTGTTCGTGACCCTGGCTACGTTTAAGTGGCTCATGGACATAATCCTCAGACCACACACTGCTTACACTGCTGCCTATCTGGATGACATCATTATTTACAGTAGCGATTGGCAGCGGAACCTGCAGCATCTGAGGGCTGTCCTGAAGTCGTTGAGATGGGCGGGACTCACGGCAAACCCTAAGAAGTGTGTAATTGGACAGGTGGAAATATGGTCTCTGGGCTTCCACATGGGTCATGGACAGGTGCAGCCCCAAATTGTTTAGACCACTGCAATTGCAGCCTGCCCGAGACCTAAGAGAGAGAAAGATGCACAAAGCTGTGTGTGTGTATTTGAATGTTGGCTGAAAGGCAAAAATGTTTTGTGAAAATAAAGAGACTTACGTTGGATTGCTATCCGGCTCCCGCTTCCACCCGAGTTAAGAATCTTGTCACACATTTGTAAATCGGGTATCACTAGTTCTGATTCTAAACAGGTAAATGAAATATGGGACACATGACATGATTTATAAAATGTTGTCAGGGAAAACGTTTCTTCATACAATCTTTATACAGAGGATAATCTGCTGGCTGTTACAAACATTTGTTGGGGGTGCTGAAGGGTTGCTATGGACTTTCTTGCAGAGGCTGAAGCACACTGTAGCCCCTCACTAGTGCAGCCACCTTGACATTATCCTGTAGGATATCTTGATGAACTTAAAATTTATTTTTTTTCCTCGATGATGGCAAACATGCCATATGCACTTCAAGGTTGTCTTTGTCAAACTTCAGGTGCACATCTATGTTTTTGTTGTAAGCAGCTCTTCCTTCGTGGTGTCCTGCCATGGTTTGCCAACTCCTGATTCTAATTTGTTTTTGTTGACATCATTAGTTCAGGGGTTCACATACTTTTACCAACCTACACTGTGAATGTTTGAATGATGTATTCAATTTGAAGAACTTTACAAACATTTGTGTTTTTAGTTAAAACTGAATGTGTTTGTTCATTATTGTAAATTAGATGAAGATCAAACCAGATTTTAAAGACAAATTTATACATAAATGCTGGAAATTGCAAAGGGTTTACTCTTTTTCTTGCCACAATATATCGCTGACTTTCACTAGCGTGTGTTGCGACATCAACATGTGCGCATTATTTGATAACAGAGAAGCGTGCGGACACGCCCTCTTGTCATCGCAGTAAACGGGGCGGGGTTTCGACTCTGAATTCGGTACCAAGATGGCAACGTCCGTAACGCTAAGCTTGGACAACTTACCGTCGGATCCTTTAATGCTGGTGCTGTCATTTCTGGACTTCAGGGATCTGATCAGGTAGACATCTTGACTCGAGCTATCCTGTCATTTCTTGGAATAGGAAGCTAGTTTCATGCATGAGCTTGAAAAAG
The DNA here is from genome assembly GCA_032164185.1 of Moxostoma hubbsi. NCBI lineage: Eukaryota > Metazoa > Chordata > Actinopteri > Cypriniformes > Catostomidae > Moxostoma > Moxostoma hubbsi. The sequence goes on from JAVLUX010000003.1 coordinate 27,046,291, forward strand.
AATATCCGCTGCACAGTTAGCTGACAGTGCTAACAGGATAGCTTGTTATTACATTACTCAAGCAAGTGGTTGATTGAGTTGGATATACAGACATGATTTCTACTGCGAAAATGTCAGTTTTAAAATCACTATAATAAGACAGGCATTTGTATGATTTTTTAAAGATAAAAGATAAAGTTATGTTGGAAAATTAAAGTGGATTACTTCATGTAAGTTGACAGAATTGACTGTGCGATCAGAGGCTAACGCAGTCGCAGTAAATAGATAACAGGTAACAACAACTATGTACGCCCTGACAGCAGCTGTTCGTGCTTTCGCTAGTAAATGTTGCTTTGGTTATAAATGTTTTGGCCTGGTAATAGAGAGGTGAGAGTCACGTTAAGTTCTACACATTGCTTCTAAGTCCTTCTAGACACACAGTTATAACGTTTACCACTTTCATTAATTATGAAATCCACCAAAAGTTTTTATCTCATGTAAAGTTTGCAGCCAGAAGTGCCTGGATGGTTGTTTTTGATGTTTATAATGTATTCTGTTCTCAGCTGCAGTTATGTAAGTCGTAGACTCAATGAGCTGACAGGACATAACCCGCTATGGAAGAGGTTTTGTCAGAAGTACTGGCTCCTTATGGAGTAAGTTCATTCGTTATGCCCTTAGAAGCATTCCTTTACCTTTTTATCCTGTGTCTTGCATTCTTAGATGTACTGTAATGTTACCAAAATGTCAATTGCCTTTCTGTTTTTAGGTCAGATAAAGAACAGAGAGGCCTGACATGGAAGGAGCTGTTTTGGGAGTATTACACTGATCTGGGCAATTACATTGACTACTATAGTACTCTCAAGAAATCATGGGATGACCTGAAGAACTACCTGATTCAGAAATGCCCTCGAATGATAGCTTCACTGAAAGGTTTGTCCATATGATTTCTCAATCTTCCATGCTTTGAAAATCTACATGTTGCATCATGGAAAAGTCCATTAACATTGTTGCTGTTTAGAGGTGTTCATTTTTATAATATGAGTACATGCCACTGGTAGCAGTGGGGGATTATCTTTTAAAATAAAACTGAGTGTTTTGTTTCCCTTTGTTTAGAGGGAGTGAAGGAGGAGGAGCTAGACACCATTGAGGCTCAGATTGGTTGCAAGCTTCCTAATGACTACCGTTGCTCCTATAGGATACATAATGGGCAGAAATTGGTGGTTCCTGGGTAAGACTTGTCTCTCTTTTTAGTAAGCCACCAAGTGCCTCATTATATTCAGTCTTCTCAGCCTAAACATTGAGATTGAAAAAAAAAAAAATCCACATTTACTTGACATTTGAAATAATCGTGTTATTCTCCGCTTTTAATGTCAAACCATGAAGAGACATGCGCTCAACAACTGGGTGCATTGGATAAGCCAGTAACAACGATGGTTAAGGTGTTTACATGCAATGCGAATCTGGCAAAACTACTTGTGTCGATCGGTTTATTCTTACTTCTTTTATGACCTTATACAGATAAAGGAAAGCAGTTTAATGCGTTTAAATGACCACACATGTTGTCATCGTATTAAGCATAACAGGTGTAAAAATGTGCATGTAAACGCACTAACTGAAACCAGTTATTCTTACACATGCAACATGAAAGGTCATATAAATGCTTAAGAGCCTTTTTACACCTGGCCACTTCATGCGTTTTGAGTGATCGGATAGCTATCCAGTAATGAAAAGAACGGGCCAGTTGCACCAGCTCTGCGTAAGTCAAAACTTAGCCTTGTTGTGGCGTAAATGGGCACAAAGACACAATCTACGCACTACTAAATATTTGAGCGTTGTACCATTAAACTTAGGTAGAACGTAAACCTACGTATGAACTAAATATTTACGGAAGACTCCCATCAGGAGTAACAGTTGGAATAAAAAAGCAGACTGATATTTTATGACATCAATGAGCTCATGTTTTGAGTGACGGGCATCAATCATTTCGACATACATTATGATGTTGACATTTACATTTACTGGAGAGAAAAAAACGTACTTTTAAGTGGCTCTTCACAGTCTTCAGCATGAAACCGATCAAAAGGTGCAGTTTTCAGGATGAGTCGTCCGGTGTCCAGTGTCAAGTTTAAACACATTCATATATATATATATATATATATATATATATATATATATATATATATATATATATATACACAGGGCAAATATACTATTTATCAAATGTACTTTGATTACGTATCGTGTTTTAATGGGGATATAATTTATTACAGCTGACAGTTAAGTGAACAAAAAAGGTTTGAACATCAAAGTTGAAGTTCACCGTTTTTTAACACTTCTGTGTACAAATTTGAAGGCTGTTTATTGGATCAATACGGGTAAACATCATATTATACAACTACGCGTTACTTTACGGAGAGTTTACAACGTACTAGTTAAGTCTTGCCTTAAGAACAGGTGGTGCAACCAAATTAAGCACCGACTTAGTTACAAACTAACTAGTAGTTACTAAGCCCTTAGTGTGGACTTTACGTCCCAACTTACGTGAGAACTTATGCACAGCTGGTGCAACCCTACCCAGGTGAAAATGCCCTCCTAAATGCATTCGAGACTAATTGCAATACGATCACTCGTATTCTAGACTAAACTGGTCAAGGGTAAATGCTTCTGGCTTTTCAAGTCACATATGTATGCTTTACCCCTCCCAAGCAGCGCTACTTCAGCATAGGAAAAAAGCGAAACATAACAACTGTGATCAAATATCTGGAGTGGTGGTGGTGTAGTGGTCTAAAGCACATAACTGGTAAACTGGTAATCAGAAGTTCACTAGTTCAATCCCCACAGCCACCACCATTGTGTCCTTGAGCAAGGCACTTAACTCCAGGTTGCTGCGGGTGGATTGTCCCTGTAATAAGGGCTCTCTGTAAGTCGCTTTGGATAAAAGCGTCTGCCAAAATGCATAAATGTAAAAAAAAAAAAACATTTATGCATATAATATATATATATAATTTTTTAATATTTAAAGATAACTATATATAATTATTTCAGCATTGTATATTGAATTATTGTTATATGAGGGGCTTTCTCAGCAAATATTTGTATATGCGATTAATCGCGATTAATCGGGACACCATGTAATTAATTTGATTATAAATTAATCGATTGACAGACCTAAAAAAAATAATAATTATATGTATGTGTGTGTGTGTGTGTGTGTGTGTGTGTGTATTACACACATATACAACTTTAGGCTCTGCCTAACCAATCATTGCTCCTAATGCAGAAAACTGACAGCCAATCCGAGTCAGAGTAGGGCGGGGTTTTTTTTTTTTTTTAAATCTGCCACACCGGGAGTCTGATATCTGTACACACTGCTGAATGAACTGTATATATATATATATACATAAGGATTGCATCATGCAGTAAATAATAAGAAATAGATGATTGCATATTGAAGGAGAAACAGAACATTTTGAATATGACAAATAACTTTATTAACATTTATATAGGTTAGTGGACAAGCTTCCCTCAGTGTGATTGGAGTTCCTGTTGATCAACTGGTAGAGCATGGTGCTAGGAACACCAAGAACATGGTTTCGATTCCCAGGGAACACACAAACTGCTTTGGATAAATGCTTCTTCCAAATGTATCAATGTAATTTAAATGTAATGTAAATGGTTGGTCCTAAAAACACACTTTGCACCACTCCTACTCTCCACAGGTTGATGGGCAGCATGGCATTATCCAACCACTATCGCTCAGAAGACCTGTTGGATATTGAGACAGCATCAGGAGGATTTCAGCAGAGGAAAGGCATGAGACAATGTCTTCCCCTCACTTTTTGTTTCCATACTGGCCTCAGCCAGTACATGGCTCTGGAGAGCATAGAGGGACGATCACGCGGTGAGATCTTCTATCAATGCCCGGTGAGATCACCACACACAGGCCACAGCCTCTAACATGATTTTGGAAGCAAACCAGAGGTTATGTAGTAGAAAATACAAAATAAAATGCAAAATGTTGAAGAAGAGCCTCCACACTAACTCACATTAACACTGTAAAAACTTTGTTTTTACGGATAAGAGCTGGAGCGGTTCACATCATATAGTGATTCTGCTTGTGCATATGGGGTGCTCCAGTACTAGATTAAACAGTGTGATTATTCTTGCAGTGTAACCAATGAGTGGCGCTCTTGTCTTGTGTATCACTTGCTCATTCTGTTTTATGCTTTTTCTTCACAGGATCAGCTGGCAAAAGATCCATCTGCTATTGACATGTTCATTACGGGTAACAGAGACCTAAAGGCTGTATTCAATGCATTTCAGTTCTAAGGACCAGTTGAGATGATTTTAACTCTTCTCTCTCTCTCTCTCTCTCTCTCTCTCTCTCTCTCTCTCTCTCTCCTTCCCATTCTCTCAGGCTCAAACTTTACTGAGTGGTTTACTACTTATGTCGATAATGTCGTAACAGGAGAGTACCCCATAATTCGGGACCAGATATTTAGGTTATCTATGTACCATCTTTTTTTATTTACAAACGTATGTCAGCATCTGACATCAAAAAAGCATATCATGAATGCCAACTATGTGCCAATTTACATTTTATCCATCTTTGTGGTTTTTTTAGGTATGTGCATGACAAGCGTTGTGTAGCAACCACTGGTGACATCACTATATCCGTCTCTACCTCCTTCCTGCCAGAACTCAGTTCAGTCCATCCACCACACTTTTTCTTCACTTATAGAATCAGGTATTACATACATTCACACACATGTTAATCAGGCTGAAAGTTAGATTTGGAGAGCTCTGCATCAATATTTTTCTAAGCCTTTAAAAAGCACCCCACACAGATGCTGTTGGATATTTCTCCAAAACATAACAAAATTTTGTATTAACATTTTGACAGTAAATGTGTCTCTTCAAAAGATAATAAACACATATGATTTGCTTACACTCTTCTAATTCTTTTCCATACTGCTGACTTGCCAAAAAGTACAGATCTGTAGTGCAATTTGTATACTCTATAAGATGCAGCTTTGGTGAGTCACGTGACGCCATGCAAGGTTCAGATGTGTGAACGGCGAGCTCTGTGTACTTTGCTAGTTTAAATACTTTTAATGTCATAAACCGGTGAGATTCGATACACCCTGATCCTTAACTGTTCTAGGAATTCAATATGTCAAAGAATTCAAAATCTTTGGGCTCTGGAGACATTAAAAGACACTTACTTGCTCATGCTGATGCCCCTGAGCAGCAGGCTGCAAGCCCGGGAAATGATTTGGCCATTGAAGTGAAGGAAATTCAGCGAGAATTGTTGAATGTGTCAGCAATGCTGATGAAGGTCATTGCTGACTTTGAGGATCTTGCTGTAATAAATCGATCGATCACTGCCATGAGACGAAATTCACTGAGGTGGTTAAAAAATTGGGGGATGTCGAGAAACAGAATATCTGGAGTCATCGGAGAAGGAATTAGCTGCTAATCCGCTAGTGACCAAGGTGGATTTTGAGCATTTCTAGGAGAAGTTGGAGGATTTGGTGAATCGTAATCGGCAGAAAACATCCAAATTGTTGGAATTGTTGAGGACGAAGAAGGTTGGAATATGGGGAAATTCCTGGACGGGCTCTTCCCGAGTCTGCTCGACATAACAGGCCATAAACTGGAAATCAAGCGAGCTCACAGGGATCCGGTTCAGCAATCCGCTGGGGGAGACAGGCCCCGATCAATTCTGGCCAAATTTCTGAGATCACCCGATAAAGATCTCGTGTTATTGTTATTTTTTGGTACTCCCATTACAGCCAAATGGTCCTACTCGCTGAACATTCACTTGACCGTCCGAGGAAACTGAGTGCCTTTTTTGTTTATTTTTGTGCTGGTTCCGCCAAGCGGCTGCGGTTTGATTTCACCCCATAAAAAAAAGGAAGGTTTTATATATATATATATATATATATATATATATATATCAGGGCTGTCGATTTAACGCGTTAATTCAGTGCGATTTAATTTGATAAAAAATAACACGTTAAAAAATGTAACGCAATTAATCGCAATACCTCCGGACCTTAATATAGAAGATTCCTCAGAAATGCAAGCTTGTAGTACCACCTGTTTACTCAAGAGGGCAGCAAGTGAAACTTCAGCTGTGTGGTAACGTGCAGTTTATACAGTGAAGAAAACAACCATCCGGCAGACAGCACAACACAAACATGCGTTACATTTTTGCATTCAAAACACTTGGAGCGCAAATCCGAACTAAGGGATCTCAAGATGTGTTCTAAGTATTAAACTATATTTAACTTGACACTGTGACCTAAAAAATTTTAAAAAACGCACCTGAGACGCTACACAAGCATGTCTGACACAGGTGTAAATTGACGGTCCTTAAACAAGCCCTTATTATAAATCTCAAACTGATTGACAAATTCACTTGTGAAACGGATTGCTGTGAACCGTATGCCAATGATTGGCTTATGATCAATAATATGGTAGTAAACAATACATTGTATTCTAAAGACACTTTTTGTATTTCTTATCAATGATTAACTCTTCTGCTACAAGAATGTAATGCATTTTAATTATCTGAATATTTTATATATATATATATATAATATATATATATAATTTTTTAATATTTAAAGTTAACTATATATAATTATTTCAGCATTGTATATTGAATTATTGTTATATGAGGGGCTTTCTCAGCAAATATTTGTATATGCGATTAATCGGGACTCCATGTAATTAATTTGATTATAAATTAATCGATTGACAGACCTAAAAAAAAAAAAATTTTTTATATATATATATATATATATATATATATATATATATATATATGTATATATATATATATATGTATATATGTATGTATGTGTGTATATGTATATATAGATATGTATATATATATGTATATGTGTGTGGCCAGCATTTACCTGCTATATCTGCATAGTTACCATAAACTTCGCAACTTTAGGCTCTGCCTAACCAATCATCGCTCCTAATGCAGAAAACTGACAGCCAATCCGAGTCAGAGTAGGGCGGGTTTTTTTTTTTTTAAATCTGCCACACCGCGAGTCTGATAACTGTACACACTGCTGAATGAACTGTACATCGGAAAGCAAGCCTGAGGCAAGTTAGCTTACAAATGTTAACTGTCCTGTCATTATACAGTGATGTGGATAATTTCATTATTTAACCCACTGTTATTAACCAATAATGTTAGCCAAGCTAATTGTTCATTTATGGAGATGAGTGGCAGCAACCTGGATATAATGTAGGCTAACGTCAACAACAGGATAAAACATGTCGGTATCTTTTGTTGCACGTTATCTATACAACATGTAAGCTAATGCAAGCAGGAGCAAGCTCCTATCTGCTAGTTTTTGCAGAAATGGGCCAGACCTCCGTTTTATATGTTGAATACGATGTGATACATTAATAATGCATTTTATATGTTTACATGGCCAGAAAGATACAGGTTTTAATTTAATAATTGTATTCTACCGTATTGGTCCAAATATTAGACAATGTTTTTTTTCCCTCATAATATGTCTGAAAAAGCACTTGTCACAGCCGCATGAACACATAGCAGAAATGCACTCCAGATACTGTTCTGTGCATGCCCGGAGCAGAAATGCTTCCTCGTGAGGACTGTTTTATGCCTTCGAATACGGTTCTGTGCGCTCGTATTATGTACACATACCTGATTTTTATGTGCGCTGTTATAGTACAAAGCAAACGCCATAAGAAAATATATTTACCCATAATGTGTAATATTACAATAGCCATTCAGACCATCAAGTACACCCTCCAATCCAGGGAGAAGACAGCAGTCGAGTTCTTCAGACTAGATGATGTCAAGTATGGGGAGGTGGATCGCACACTCTGCAAGAACATCCGTTCAGCAGGAACAACTGCTTGAGAAGAGACTCAACTGTGGCACCAAAGGATCCAGTAGTGCTCAGGATCTCAAAAATCAGAAAATTTTTGTAAGATATGGGGTGGACATGTTTTCTTTAGTGCTGGCTCAAGTAAGAGCAGGGGAGGCATTACACTAATAAGTAAGCATCTACAATTCATGGGCTGCAGCTCTTCTGATAACATTAGGCGTTTAATCAGTATCATGTGGTCAGTGGCGAATGATCAGACTCCTGTCGCTGCCATCTCGAGCTCCCTCATTTCGGGAGTGGTACACAGAGATGGGGAGGGTGGCAGCTTTCGAGGAGGTGTCCTGTAGAAGGCTGGGGATCTGAGATTCATTTGATAGGAAATGAGGCGGTTAATTCACTTTTTTTTTTTTGTGGACTCTCGGGGAAGGGCTGTGGAGAGAGAGAGTCATAGTTTTAGATGTGTATGATGATTATTATTATTATAATTATTCATTTTTTGTGTGTGTACGCATGTGTGACCACGGGGATGTTCATTGTGTGTTGGGGTGGTGTTGTTGATTGGGGAGGGATAGCAGTGGGAGTTAAATGTTGATTCATTGTATATATGTTTTGTTTTTCTTTGTTATCTTTATGAATCAATAAAAATGTTAATCGAAAAAGATGCAGCTTGTTGTAATGTAGCCATGACACAATGCAGAGCTAAGAAACAGAATGAAACAGTGTAGATAGGGATGTTCAGATACCATTTTTTGGAAAACGAGTATGAGTACTACTGTTTCCATTTCGGTACTCGGCGATACGATCCCTGTTTTTATTTCTATCTTTCTTTCTTTATTTTATTTGTGTGTGTGTTTTGGTAAAGTTGCCATTTTAAAATACAAAGACATCAGAGAAGTCACGTAGCTTTTACAAAATTATTCATATAAAAATAATCACAATAAACAAAACCAAGAGAGCTGACCTGCTAATTTTATTGGTTTCAGCAACAGTAACTTAAAAGAGAGTATCACAAAAATAATGTTATTTTTAGCTCTCTCATTGTCAAAAATAAATAAAACATTTCAAACACACACACACACTAATATGTAAAGGGAAAGGCTGTCTTTCAATAAGGATTCTTTTGCAAATGTTAGGGGCAAGTGCATTTAGTGAACAGAATGTTGGGCCCTATAAAATCCTTTATTTTACTTTTACGATTAAGTATTCAACAACTTAATAAAATTGTATCATCAAAAGGATGTCTAAATAATAGGGCTTTGCCAATTCTATCATATATTGATATACTGTATATCACAATACTTCTCACTACTGAATATTGTAGTGGTCGAAAGATATGGGGTTTTTTTTTATGGCCGAAGCCGGTAGCTAGAGACGTCTAGATAGGTGGATATAATGCCAAAATATCACACTATTTAATATAGTATATAACATGTGCATTTTTTTTAACTTTAATTTATCACTATATTTACTCAAAATGTCACACAAAACTTTAATTTTGTACAAAATAATAAGAATAAAAAAAACGAAGATTGTGTTTAAAGGGTAGATTGCAGTTTCTTTTGGTTTCTGTTTGGTCATCCAATTTCAGTAATTTATTTGCACATAAAGAAATTGTTTAAAATTGTAATTTGAAATTGTAAGAAGGAAATAACAACAGTGCCCACAGTAATCAAACAATCATGGATGGCACGTGCATATGCATTAGCAATCGCATCTTTTCACAAACCACCAAATCAAACTATTTTAACCTACAGACCACAGTAAATATGATAGTTACGTTGAAGATTCTCACACACCAGTGCCGATCCAGTGAGCAGCCATCTCCTGACAGCTTTCAGTATACATGTCCCGGAAGTGTCATGGACTGACCATCATGCAACCCGTCGGAGTCAGAGGAACAGAGTTATGATCCAAGCTGATAGAATACATGCTTTAAAGGAAGATATATGACCGCTACACATAATAGATATAGTAATAATAGAGATAATGCTGGATTTGCAAAATATTTGTGAAGTTTGTGAATTACATCTGTTTAAACAAAGTATCCACATAAAGTGAAAGGATGCAACTGCTTTTATTTTCAACAAACTTAATGTGTAAATATGTGCATGATCATAAAAAGATTTAACAACTAAGACTGGAATAATGTGTCCCTGAACAAAGGGGGGGCCAAAATCAAAAGTAACAGTCAGTATCTGGTGTGGCCAACAGCTGCATTAAATACTGCAGTGCATCTCCTCCTCATGAACTGCACCAGATTTCCCAGTTCTTGCTGTGAGATGTCACCCCACTCTTCCACAAAGGTACTTGCAAGTTCCCTGACATTTCTGGGGGGAATGGCCCTAGCCCTCACCCTCCGATCCAACAGATCCCATACATGCTCAATGGAATTGAGATCCGGGCTCTTCACTGGCCATGGCAGAACAGTGACATCCCTGTCTTGCAGGAAATCATGCACAGAACGAGCAGTATGGCTGGTGGCATTGTCTTGCTGGAGGGTCATGTCAGGATGATCCTGTAGGAAGGGTATCACATGAGGGAGGAGGATGTCTTCCCTGTAATACACAGCTTTGAGATTGCCTGCAATGACAACAAGCTCAGTCCGATGATGCTGTGACACACCGCCCCAGACCATGACGGACCCTCACCTTCCAAATCGATCCCACTTCAGAGTACAGGCCTTGGTCTAATGCTCATTCCTTCGACGATTAACTTGAGTTCGACCATCACCATTGGTGAGGAAAAAATGTGACTTATCAGTGAAGAGCCCTTTTTTCCAGTCCTGTCTGGTCCAGCGAAGGTCGGTTTGTCCCCATAGGCGACGTTGTTACCGGTGATGTCTGGTACGGACTTGCCTTACAACAGGCCTACAAGCCCTCAGTCCAGCCTCTCTCAGCATAATGCGGACAGTCTGAGCACTGATTGGGGGGGGGGGATTGTGAGTTCGTGTTACTCAGGCAGTTGTTGCCATCCTGTACCTGTCCCACAGGTGTGATATTCAGATGTACCGATCCTGTGCAGGTGTTGTTACATGTGGTCTGCCACTGCGAGGACGATCAGCTGTCCTTCCTGTCTCCCTGTAGCGCTGTCTTGTAGCGGCGTCTCACAGTACGGACATTGCAATTTATTGCCCTGGCCACATCTGCAGTCCTCATGCCGCCATGCAGCATGTCTAAGGCATGTTCATGCAGATGAGCAGGGACCCTGGGCATCTTTCTTTTGGTGTCTCAGTAAAAAGGTCTCTTTAGTGTCGTAAGTTTTTATAACTGTGACTTTATTTGCCTACCGTCTGTAAGCTGTTAGTGTCTTAACGCCCATTCCACAGGTGCATGTTCATTAATTGTTTATGGTTCATTGAACAAGCTTGGAAACATTGTTTAAACACTTTACAATAAAGATTTGTAAAGTTATTTGGATTTTTACAAAATTATCTTTAAAATACAGTGTCCTAAAAAAGAGATGTTCCTTTTTTTGCTTGAGTTTATACTTGAGTTTATTTGCAGACGGTCTATGATAGAAGTCTTATTGATATTTGCCTTTTTATCATAAGACAAGAGAGTTCAAATTTATCTGGAACTGTTGAGGAGATAGAGAATGAAACATGCGACTACATGAGCTCCTGCGCGTCTAATATGTATGCTAGTTTAAATAAGATGTTGTTGTATGCCTATCTATTATTGTAGTAACACGATTGCATGTAACATTAAAAAAAGATTCTCTGTGCCCCACGACCAGTCAAACACGAAAATTTTTCAGCTTGTGTAAATCATTTAAAAATCCTGAATGTTGGTCAGCGATATATCGATTGAAAACTACTATGTTGTATCAAGTGATTAGATACCTGTCACAAGGTAAAGCCAATGAAAGTGACAAATTAAAAAATGTCAGGGCAAAAGGTGTGATGAATGTATTTTTTTTAAAATCTGATGTAGTTGTGATTGTTGTATTCTAGGTCTAGTTACATATTAACACAGAAATATAAGCTGATTTTAATTTATAGGAAAGAATATGATATAGACATTAATTATTGCATATTACTATGTAATTACATTTAATGTATACAGCATATAATATTAATATGTAGTCTAATTAATTTAACACATTTATGTTAATGAGTTTATGCACTTTGGTATTTTACATATTGGATGACATATTGTATCATTTTATATATTTAAAATGCCCCTGGAAATCAAATTTAGGGGTCAAATGTTGCCCCCCAATGGAAAAGATAATTTCTGACACTAATTCAAGTCATGTCTATCAATTTAATAATAAATAGGCACAAAGTCTGAGACTGGCATTTTGCATTAACAGCTTCTATGAGGTGCAAGAGAGAATGAAATTTCTCTCACTGACACTTTGGGTCTCTCATGTATTTGGCACAGTATCAATCATGATCCAATAATGATATTGTGTGTATTGCGATACTAATCATGAAATGGTTGGTGATACCCAGCCCTACTAAATAAATAAATTCATTAAAAATTTTAAATAGAACAATTAATTTTCAATATAACATTGTGTAATTTTTTTTATCATATGAAGTACTTTTGTACAGCACAATCTTCAATGCAACCTTGGAGTTATATTTGTCAAATTAAGGTCTGAATAACAGAGCATCACAGATATTTGATTTTGCTTAAATATAATACAATTATTATTTATTTTTTATTATTATTACAGTGAAATTACATAAATATACAGTAGTCATATATTTCTGTAATTTTTTCCATTTAAATGGAGCTTTTCTTTTTGCAGAAACCCGAGTGCAACCCTACAATTTGTACTGTACGTCTTTTATGACAGCTCCACACCACTGAAAAAGCAGGTCGCTACATGATCCAGTTTGATTATTAAACCGCAAAAGGCTGCGTTTTAAATACAAATATATATATATATATATATATATATATATATATATATATGTGCTGCATGCTGTAAAGTGAATGTGCACTCTGCTATCTGTCATTTACTACACACGAGCGTGCTTGATGCTCCTGGTGTGTTATTTTCAGTGTATGAGTCACTGACTTCGTGCCGCATATATGGACTGTATATTCATTTAATTTAATAGCAGTCTTTGCAGTCTTTCACACTAGGACATATCATGATTTTAATTTGTGTGCTGAATATTTATGCAAGGGCATTCATATGTAAGACAGTATTGTTTTTTGGTATTAGAGCATTTTTACGAATAGGAGTACAAGAAAGTGTGCGCATTCTCTGACCCGATTCCAATACCGGTATCGGTACATCCCTGATACAATTAAATAAACCCACTACCTCTGACCTGTTCCTTATGCATCAGGATTGAGATGGAAAAGTCAGCGCTGCCAGAGAATGCATGCAAGCTAGACAGTCGATACTGGAAGATCACAAATGCAAATGGAAATGTGGAGGAGGTCCGTGGCCCCGGCGTTGTGGGTAAGTCCCATCCCTGTTAACTTAAAGTAAATAAACACTAACTTTGGAAATTATTTATTTATTTATTTTACAATTTCACTGCATAAAACAACATGAAACTAATTGTGCTTTGTAAAGGAATTGTTCACCCAAAACTTATTTCTCATAATTTCACATTTTACTCATCCTCTTTTTGTTCCATATGACTTTCTTTCTTATGTGGAAACAATAGATGTTTTCATTAAAGATGATTTATGTTATTTCTGCAGCATGGCACCACCGAATGGAATTGCAAAAATAATCAATGTTTTCAAAACAGATTTCTGTACCCATCTTCAGCCTTTGATCAAACAATGAGATCGCCACTCCCCCAACTCACACCATTGGTTGAGTAACATTGTTGGGTTGGTTGTCTAAGCAGGTCGCTTGAAACAAAAACAGGAATTTTATAGCACCACAGAGACATTGTTTACAGTTTTTGAGAAAACTAACCTATTAATGTGACAGTTCACAAATAGACCCACAAGCGAAAGCTGGTTAACGATTTAATGAAGAAAGGAAATTAATAGCAACACAGGCTGAATAAATAGCAACACAGGCTGTCTGCCGATCACAGGCCGTCTTGGCGAATGCAGAACAGGAAAAACGGTCCCAGACAGAAACCAGGCAGGTGAATGTTGCAGGTAAACGGTCAGGTAGAGCTCGCAGAAATAGGCAGGTGCAGACTCCACCAGGCAGATACCGCAGCACAGAGAATGAGACTCGACACAGGATCGCTGGAGCAGTAACTCATCTGACATATGAGTACACACAGGATAAAATGAGTAGTAATGATATACTGGCATCAATAACGGAACAGAACGAACCAACAATAAACCAACAAGAAGGGAAAAGAACCTGAGGTCTAAATAGCCAGAAAATCAGGGCAAAAGGGAGACAGGTGTGAGAAGAGCAAGAGAGTGAATGCTGATTGCGAATGGGTTCAGCTGTGCGAGAGCGCACGAGAAAGAGAGAGAGAGAAACAGGCAGAGAAACAAAACCAGACTCCTGACAGTACCCCCTCCCTAACGGGCGCCCCCAGGCGCCCCCGAGGAGGATTGACGGGAGCGGAGGAAATCGTCGATAAGCGAGCGGTCCAGCACATCCCTTCCTGGTACCCAGCTCCTCTCCTCCGGGCCGTATCCCTCCCAATCGACAAGATATTGAAAACCCCGACCCCGGGGTCGGACGTCCAGCAGCCTCTTAACCTTAAAGACAGGGGGGTTAGCAGCAAGAGCCAGGGGGGGGGAGGGAGGGGAGCAGAACGGAGGCGGAGTGCAGGTTTAATACACGAGACATGAAAAACAGGATGGACACGTCTGAGAGAGTGTGGTAACCTGAGCCGTACAGCCGCCGGACTGATAACCCTAGTGATGGCATAAGGTCCGACGAAACGGGGAGCCAGTTTCCGAGCGGGTGCCTGAAGGGGTAAATTACGTGTGGAAAGCCAAACTCTTTGCCCACACACATACCTGGGAGCCTTGGAACGGTGACGATTGGCGAAACGACGAGTGCGTGCTCTGGTACGGCACAGAGCTGACCTCACCCTCCACCAAGTGCGACGACAGCGCTGAATAAAGGCCTGGACCGATGGGACGGCGACCTCCGGTTCCTGAGAGGGGAACAGAGGTGGCTGGTAGCCCAGACAACAAGAAAACGGGTAAAGTCCAGTGGACGACGACGGCAGAGAATTATGAGCGTACTCAGCCCATGTCAATTGTTCGCACCAGGAGGTGGGGTTACGAGCCGCCAAACAGCGAAGCATCCGACCGAGGTCCTGATTGGCGCGCTCAGCTTGTCCATTACTCTGTGGGTGAAACCCTGAAGACAAACTGGCGGTAGCGCCAATCTGTCTGCAGAATTCCCTCCAAAAGTTAGAGACAAACTGGGGTCCCCTGTCCGAAACAACATCAGAAGGAAGACCGTGAATTCTAAAGACGTGGTCCACAACCGTCCGCGCAGTCTCTTTAGCCGACGGAAGCTTGGGGAGTGGAACGAAGTGAACCGCTTTAGAGAACCGATCAACAACAGTGAGAATCACCGTATTGCCGCTGGAGGGGGGAAGCCCCGTGACGAAGTCCAGGGCAATATGGGACCAAGGCCGGGAGGGAATAGGGAGGGGGCGAAGCAGACCATCGGGGGGCGAATTACTGGACTTCTGCTGAGCACAGACAGAACATGACGCAACAAATCGGCGTACCTCACGATCCATGGCAGGCCACCAGAATCGCTGGCGGACAGCTGCCAAAGTACGACCCACCCCCGGATGAGCGACCAATTTAGACGAATGACCCCAACGAAGGACAGCCGGACGAGCGGATTTGGAGACAAATAGCATCCCCTCAGGACACCCACGGGGAACGACAGTGTGAGAAAGAGCCTTTCGCACCAGCTGTTCCACCCCCCAGGTGACGGACCCAACCACACATCCCTCAGGCAGGATGGTCTCAGTGGAAGGTCGACCCTCGGAGGAGGAAAACTGGCGAGAAAGAGCGTCAGGCTTAATGTTCCTTGACCCGGGACGGTAAGAGATGGTAAAATTGAAACGCCCAAAAAAAAGAGCCCAACGAGCCTGTCTAGAGTTAAGCCTCTTAGCGGATCGGATATACTCTAGATTACGGTGATCGGTCCAGACAATAAACGGACAGGAGGATCCCTCCAACCAATGGCGCCACTCCTCCAGGGCCAGTCGAATGGCTAAAAGCTCCCGGTTGCCCACATCATAATTACGTTCGGCAGACGAGAGTCGATGAGAGTAAAATGCGCATGGATGAACCTTGTGATCAAGAGCGGAGCGCTGTGAGAGAACCGCTCCCACCCCGACGTCAGACGCGTCCACCTCAACGATGAATTGGTTCTTAGGATCAGGCGAAATCAGAATGGGGGCGGATGTGAACAAACTCTTAAGACGCTCAAACGCACATTGCGCAGCCTCGGACCAGGCAAAACGACACTTAGCGGACGTGAGCGCAGTCAAAGGGGCGGCAACCTGACTAAAATTTCGAATAAAACGGCGATAAAAGTTAGCAAACCCCAAAAAACGCTGAAGCGCCGAGCAAGACTCGGGAACAGGCCAGTCGGTGACCGCCTGAACCTTGGAGAGGTCCATGCTTATGCCCTCTGCGGATACGACCGAACCAAGAAAAGTAACAGACTGGACGTGAAACGCGCATTTCTCGGCTTTAACATAGAGGCGATTCTCTAATAACCGCAGTAGAACACGGCGCACATGTTGGGTGTGTACCTGGAGTGATGGAGAAAAAATTAGAATATCATCCAAGTACACAAAGACGAAAATGTTGAGCATGTCTCTTAATACGTCGTTTATGAGCGCTTGAAAAACGGCTGGGGCGTTTACCAGCCCGAACGGTAAAACCCGATATTCAAAGTGCCCCAACGGAGTATTAAACGCCGTCTTCCAATCATCCCCCTCCTTGATGCGCACTAAGTGGTACGCGTTACGGAGATCTAACTTCGTGAAAATCTTTGCCCCCTGCAGGATCTCGAAAGCCGATGACATCAATGGTAAAGGATACCGGTTCTTAATGGTGATGTCATTCAACCCACGATAATCGATGCAGGGACGCAAAGAACCGTCCTTCTTCTTCGCGAAGAAAAATCCCGCACCGGCGGGGGAGGAGGAAGGAACGATGGTGCCGGCCATGAGTGAAGTGTCGAGGTACTTCTCAAGCGCCTCACGTTCAGGAGCGGATAGAGAATACAAACGCCCGCGAGGGGGGGTGGCGCCAGGGAGAAGGTCGATACTACAATCATAAGGACGATGGGGAGGGAGAGAAGCGGCCCGGGATCGACTGAACACTGCTCGCAGATCGTGATATTCCTCTGGAACCCCGGATAAAACGATCGACTCCTCCTGAAAAACAGACAAAGAAGAAACAGAGGGAACAGCAGAGACAAGACAATTGGTATGACAAGGCAAGCTCCAAGAAACAATAGAACTATCAGACCAGTTAACATGTGGATTGTGCTTAGTTAGCCATGGGTGTCCTAGGACTATGGGGGCCATAGGAGACTGAAAAACAAAAAAAGAAATCCTCTCTTGGTGGTTGCCAGACGTGGTGAGACTCACCAGGGCAGTAGCCAGGTGAATACTGGAAAGAACGCGGCCATCCAGGGCGAGGGCTGTGGGTGAGTCCTTTAATTCATGAAGGGGCAAACCATGTTCAATAGCCCACCTCTCATCAACAAAATTCCCCTCAGCCCCGGAGTCAATGAGAGCAGAGCAGACAACAGAAGTGGTGCCCCAGCGAAGGACGGCTGAAATCGTGGAGCGGGAACTGAAGGATGGGGATATTGGGGTAGTGCTCGCCAATATTCCCCTAACTACTGGCGAGCTCTCTCTTTTACCGGACATGTGGCAGCAAAGTGACCCGTGCCACCGCAATAAAGGCATAACCGCTCTCGAATACGGCGCTGGCGTTCAGTGGAGGAGAGGTGTATTCTTCCAAGCTGCATGGGTTCAGGTTCAGGATGAGGTTCGGGTGACGCAATCTGAGAGGAAGGGGCTCCCCGGAATCCCGTGACGTCAGAGCGAGCACGACGGCGTAAATCTAAACGGTTGTCTAAACGGATGGCCAATTCAACCAATTCATCCAGACTTGAAGGAAACTCTCTAGCAAAAATCTCATCCTTAAGCTCCTCGTTCAAGCCCTCCAGAAAGCGTGCCGTGAGCGCTGCCTCATTCCATTCGCAGGTAGCAGATAGAGTCTTAAATTCGATGGCGAAATCAGCAGCGGAGCGTCTTCCTTGACGAAGTGCAGCCAACTGACGAGAAGCCTCGCGCCCGAAGACAGAACGGTCGAAAACCTTCAACATCTCCTTCTTGAATGAATCAAACTGGTCACAGCAAACAGCTCTTGACTCCCAGACAGCCGTTCCCCATTCTCGGGCTCGACTAGTGAGAAGGGACACCACAAACGCAACCTTGGCCCGGTCGGATGCATACGTGACCGGCTGAAGAGAAAATATCACCTCACACTGGGTAAGAAATGCACGGCATTCAGTGGGCTCACCAGAGTAGCAGGGAGGATTATTGATGCGAGGCTCGGAGGTGTGTCGCGACTCAGAAGAGAACTGGTCCAGGCGCAGGTGATGAAGCTGTCCAGTGAGATCCGACACCTGGGCAATGAGAGAATCCACGGCATGCTTGGCGGTGGATAATTCCTCGGAATGTCTGCCCAGCAAAGCTCCCTGTAGTTCAACAGCCGAGCGGATGGTTGTATCGTTCGCTGGGTCCGTCCTGGTTGGTTTATTCTGTGACAGTTCACAAATAGACCCACAAGCGAAAGCTGGTTAACGATTTAATGAAGAAAGGAAATTAATAGCAACACAGGCTGAATAAATAGCAACACAGGCTGTCTGCCGATCACAGGCCGTCTTGGCGAATGCAGAACAGGAAAAACGGTCCCAGACAGAAACCAGGCAGGTGAACGTTGCAGGTAAACGGTCAGGTAGAGCTCGCAGAAATAGGCAGGTGCAGACTCCACCAGGCAGATACCGCAGCACAGAGAATGAGACTCGACACAGGATCGCTGGAGCAGTAACTCATCTGACATATGAGTACACACAGGATAAAATGAGTAGTAATGATATACTGGCATCAATAACGGAACAGAACGAACCAACAATAAACCAACAAGAAGGGAAAAGAACCTGAGGTCTAAATAGCCAGAAAATCAGGGCAAAAGGGAGACAGGTGTGAGAAGAGCAAGAGAGTGAATGCTGATTGCGAATGGGTTCAGCTGTGCGAGAGCGCACGAGAAAGAGAGAGAGAGAAACAGGCAGAGAAACAAAACCAGACTCCTGACAATTAATGGCTTGCTTATAGTTTTCTCTGCATATTAAGCTGTGATAGAAGGAAGTAGTCTAACACTAAAAATGTTAAATACTTCAGCTTTAATATCCTGCTCCATCTTTACAGTAGAGTGGCAGTTGATTTGCAACTCACCTTTAACGCTTAAAAAAGGATCAAAATGGTCTGTTCTTTTTGTGATTTTGTTGAGAAACAACCTGATGTCCAAAATGAAGAACAGCTGTTGTTTAGCTATAAAAACAAAGTTCTCACAGGAACACACTTGCCACTATGAACAAGCTTCCTAAATGTTATGTTGTTTCTTAAAATTTATGGCATGCCTTCTGAAGACTTGAAATGATGCATAAGATGCATGAACTACTTTTATGATACTTTTGGATCCTTTTTTAAGTTTTAAAATACAGAGTGTGTTATTCATTTATACATCTCCATTTGTGTTCTTCATAAAAACCTGTAATATGGGTGAGTCAATTCTAACAGAATGTTTAATAGAACAGTATTTTTGCATATGATGGATGTGCAGGTGAGTTTCCAATGATGACACCTGGTAAAGTTCACGAGTATGCCAGTTGCACCACGTTTTCCACCACATCTGAGTACATGGAAGGCCACTACACCTTCCATCGTCTCAAGAACGAAGAGGACGTGTTTGATGTTTTAATCCCTCGATTCCACATGGTTTGTCCACCATTCCGTGAGTCTGTGGTGCGGTCGGTAAGTCACTATGTATGCTAATATGTGTAAATTTGGATTTATGTAGTAGCCAATAGTAATTTGTAATCCCTTATTGTGTATTTCTTTCTCATTTAGAGCTCAGTTAGTGAGGTGTCTGCTCCTTATATTGCTGAGAACTCATCTGACAACAATGACTATGAGGAGGGAGAAATGGATGGCATGAACATGGCTGACCCAGGAGGATGCTGCCCTCGGCGTGTCTGATACACTTTTGTTGGCCCTGGCCAACACCCACCACATATACTAACACACAGACACAAACACAGGCACATTCACTCAAACGGGAGAGCTAGAGGACAAACAAAGCTTTTAGGCAGCCATTGTTTATTGTACAGTGCCTTTGTGCCTGATACCTCTTGAGCTGTCTCTCCAGTTTGTGTGGGCATGTGTCTAGTTGTGCTGTGTGTGCGCACGCGTGTGAGATCATTTTATGTGTGTTTGAGTCTGCAAGTGTGTTTTGTTAATGAGTGAAAGCAAAGTAGTTTATTGTATGAGTGAGAGTAGATGGCTCTACTTGCATTGGTTTCACAATAATCTGCAGCTTACAGAAGACCACACAATTAAAGAACCCTCAAGAGAATGCTTAGAGAGTATGAACCTAATGTTATACTGTTTTCTAATAGAGAAAACTACATACATGCTGATTTGGGTATACTCATTGTGTGTGCGTGTTTGTGTATATGTATATAATATTGGATATTATGTTCGATTGCGTACTGCACAGAAAAGTGACCATAAATTGATCCATTCATATTTCCTCCTCAAGGCCTCAGGAATTGTGAAGTATGTATGTGTTTATGTATATTTGTTTGTACTTGTGTTGTCTGTACTGAGGGTTTCAGATGTGAAACTGATGCATTCAGAGATGAGTAAAAAGCACATAGACCTAAACAGCCAGGCAATGCACAGCATCAGTTATAACTAATCTGTCCAAGCAATCATTAAACTTTTATCAGTTGCTGTATATTTCTGCACTGGTTGCTGATGCCCTGTTCTAGATTCATCCACATGGATGTAAACTGAATATCAGCCTGTCCATCTTGACTGTCCTCACTTATGTGTCCTTGTAAAGGATTCTCTTTTTAGCTCAGATCATATTAAGGGCTGGAGGTTATGCCGACTGGTGCAAATAGCAAGATAATTTAAGTGTGTGCATTATCATGTCTTATTTTTCTCACTTTCAGTTTCTCAGTTTCTTATAAACCTTGTGAATGGGTGGATTTAATAGGTAAAGGATTATGACAAAATGTCTGTTGTAATGGGCTCAGTCCTTCATTCAGAATGAAATACAGAAAAATTATTCTTTTTTGATTGTCCTCTTTACCCTTCCTAATTATGGCATTGTCTGCTTATCTCACCTAAAGGCATGTATGATTTAGAATATGTTAATGACTGCAGTTATATTGTAATCATCTTTGTAAAATAATGTGGTGCAGTGGGATTTTTCAAGAGTTTATGTTGAGCTTATTTTGTATTTGTGTGTGTTTTTTTAAATAAAAAGGTAATGGTATGTCAATGCCATATTTCATTTGTATGTGATATGTTTACTATTCCTCTGTGCACAGGATTGTTTCTACTATCTAAATACAAAGGCACCGTTGATCTTGTTTGAATATTTTAGTCAGCCAGCCACAATGCTTTTGTCTCATTCAGATTTGAAAACACTTATTGTTCTCGCAACACAAAACGTAGTCATTTCTCTCATTCTGACCCAAATTCTAACCCAGCCTCACCCTGATGGTATCAGTTGTCATGGCGATGCATTGAAGAAGGCTTTTTGTAGTTCGACTGATGTTTCTTTGTTGTGCTGTTTGTTTTTGGCCCGCATCTCCTCTTATTCCACTTCTCTTTAATTTTCATTTGTAAAAAAAAAAATAAAAAATTAAAGGAATATTCCGATTTAAGTTCAATCAGCAGGATTTGTTGCATAATGTTGATCATTAAAAATATATATATTTAAATTCATCCCTCCTTTTCTTAAAAAAATAAAAATAAATCGAGGTTCCAATGAGGCACTTACAATGGAAGTGAATGGGGCCAATTTTTTGAGGATTTAAAGGAAGAAATGTGAAAGCTTATAATTTTATAAAAGCACATATTAATATATCTTGTTAAAACTCATGTATTATTTGAGCTGTAAAATGGTTTAAATAATATTTACAGTCATTTTAGGGTTTGTTGACATTACATAGTCATGGCAGCTAAGTTGTAAAATTGTATATATGTATATATATTTTTAAAAAAATTATATCGGCTGACAACTAATCTGAATATTAGGGAGAAATTTCCCCCTCTATGTCTAAGGTGGTTACAGCAATATATATATAATGCATACATTTTAATTCTGCTTTTTTGTTTTTCTCTTATTCTTGTTTATTTATTTTTAAATAATGTTTGATATTTCTGTTTCCTTTCCCTGCATTGTATCATTAATGTGTTTGTATTTCTAGTTGTGCTGAGTAATTTTAATCATGTAAATCGTGTGCCACAACAGAGTGGGCACTTGTCCATGTCCAGTACTGACACTTGCACTAAGACCAAGGCTGCCAGTACATGAGCTAGATGTGTGGTCAGGTCATACGTTAATAATAAAAAAAAATCTGTTCTACTAACAGAGATATTTGCACATTCATTCCCAAAAGAGAATGAATTACTGTGAATTAAAAGTGCCAGCTGATAGTAACTAAGTAGTTTAGTGTAGTCAGTCATTAATCATTAACATTACAATCTCAGTCTAATATCATGTAGGCACTGTGATTAAGAAATGTATTATTAATCACTTTTGTATGACTTCTCAAAGCAATAACATCTATTCTATTTAGTTTAATATAATATTGGCATGTAAGAAATAACTATGTTCGGATTGTAGGTAGGTATGTTGAATGATTATTCAAAATATAATCAGGACACAATGAAAGGGTCACAAAAGGCTTATTGAAGAGCATTGGGGGCGTGGTTAGAAGAGAGTGAGTGGCATCAATGAGCTCTTAATTTTTCAGACTGCTTTGGATGCTTCTGCAGCTGGATTCCTTCTTCACATCAGGGTAAGACTACAGAGGACTATCAGGAAAATAATGATCATTTATTAATACATAAATACATAACATAAATCCAGTTAATGTTTCCAGAATAGTTTTGTGTTTAATTTGTGTTTTTACTGAAAAGCCATTCTAAATACAGATTTGTTGTTTGATTTATACTTTAATAGTAAACACCCAGTTTAGTTTTAAAAAGTTGTATTTTGAAAACATGCCCCATACAGTGTGGCCGATGTGTGTTAATTAAACTGCATCTTTTTTTGGGCAAAAACAGTGGAATTGTTCAATAGCTTTTTTTATTATCATAATTATTGCTGCAAAGACTTAAATGTCTCAGTAATTGACTTACAAAAATATCCTCATCCTGAAAAATATCTGGTCAAATCTGTTAAATCAATTATTTTCAAATCTTGAAAATAATTTAACAATTTATAACTCTTTATTTATTAACATTTTAGTTATATGGGGCAAACTCAAGATGAGGTGCCATATGACGATGACGTGATTTTTGGTGTGTTTAGTATTGTATAGTTGAAACAATACAATCAAATAATGTCTAAAGCTTAATGACTGTAATACAGAACGTTAACAAATATAACAATAGTTGTAGTAATAATAATAGTACTATATAAATAAAGGCCAAAGCAAATTTAAGAATACTCAGAGGATGGATAAACTGTGTTAGTTGATATATAAGTCACGCTCTCATTTAATATCACCATCACTCAGTCAAAATGTCTACATTTTGGTCATGGTTAGAACTTTACTATTCACCAAAGAAGTGGCAAAAGCTTTTGTCCTTACTAAAAAAATGTTCCTTACTTTAACTGTAAGCATTTTCTTATCATACCAAGATTTTATTTACATAAGCGCAAGCATTTCCTTTTTTATATTAGGATTAAGCATTTGTGGGACAGACAGTGTCTTACTACAACAACTACACATGTGCCAAGCAACAAAGTTGTGCCAAGTTATGCAGAGAAATAACTTTAGACATTTTGTTTTTTCATTTTTAGAAACATAAATTGATGACTTTCTTTCTTCTGCACAACACAAACAAAGTTTGTTTAGAAGAATATTTCAGCTCTGTAGGTCCATACAATGCAAGTGAAGGGTGACCAAAACTTCTAAGCTCTAAAAACCACATAAAGGCAGCATAAAAGTAATCCATATGACTTAATCCATAGCTTCTAAAGTGATATATGTGCGGGTGTTAAACAGATCAATTCCCTGCCCAGTAGTGGCGATATACACAAAGAATGTGAATTGTCAAAAACACAAGAAAAAGAAAGTCAAAATGCAGATTTATAGTAAAAATTACAAGAAATTACCTGTTTCTAACCCACATATCTCTTTTGTAGACATGGATTAAACCACTAGAGTCGTATGGATTACTTTTATGCTGCTTTAATGTGCTTTTGTAGAGCTTCAAAGATCTGGCCACCATTCACTTGCATTTTATGGACCTACAGAGCTGAAATATTCTTCTAAAAATATTTGTTTGTGTTCTGCAGAAGAAAGAACGTCATGCACATCTGGGATGAGGGTGTAAATGATAAGATCATTAAAATTTTGGGGTGAACTATCCCTTTAAAGGGGGCGGGAAACACTAACACAAGTTATTCCACTATTTTCCACTTGTGTCGATCTCATACATCTGCATCAAGTCTAAAACTACCCCTTGAGCAATTTAATTCCCTTATGATCTAATGCATTCTGACTATGAGGGTTTGAGACCAAGTTCATCTTTGTGACAGATTTTAGAATGAAGACACCCTGGTAGTCACTTTCTGACAAATCCAAACTGTACTAAGATTTATTTTTCTCTTGATCATGATTAGACTGGTAAACTGAGGGAATTATGAAAGCTTCTGTTGGAGTGAGTGTGGTGTTCAGTCTGGCACTACTGGGGCTTGGTATGTATTTATTTCTCTTAATTCCCACAGATCCTGTTTAGTCTTCAGAAGATATGTTTTTGTCCCTCTTTGCATTATTTTCTGGTGAAAGTCTCTCTCTATCTCTCACTCTCAAGGCTCTGCCATTAAATGTTACAATTGTAAGGACTACATGGGCACATGCACAAAAATCCGAGACTGTTATTATGATGATGCCTGTTTGTCAGTCTATGAGAGAGGTGACCCAGCTCAATCGTACTTAATATAATAAGTGGTTTCTATAATCTAAAAAAGTTGTCGAAAATGACCCAACCCAACCAACTCTCTCCTCGTTCCCTCTCTTTTAGGTGGCGACACATACAGGCAGTGTATAAAATACTCAGATTGTGATCTCAACACAGTTACCCAGAAATTTCCCAAACTTTCCAGCTTGAAGTTCTCCTGCTGTACCTCTGACCTGTGCAACGCAGCCTCAGTGACC
The DNA here is from genome assembly GCA_032164185.1 of Moxostoma hubbsi. Taxonomy (NCBI): domain Eukaryota; kingdom Metazoa; phylum Chordata; class Actinopteri; order Cypriniformes; family Catostomidae; genus Moxostoma; species Moxostoma hubbsi. Next base: position 27,071,580 of record JAVLUX010000003.1, read on the forward strand.
GGCCACTCTGTGGTGGGAATACTGCTCTCACTGGCACTCTTCTGGTGGTGTGTGCTCTAATTTCTAGCTCACAAACAAAGTGCTTCTGCGTTGTTCCTTATAATGCTGCTATTGATATGATGCATTGAGAATGCAGACATTCTCTCGCTTGTGTTAAGTGGTCATAGTATCATTCACAGCTTAAATCTCAACTGTAAATTTAAACTGTGTGCAGGCACTGCTAAGGCTTGTAAAAAATGTTTTTTATTTTTTGCACTTAACAATGAAAAGGAAACTGTCTGATAATAGATTTGTTAAATTAATGCTTTCATTGTGTACAGTATGTTGATTTTTTCAAGGATAATCCTTGGTGTTACACAGCACATCAAAAAAATTGAATTTGGTTTTGTGGATTCTGGTGCTTAGTTGTTAAATGGTTAAAGTGTCATACCACTGTACTTTTAAAAATGCTCTTTATATCCGCTATTCCTCTGCTTTTTTTTCTGAAAGTCTTTTTTAAAACTTACAATCTTTTGAACAACATTGTGTGCAAAAGAGTATGTAGACATGTAGTCTTTCCAGTGTACTGATCAGCTTCTTGTTACCACTATAACCAGCTAAAACTACTGAACCATTATGATCAATAAATGGAACATGCCATTTCACTGAGAATTCAGTTTTTTCTATGACAATTATTCACCATGCATCTCATGATTTTTCTTTTGTTGAGATATTGAGGATTAGTGCAAACAAGTAAAATAAAAAACTCAAACGCTGGGCTGAGTTTGGTCATTTTATTGGGTTATTTTCTCAGGCTACATCTACATTCATTTGGATACATTTGAAAACGGTGTTTTCGTTTCAAAACGCTCTCCGTCCACACTAGCGTTTCAAGCATTTTCCAAAAGTTGCTCGTCCACACTGAAACGTATGAAAACGCTTAAATCGAGGAATTTGTCAAGGATGCCCTATTTCACCATTATTATTCAATTTAGCAGCAGAACTAATGTCTTTATTCATTAAAAAGTTTGAGGATGATATAGGGATTGATATTCTTGTTAGGAATTTTACCATAAGCCAATTTGCCGATGACACTGTTTTATTTCTTAAAAATATAGAGGTGGTTCCATTAGTTATTGACAGAATTTCTATATTTTCAAAAGCTTCAGGACTGACCCTAAACTTGAAAAAGTGTGAATTAATGGCAATCCATAATTGTGCTCTAAAGGAAATAGTGGGCATTCCAGTGAAAGAGGAGGTTAAATACCTAGGGGTCATGATTACCAAGAATTGTATTAATAGAAAAAAATAATAATAATTTTATCTTAAAATAGAGGGTATGCATAAATCCTTAAATCATTGGTTGTCTAGAGATCTATCTATATTGGGCCGAATTCTTCTAACTAAAGCTGAGGGAATATCCAAACTCATTTATTTATCCCATGCCTTGTATAATGCCCCAAAAATAATCAAATCAGTGAATTCCATCTTATTTAAATGTATATGGAAAAACAAAACACACTATACGTATATGTAAATTCCATTTAGTTAAAGAGTATGACCATGGTGGTTTGAAAGCCATTGATTTTGAATCTCTCCTAGGTACATTCAGATTAAAATGGCTGAAAGAGTGTTTATCAAAGCCACATTCAATATGGTACCACATTCCTAATCATATTTTTAAAACTATTGGTGGCCTCGAGTTCGTGTTAAGATGTGATACTGATTTATTTAAAATTCCTTTTAAATTTTCCAATTTTCATAAACAGGTACTGCTTTTTTGGAAAATTATCTTTACCCACAACTTTACCCCTCACAATGCCAATATTTGGAATAATAGGTCTGTAGATATCAATAGGAAGTCTCTTTATAAAAGTGATTGGTATGTCAAAGGCATTATTTTTATTCAAGGTTTATTAGATGCAGAAGAGAATTTTTTACCTTATAATGAGTTTATTAATAAATATAGTGTTAGAACTACAATTAAAAGTTATCATAAAGTATGTAAAGCTATACCCACCGGTTTGTTAAGAATAATTCAAAGTAGTTTATCTGATCCTGTATCTAGGCCTGTTGTTTCTCTGCCTTCCTTGAAATTTTTTAATTTGGAACTAGTTGATAATAAGTGTAGTAACAAACTTATATATAAAGTGTTTAAACATATTATCACTGGGGATTTTCAGTGTTATTCTCTAGGAGATGTCCTTTTTTATAAAAACAGTTTGAATCCACAAGTTTCTGACATGGTTAATACTGTATTGTCGCTGGGTAATGATTAAAGGCTTTTATAAAAAATGGAGATGAAGGGAGGTCACATGTTTTTGTGTATGGAACCAGATTGTGGTTGTAGTTGCAGCTGTTTTAATTTACTTTACACTTGGCAAACCTGTAGATTTCTAGGTTGGCAGCGAAGTGTCCCATCAGTTGAACCCTTCAGAAACACTCGATTTGAAGGGCCATTTGAAGCAGCTATTTATGAGCCCTTAGGTTTGGAATGACCCTTCAACATGGTGGCTTCGATCGTTCCCCCTAAGTGCCCTTTGAAGGTGAATTCATCCCGTTTGAAACTCAGGGTCATCTGCCACTGCTGTCTGCTTCTACCCTGTCACACTGCTTTAATGACATCAGTAAAGACAGCCCAGGGGCGTTATTAATTTGTATGTCCTCTAACTATTTAGCTCAAGATTTATATTTATATTTAACATTTATATTTAAGTTTTATATTTTAGGTTTAGGCCTACATATACTTTTAAAGTTTGGATTTAGATTTAAGATTTAGAATTTATATCAATCATTTATATGTTGGGTTTATATTTAACATTTATATTTTATATTTATTTTTGAGGTTTACATTTAGTTTTAACATTTACATTTAACATTTATATTTGATTTTCTTTTTTTTTCTTTATTTTTTTTTAAGGATTTGTTGCACAGTAAATGGAGAAAAAAATGGAGAAAAAAATATTAAATGCTTATTTACATGTCTGGCCAAATTGAGCAGATTTTGTTGTTAATTCTGACTAAATGTAGCAGTTTTAAAAAAATTATTACGGCACCCCATAATCATGGATCAGGAATATTTTGCAATGTATAGTGACAAACAAGTGCCAAGGAAAGTACTGTGGTAGTTTCTGTTGCTCTTTGGTGTTTTGGGAGAAAATCAAATGAAAAGTGCTTTATCCCTGCTGTACCCTATATAAGGTCTTTGTACATTCATTACACTCTTTATCTATTATATTCTCATAACTAAATATTACCATATAAACCTGTACCATCCAGGAACTGAAACCATACTTAAATTGTATTACTTCATACTTTGGCATCTGGACGGTTACCTTCTAGACACAGCCATGGCCTATGTCATAAAGCAGGATTAATCAGCTAGCTAGATAAATTTAAACTTAGTTTAAGCGAACTCTGAATTTGAGGTACTAGTAAAGTTGATAGGCTTTCATCGGGGTTCCTCCCATAGTAACATACGCTAATTGGCTAACCTGCTCCAGGGCAGGTTATGTTCCCAATCAGAGAGCTCATCTAGATTCTGGACCAGTCAGCTGTAAGCAAAGTGACAGTCACTCCCCCCAGAAAACTCCAATTTAAAATGCACTTCAACAAGACAATTTTAGAAATGTACAAAATAAGCTATTTGTGAAAATTATTTATTGCAAGAAATACATATTTGGTAGTCTTGCATTTATTTAAAGACACTTAGATTTTTTCCCAATCATTTCCCCACACAGGCCATAAAACATGTATGAATAAATAAACATAAAATAATTATATAATTTCAAGTAAGATATTAATACAATATCAATATTGATCAAAATACTTTCAAATATAAAAACTAAATCACTCCACAATATACTGTAGATATATCAGAAAAGTGTGAATGTCGCTCAAACCCTCTTCTTATTAGGTTTTGCTGGTAGAGATGCCATGAATATATTTCACTTGAAGTTTAATAAAAGCACACTAGCACACCAAATATGTCTTTACTCAGAATAAGAATGAGCTTTATTGCCAAGTATGCTTAAAAACACAAGGAATTTGTTATGGTGACCGAATCTTCCAGAAAATGCAACCATATATACAGTATATAGATACAAACATATACATTTAAACATATATATATATACATACAGTATTGTGACAAAAAATGACAAAATAAGATAACAGATAAAAAAAAAAATTAAATATACAATAGAGCAGTAATGTTGTTTGAATATTTTACAGATATACGGTCATGTAGAAGAGGTAGGATATGTTATAGAATATAAATGATATATGGATATATAGTGCATCCGGAAAGTATTCATAGCGCTTCACTTTTTCCACATTTTGTTATGTTACAGCCTTATTCCAAAATGAATGAATTAAATTCATTATTTTCCTCAAAATTCTACAAACAATAACCCATAATGACAACGTGAAAGAAGTTTGTTTTAAATCTTTGCAAAAATGAAAAATAAATCACATCTACTTAAGTATTTGCAGCCTTTTCCTTGACACTCAAAATTGAGCTCAGGTGCATCCTGTTTCACTGATCATCCCAGAGCGATTTGGAAGAACATGTCGGCAATGCTGATGAAGATCGTTGCTGATTTGGAGGATCTTGCTGTATTACATCGATCAATCACTGCCATGGAGACAAAATTCACATAGGTGGTTACAAGAGTGGGGGATGTTGAGAAATGGATAGATTATCTGGAGTCACAGGAGAGGGAATTAGCTGCTCATCCGTTAGCGACCAAGGTAGATTTGGAGTCTGAGAGAAGTTGAAGGACTTGGAGAATTGTAACCTGTGGAATAATGTCCGAATTGTTGGATTTCCTGAGGATAAAGAAGGTAGGGATATGGTGAAATTCCTGGATAGGCTCTTTACGAGCCTTCTCGACATAACAGGCCATAAGCTTGAAATCAAGTGAGCTCACAGGGTTGATCCGCTGAGGAAGACAGGCCCCAATCAATTCTGGCCAAATTTCTGAGACCATCCAATAAAGATCTTGTGTTACGCAAGGCGAGGTGTAAAGAAAGGCTTTCTTGGAAGAACCACAACATTTTCTTGTTCTCAGACTTTGCGAATTTGACAAGAGAGAAACGTGATCGATTCAAGGAATGCAAGAAACTCTAACATCAATGGAAGATCACTTTTGCGCTGATGTTCCCGGTCAAATTGAGAATAGATGCTAAGGATGGCCGTAAAATATTTACATGTCCCCAACAAGCAATGTCCTTCATAAAGTCAACGGACTGAGGAAATTATTTTGTGGTACTCATGCTGACAACAAGTGGACCGGCTCACTGATCATTCAATTGACCGCCCAAGGAACCTGAGTGCCTTTTTGTTTCTTTTTGTGCTGGTTACGCTAGCGGCTGGAGTTTGTGTTGTGGAGGAACACACCTTTGGGACAGTTGTGTTCATGAATCTACATGTTCTTTGTGTTTATTCCGCATATTGGTTGGAGTTTGTTTTATATATTATCTTCTGTTGTGTAATTCTGTCCCACAAAATTTGCACAACTTGAGCAATTCGACGGCAAAGTTGTCACAGGGGCTCTCATAGGCGTACATGGACTGTTTGAGTTTAGAGGGATGGACGCCAGTTGGTGCTGTTGTGCGCGGGGTTAATGCACACGTTTTTCTTTATTGGTTTGGGGGAAGTTTGTAGTTTGATTGTTGCACTAATGTTGAAATGTGGTCTTTATAATTTTATTTTTGACACAAAATAAAATTTTTCTAATATGTCAAATGTCAATATGAGTGGACTGTCTCTCTCCACGTGGAATGTGAATGTGTTGGGGCACCCCATAAAAGAAGGAAGGTTATTTCTTTTCTTAAGCGTAAGAAATATGATATACTGTTTCCTCAAGAAACTCATCTTTCCTTGCAGGAAGCTGAAAAATTTGTGAAGATATGTGGTGGACATGTTTTCTATAGTGCTGGCTCAAGTAAAAGCAGGGGAGTCATTACATTGATAAGTACACAATCTACAATTTAAATCTCTCAAACAGGTTAAAGATAAATTAGGAAGAGGCATTATTGTTTTAGCAGAAATTCAGGGGAAAAGGTTGATTTTGGCTAATTTTTATGCACCTAACGCTTATGATCTGGGCTTTTTTATAGATCTTGAAGGGATGTTGCAAGCCACTGGCACCCCTCATGATCATTTATATTGGGAGGATACTTTAATCTTTTGATGGAATCAGTCCTTCATCATAGTGAAGCAAAAGTGTGTAAGCCCAATAGAGCAACACTGACACGTCACAGGATGTGCAAAAATATTGGTCTTCCAGATATTTGGCGACATTTTAACCCATCTGATAGGGACTATAACATTTTTTCATCATTGCATAAGATTTATTCTAGAATAGATATTTTTTTTTAGATTTCTAAGTCCCTCATTTCATCTTTTGTGGATTTCTCAATTGGAAACATCTTGGTCTCAGATCACACCCTGGTAAGTTTAGAGGTGTTGCCACATATGGAGAAAAATAAATAATATAGTTGGCACTTTAATGTATTTCAACTATAGATAACGCCACAGGGCCCTCGAATAACAACACTCTCATTGGCAGAAGTGGTCGCTATTACACGAAACCTACCCCCGCAATTGAAGGAACCAAGTAAATTCTGTACTACTGGATGCGATTATCATTTCATCCTATCACAAGTGCTCCCCCTCGATATAACTGAACAGATGTTAATAGCAGAAGTGCCCATATTAAAACCAGAAAATGACATTCCAAAGGTGCCTGATGCACCGGAGGATGAAAAAACAGCCACAAAATCAACATTCCTAGTAAGCCAACAGGCATTTCAACAGCAATGGGTATGGGCACAGGCAGGGGCATTGGATGGGTTCTTTAGACACCTGTTACAATTTCTTACCACCCTAGCAGCTTCAAAACACGCATGCTGCTAATACAAAACAAGCACGTTTTACGCTCGCTTCAAAAAGGCATGGGTTTATCAATCCGCTCTCCAGGTGGACCGTGAACATACCATGCTTTTCATCAATACATGTTTAAATAACATGGACGACAGCGTATCATCTTTAATACGAATAACAACTACTGGACTGACAGGAATGTCCATTGACCAATTTGGAATACGATTGAGGGAATTAAGTACAGAAGGGGCACTCGATAATCAAACTGAAACATAACCAAAACGAACCGCAGCATCAATGTTCCATGGTGCTCAGTGGAAACCAATAAATAACCAACAGTACGGCAGTGGGCAGAAAGAAACACAGATCTGTTACTACTGTGGGATACCTGGACACCTGGCACGCGAATGCCGCAAAAAGAAAAACAGAAATAATGGCCAGAAAGGACAACAAACTGAGCAAAACTATAATGCCCAATCAGGTCCATCACAGCGGAAAAGCCCGAACTACCCAACCGAGTGGCAGTAGCAATAGGGCTGCCTACAGAATGCCCCTAATAACTATGTGCTGCCTGTAACAAACTTTTCACAAGAGAAAATGCCATTTATAGTGTTGAAAATCGATCACAAACCATATACATTCTTGGTTGATACAGGGGATAGCGTTCTTGGTTGATACAGTGGCAGAGCTTTTTGCTCTGAAGAGGCAAGAGGAAACAGGCTAGCCAACGAAATAGCTAAATGGTCTGCAAATAAATTTGTGGTCAGCCCACATGGTGAAACAAACACAGACATGCAAATGATGACTAGTTGTCTTACCACTAATATAGACATCAAGATAATGCAAGCAAACTCAACTGAGAACAATCTGAAACACTGGTCCTCAAGTATCCGTAGGTTGGATACCGAAAGAACATTGCATGAGCATCTATGAAAGTACTGATAGAGTTACAGGCTGCTGCCAATGGTGCATGTCCAGGGAAATGAACGTTACAATTATGAAAGTACACGTGGGTTCCTATATAAACTACAACAAATATACATTTGATAATTGTACAGCCCTAAAGAATACCCAACTAGCAGCATCACATGCTTGGATCAGAGCAACCAGTGAAGCGCGAAGAAATTGTTCCCAATACTGTGCCAAGTCCTCACACGTGCTAACACCCAATACTGACGGTACCAAAGCAGTACAAGGAGTTCAGTGGCTCTGCAGACATAAACTCCTTGCCACCCTACCAGCCCAATGGACTGGAAGATGCGCACTGGTGAACAGCTCTGGATCTGTGATGATCATCAGGACCGGAAAACAAACTAATCACGCATCACACAAAAGAAGAAAAAGAGACACTGGTCATTCATTAACCTCTCCCTCTCCCGTTGGTGTTGCGACTCTTATGAATCAAGTAGAAATGAATAGGTTTGATCTAGTAATGTTCATGAATGATACAATGAAGGTAATGGAAAGTGTAAAGAAAGAGCTTAGAGCTCTGTGTTTAATGGCACTCCAGAATAGAATGGTCCTCGACCAACTGACCGCTCCTCAAGGTGGCGTATGTGTAATGGTAGGTGAAGCATGTTGTATATATATCCCAGAAGAGGATGGAACAGGTGGAATTACAGAATTAGGAATTAAGAACATTTCTGAGATAGTTAAAAGATCACAAGAGCGCACCACCAACGAAGACTATGACTTCTTTACTTGGTTTTGGACTTTGCTGTATAAAATTGAACACGCTGCATTGATTGCAATAATCATACTTGATGTATTTGCATTACTTGTTTGTCTATGGCCCTGTATCATGAGAGTAATCAGGAAGATGATCAGAACGCATGTAACCACAGCTGTACGTTACACTGCAAAGAGAAAGTGAGAGGATGAGGAGCTCCAATGTCCATGTATGCAATGTTGAATAAGTAAATTCTTGTGATCTCTCCGTGATCAAAGGGGGCAATGTGAGAAATAAGATTATAAGAGACATTGTATTTATGTACAAGGCTAACTGAGCGATAAGATTATATGAGACAAACACAGACCTGCAAAACTGCATTGTGCAACTGCATCATGCAGTTACAAGGTTAACTGCTGAACAACATGTTTTTGTTTTTCTTACTTGTTTCTCTTTTGTGGAAGAAACTATTCTGCTAAATTATACTGGTTTATACTGCTTTACTGAATGATATATAAAGATGTGCTTGAGCAATAAAAAAGCAAGAGAGTGAACTGATACACCCTGTGTGCCTGTCATTTCTTCCTCTTCCTTCGCAAAGTCCCAGAGGCACAATTCAATGCATGCAGACTACTTCAGCTAATTAGAAGGGACCGCGTTGGGAAGCCAAAATAATTCCTAACAGACACCCTCTAGCAGCGGTAGTACAAAGAAACTGCGCACTGCCCCTTTAAGGATCCACCACCACCAACTAGAATGGCTGCTAATTAGATTACTGGTGTCAACAATAAAGGCAACTATAAAGGTAACAAGGAAGATGGTCATTCAGGACAAACAGGAACAAGATATTTGAGGTGTGTCAAGCTGTGTAAGGAAAAAGATAATTTGCTGCTTTGTACTGTGATGTAGATAAGGAACGTTATTGGAAGAGAGGAAGAAACAACAAAGGGACTAATTTGATGGTGCTCATCACCAGAGAGTGAGGCCTCTATATCATAGCCGTTCATTGCACTTCTTGAGTAAAAGTGGGGTGACATGAGTTCGTAGGATCTGCAACTGCCTAAGAGCTACATGGTCAAGGTGTGATGGAAATTAAAGGTATAAAGTGGAAGTGCCAGGTAATTCCTTGATTCTTCTGACCTACATTTACCTCTCTCTCACTCATATACACACACACACACACACACACACACACACACACACACACTTTAATAATTATTTTTGGGTGTTTTGTTCTGTTGTGATTTATGTATTTTGTTTGACTGTCATAGCCTTTTGTTTATGTAGCACCAGTATCACACCACTTACTGCGCCACTGGACCAGTTCTAGGTTCTAAGGAGTGGGGAGCAAAAATAATTACACCAGAGACCGTTGCTTAAATATAAAAGGCCGGCAATTTACTAAATGCAAAACGCATAGAATATACAGTACGCAAAACAAAAAAGTACCCTGCAGGTTCTTAATATAGAGGTAAATATAATAAATGAAAAGGTATTTCACTCTCTTTTTGTTCTTTAGTTCACCTAAGTTATTTTAGTCTGGCTAATCTAGGTTAGACCAGTCTTTTCCTAGGTTGCCCCTATTTTTCTTGAGTTAACTCTTTTCCTTTCATTTACAGGTATGAACAAGAAAATACCTTCAATTTACACAACCAAATCAAAGTGGACCACAAGCATTTCAAATCACATTCAACATATGAACTCAATATGAAAATTAAAGTACAACATCTTAAATTCAAGTTCAAGTCCAAATGTGAGTTCAATTATTCAGTTCAATGAAGAGTTTGTTCAATTCTGTCCAAAAATAATAATTCAATCGGTTTCCAGTTCAAAATCAATTCCTGATACTCCTACCACTCTGGCAGCGAGTCACCATACGCCGGAGATTTCCTCACTGGTGCGATGGAGAAGATGAGTTGAAAATCTGGGTCTGGCTCGCCATCTTGAATCCCGTCTGTGCATGTGCACGGCCATGGACGGAGATCAAATTTTTGTTAGTAGTATAATTCTCTCTGATTTAAAAAATAAAATACAAATGTGGCTTTTGTGGTGCAGCAGTAAGTAGGGTTATGCCGATAATTGCAGCAGCTGAGGGAGAGTCCTTGCCCAAAAGTAATTTGATCATAAATGCATATCTGTATTTTGAGGCTTTGTGTGATGTGGATTACATTTATTCCTGTGTCCTATTGATACAGTCCAAGCTTCATAAAAAAGGGGTATTGAGCATCCCAGGTAAGTATAAAGGATTTTGGGTTGCCTTTTTTCTTTTACAACTCTTTAATGATTAAATAATTAAGAGTTTATTGCTTTGAAGTCAGTTACTTTACATCAACAGTGTATGAAATCCAGTCACCATCTTATGATGGTAATGTTGACAGCGAGACATTTTGGGATGCAGTGCCGATGGGCATAAGCAGATGGTTTTACCAAAGTACATTTCATACAAATTTCTGTCTTGCATGTTATATTTTTAGTGCGTTGAGCTAAATGGCTAGGTTTTTGTATTCTTAAAGTGGCAAAGAAAACACCTTTATCAAGTTACCATTACTAGTCCCCATGGATGAATCCTAAAACAAGACAATCATCTGCAATACTAAATACAGACAATACAAAGGTTCATCCTTTGTTCATGGTGACGTGCCTCTGACTGTGGAAAGGCATAAACATAGCATTTATTACAGGGCTATATTACATTAGGTCCAGACCCTGTAAATGCCAAGAGTGAAAGTAACACCTATAGCCATCCCATATGCTGTAGAGGACTCAGTTGCAGGATTTAGCACATTTTCTGATGTGTAAAGAGGACATGGTATGATATAAAGTCTGGCATTTCCCCACAATAGCATATTGCAGCAGTGCATTTCAAGAAAGATGGAGTTGCTTGAGAGGTGAAAGCAGAGAAGACATGAGCTTTAACTCAACTGACTGTTAGGACGTCTGTACGGGTAACTGTTTACATGGTGCAGAAAGGCATTAAATAGATTAAACAAAAATACAAAGAAAAAAACTCTGTCTGAGATGATTATGACTGCAACAGATAGCAAAAGAACGTGACAAGCGCTTTGTCTTCTCGGCGTGTTTGACGAGGAGAACCGAGGGATGAGACAGGTAAGTGTTTCAGAAGGACAATCTCTCCTGTTTGAGGCGGCCATGGAGAGGGTGGATAATCTGATGGGGTCTGGCAGCTGCTGTCTTCTCAGTTTAAACTCTTCCTACACACTGGACATGCTGTGTGGCCATAGAACAGAATATAGATTTACATTAGCTTTGGGCAGTTCTCTCACAAGAGTTTTAACAAGTTTTATTTTAAAAGTAAAAGTGTATCTCTCCCTTCATTTCCAGTTCTACTTGGAGGATCTTCATTTTCATTTCATGCTCCTCCTTAAGGTACTTCTACTTGTGTTCATGAAATTCAATAGCCAGCTTTTTGTGGTTTGTGAATCTTTTGGTGACCAGTACTGGCAGACACTGCCACCCTAACTTCTGAGTATGTGAGGGTAAATTACCATGCAGCGCTTCAGTTATGTCCCTGTTTGACTTGCTCCTTGAAACAAGGAAGATAGATAGATGCACATTAAATGAAAGAAACAGAGAAATAAGAGTTTGAAAGGAGAGTATGAAATGCCAAAATATACACTGTAATAGGTGTGTGTGATCCCTCATCTGAACGGTCTAGATGGTCATCATCTGGTACGTTCTCCAACTGTTGCTGGTTCTCCATCATTCCTGTCAGGAAGTCATCCAACTGCAGTATCTTTCTTTGCCGGTCCTCCACCAGTCTTAAACCTCTCTCTTTGGGCTTCTGCAGCAGATGCAGAGATATAGATATATATATATATATATATATATATATATATATATATATATACACACACACACACACACACACACACACACACACACACACACACACACACACATACACATACACACACATATACACACACACCCACCCTTCTCAAAAAATTAGCATATTGTGATAAAGTTCATTATTTTCCATAATGTAATGATAAAAATTAAACTTACATATATTTTAGATTCATTGCACACCAACTGAAATATTTCAGGTCTTTTATTGTTTTAATACTGATGATTTTGGCATACAGCTCATGAAAACCCAAAATTCCTATCTCAAAAAATTAGCATATCATGAAAAGGGTCTCTAAACGAGCTATTAACCTAATCATCTGAATCAACTAATTAACTCTAAACACCTGCAAAAGATTCCTGAGGCTTTTAAAAACTCCCAGCCTGTTTCATTACTCAAAACCGCAATCATGGGTAAGACTGCCGACCTGACTGCTGTCCAGAAGGCCATCATTGACACCCTCAAGCAAGAGGGTAAGACACAGAAAGAAATTTCTGAACAAATAGGCTGTTCCCAGAGTGCTGTATCAAGGCACCTCAGTGGGAAGTCTGTGGGAAGGAAAAAGTGTGGCAAAAAACGCTGCACAACGACAAGAGGTGACCGGACCCTGAGGAAGATTGTGGAGAAGGACCGATTCCAGACCTTGGAGTAGAAACATCTAGAGCCACCGTGCACAGGCGTGTGCAGGAAATGGGCTACAGGTGCCGCATTCCCCAGGTCAAGCCACTTTTGAACCAGAAACAGCGGCAGAAGCGCCTGACCTGGGCTACAGAGAAGCAGCACTGGACTGTTGCTCAGTGGTCCAAAGTACTTTTTTCGGATGAAAGCAAATTTTGCATGTCATTCGGAAATCAAGGTGCCAGAGTCTGGAGGAAGACTGGGGAGAAGGAAATGCCAAAATGCCTGAAGTCCAGTGTCAAGTACCCACAGTCAGTGATGGTCTGGGGTGCCATGTCAGCTGCTGGTGTTGGTCCACTGTGTTTTATCAAGGGCAGGGTCAATGCAGCTAGCTATCAGGAGATTTTGGAGCACTTAATGCTTCCATCTGCTGAAAAGCTTTATGGAGATGAAGATTTCATTTTTCAGCACGACCTGGCACCTGCTCACAGTGCCAAAACCACTGGTAAATGGTTTACTGACCATGGTATTACTGTGCTCAATTGGCCTGCCAACTCTCCTGACCTGAACCCCATAGAGAATCTGTGGGATATTGTGAAGAGAAAGTTGAGACGCAAGACCCAACACTCTGGATGAGCTTAAGGCCGCTATCGAAGCATCCTGGGCCTCCATAACACCTCAGCAGTGCCACAGGCTGATTGCCTCCATGCCACGCCGCATTGAAGCAGTCATTTCTGCAAACGGATTCCCGACCAAGTATTGAGTGCATAACTGAACATAATTATTTGAAGGTTGACTTTTTTTTGTATTAAAAACACTTCTTTTATTGGTCGGATGAAATATGCTAATTTTTTGAGATAGGAATTTTGGGTTTTCATGAGCTGTATGCCAAGATCATCAGTATTAAAACAATAAAAGACCTGAAATATTTCAGTTGGTGTGCAATGAATCTAAAATATATGCAAGTTTAATTTTTATCATTACATTATGGAAAATAATGAACTTTATCACAATATGCTAATTTTTTGAGAAGGACCTGTATATATACATATTGTGAGGAAAATAAGTATTTGAACACCCTGCTATTTTGCAAGTTCTCCCACTTGGAAATCATGGAGGGGTCTGAAATTGTCATCGTAGGTGCATGTCCACTGTGAGAGACATAATCTAAAAAAAAAAAAAAAAAAAAAAAAAATCCAGAAATCACAATGTATGATTTTTTAACTATTTATTTGTATGATACAGCTGCAAATAAGTTTTTGAACACCTGTCTATCAGCTAGAATTCTGACCCTCAAAGACCTGTTAGTCTGCCTTTAAAATGTCCACCTCCACTCCATTTATTATCCTAAATTAGATGCACCTGTTTGAGGTCGTTAGCTGCATAAAGACACCTGTCCACCCCATACAATCAGTAAGAATCCAACTACTAACATGGCCAAGACCAAAGAGCTGTCCAAAGACACTAGAGACAAAATTGTACACCTCCACAAGGCTGGAAAGGGCTACGGGGAAATTGCCAAGCAGCTTGGTGAAAAAAGGTCCACTGTTGGAGCAATCATTAGAAAATGGAAGAAGCTAAACATGACTGTCAATCTCCCTCGGACTGGGGCTCCATGCAAGATCTCACCTCGTGGGGTCTCAATGATCCTAAGAAAGGTGAGAAATCAGCCCAGAACTACACGGGAGGAGCTGGTCAATGACCTGAAAAGAGCTGGGACCACCGTTTCCAAGGTTACTGTTGGTAATACACGAAGACATCATGGTTTGAAATCATGCATGGCACGGAAGGTTCCCCTGCTTAAACCAGCACATGTCAAGGCCCGTCTTAAGTTTGCCAATGACCATTTGGATGATCCAGAGGAGTCATGGGAGAAAGTCATGTGGTCAGATGAGACCAAAATGGAACTTTTTGGTCATAATTCCACTAACCGTGTTTGGAGGAAGAAGAATGATGAGTACCATCCCAAGAACACCATCCCTACTGTGAAGCATGGGGGTGGTAGCATCATGCTTTGGGGGTGTTTTTCTGCACATGGGACAGGGCGATTGCACTGTATTAAGGAGAGGATGACCGGGGCCATGTATTGCGAGATTTTGGGGAACAACCTCCTTCCCTCAGTTAGAGCATTGAAGATGGGTCGAGGCTGGGTCTTCCAACATGACAATGACCCGAAGCACACAGCCAGGATAACCAAGGAGTGGCTCTGTAAGAAGCATATCAAGGTTCTGGCGTGGCCTAGCCAGTCTCCAGACCTAAACCCAATAGAGAATCTTTGGAGGGAGCTCAAACTCCGTGTTTCTCAGCGACAGCCCAGAAACCTGACTGATCTAGAGAAGATCTGTGTGGAGGAGTGGGCCAAAATCCCTCCTGCAGTGTGTGCAAACCTGGTGAAAAACTACAGGAAACGTTTGACCTCTGTAATTGCAAACAAAGGCTACTGTACCAAATATTAACATTGATTTTCTCAGGTGTTCAAATACTTATTTGCAGCTGTATCATACAAATAAATAGTTAAAAAAAAAATCATACATTGTGATTTCTGGATTTTTTTTTTTAGATTATGTCTCTCACAGTGGACATGCACCTACGATGACAATTTCAGACCCCTCCATGATTTCCAAGTGGGAGAACTTGCAAAATAGCAGGGTGTTCAAATACTTATTTTCCTCACTGTATATGTATGCATGTATGTATGTATTATTCATTCCACAAAACCTGTATTGAATATAATACTCACAAAAAAAGTGAGTAAATACAGCTATCAAGGTAATAAAAGTTGACAATTCTTACCTGTAGTTGTTGTATTGTGCTTGTGGATGTTAGTTCATTTGCATTAAATTCATTACAGACGGATTTCCATGCATTCCTTTTCTTCGATTCCATGGCAGATGTGTGCTGTTCGTCTTCAGTGGCCGGGTGTCTTGATACTATTGTCTTTAAAAGAGTTTTCTCATGCTCACTGAAGTTTTTTTTTTTTGATCGCAGTCTCTTTTCTGCTGCCATTGTTTTCCATGAATTTGCTTCTCCAATTCTTTACGTTTTAGGCTTTCTGGGTCCATTCCATGTTTTATAGGCAACCTCAGTCCAGCTAATTCAGACTCGCACAGGTGGTTTAAATTAATCTTGTTTACTTTAGTTCAAGACTTAATATTCCAGGTGTTCTTAATCTCTAATTAGTCTGTGTTTCAGAAAGCCATTTATTGAGCAGTGATTAACTATTCTAGATTAAGGCCTAGTCTTGGCCTAATTTAGACACTGTCTGGGAATCCGCCCCATATTGTATGGATTTGATGGCTGTTGTCAAGGCTTTCAGGCTTGGAGACGCTTCAAAATGGATTTACTTTAAACATGCTTAATACACTGCATAGTTTCTGTCTTACAGGTTCTCACTAATATATATATATATATATATATATACATACACACTATAAAAAAAACATAAGACTTGATGCACTGGATTTTTCATTCCCCCAGTATCTCCAATATGCCGCATTCGCTCATTCATACTAAACAAAAGCTTGCAGCATAATCCCGCTACCATGCTTTCACATAGTGATGTGATTTTCTGGAACCAGCGGTGTGACAGAAACAGACACAACACCAGCATGCCGGCTGTGGCTTTTCACACAGACATTGTTCCATCTCTGTTACTACCCATGTCCCTGTCACAGAGGTGGATCAAATCAGACCCTTTCACGCTCCGTACCTTTCATACAGCGAGACAATACTCTCAGAAAATAATAAAGTGTGAAAGCAGCTATGGATAGCCAGACTCATGATTTAATTGCCAAAAAATGAGATGAGAAGTCTGCTGATATTTAACAAGAGCCATCAGACCATTTGCACAATATTGGGCACAATTAAAACCGTTGAACCACATTAATATATATAATTGATTATGTATAATAGGCTGTAACTGGCTAAACACTTTCTTCTCAGGTTTTAGGCTTTAATAAGGATTTTAAGGATGACACAGGAGTTTGGCACAGTAGTGTACATCTGCTGTCAGGAAAAGTCAAATCAGTTACTATCTGACCCAATTACATCTTTCTATCTAATCCTGATAGTCTTTGGAAGGCTGTACATTTCATCAAAAAGGGTAAAATCACCTGGGTACATATGTCTGAGTGCTTAATGTCTAAACAAAAAGAGGTCCGTTTAGGTTTTAACAAGCCCCATAATTAGTCACAATGTGCCCTCTGGTCAAAGCCCTAAATTAAATTAAAATGCTGAAAAAGGTTCATGTTGTTTCCCAAAGACATATACAGTATTTATTACAATGGTCTGTATCCTACACCAACATGGGTACCACTGCTGTTAGTTTTTCCCTGCACAACTGTTAATGTTTTTTAAGATATAAAACTTTTATATAAAATATAAAAGTTGATGAATGGTGTAAAAAACATGAATTCCCTCTGAGGTGTTTGTTTACCAAAATAGGCAGTAAAGGAGGCAATTTATTTTGATGAAAATAATAATAATAATTTATTTTAATCCATATATAAAATTGTTATAGGCTACACACAAAAGGAAGAAAGGGGAGAGAAATTAGAAGATCCTAAGCATAAGGTCGCTGGTTCGATCCCCACAGCATCACCATTGTGTCCTTGCAAGGCACTTAACTCCAGGTTGCTCCAGGGGGATTGTCCCTGTAATAAGTGCACTCACTGTAAGTCGCTTTGGATAAAAGCGTCTGCCAAATGCATAAATGTAAATGTAAGCATGTTTAATAGTGGTAGGCAACCCCCCACAGGCAACCCCCCTCACCCCTTCAAACCGGACAAGTGCAATAGTAACCAACTGCAGAACCGCAGAACCATACGTCATAGCAATGTGAGGACGACAGCGCCAGCCTAACAGTCTGATGCCGGAAGTGGGCGGGGTAGTAGTCTGATGCCGGAAGTGTACGGAGTTCATGTTTAATTATGGCAGAGCATGTTTAATAGTGGTAGGCAACCCCCCACAGGCTTACAGAAATGGTTTAACCCAACTACTCAGCAGCCAATGGGAAAGTACAACACTCACCCCTTCAAACCGGACAAGTGCAATAGTAACCAACTGCAGAACCGCAGAACCATACGTCATAGCAATGTGAGGACGACAGCGCCAGCCTAACAGTCTGATGCCGGAAGTGGGCGGGGTAGTAGTCTGATGCCGGAAGTGTACGGAGTTCATGTTTAATTATGGCAGAGCACACGGTAGAACACGGAAAAGAAGAAGAGAAGAAGGTAAAAATAAGTTATTTCTTTGATGGATGCAACATACTTAACGTTATACGCTTATACAAAACGGCTCTAAGTATTTTGTAAGTTAATATTCAACAATACTATTGATCTGTCATTGACACCATTATATGAGAACTGAACTGAGCTGGACGATGACATCACTGTTTTCTCCAGAATGGCTATATAGATTAATTAACTGAATTAATAACTTTTGTACAACAGAAATTAATCACCACTGACTTAGATCTGCAGAGACAAACTTTGTTGCATTATTTTCCTGTATTGTAAAAATGCTATATAATAATTAAATGTGACTATCTGTCATTTCCAGTAAGTCCATCAAGTTGTATTTTATCTAAAACTGGAACAGTTATAAATGCAGTTACAACAAATGAATGAATCTTATGTTCCCCCCAGGATAACATAGGATCCAAGGATTACATTCTGCTCCCTGCTTGGATGCCAGGACAATGGATGCTATGTGTATGTTGTTCCCTTCATTTTTGGGTGAACTATCTCTTTAAGATTAAAGTGATATTAGGATTCAATATACTAACAACTGTATTTCACAGGTTCTGAAGCCTAAAAACAAGGCTATGTATTTTTTTGATTCAACTCACCCCTACGGGATTGGTGATGTAAAATATGTGACTGTATTCAGGTTGCACTTACAAATATAAATATTATGTTCAGAGTTCACAGTTCAAGGTTTGCTGTTCGAAGTTCGCTGTTCCAAAGTTTGCTCTTCATTGATGTTCACTGCTGTTTGTTCTGGGCATGATGTTAATTTGCATGATGATCTGCATGCTGCTTTTATATTCTAAATTTGAAATGTTGTTTTTGCAATTCAGTCAGTGGTAATTTTTTTGCTTTAGAATGAATAAACTTGGCTCCTTTGTCCAATTTGTGTGGTTATAATATATTAAAATATTTCTGTTTGATTTTGTTGCAGTAAATTGACAAACAGAATCGCTCCAGGACCATGGAAGCTGATCAAAAACAAGGTACATTTTATTAGGCTTTCAAAAAACATAGGCTACTTATATAGATTGTGTGTTTTTATATGTTTGTCACATCCTTTCCAGGAATAACTTAATGATATTCCATTGTTTTAGAATGTTCCACAACAGTTGACTGGCTCTGTAGACTGTGGGATCTTCATGCTAATGGTGAAACAAGGGAAAGTTGGAAAAAAAAGTTAGAGGAATCATAAGAATGAAACCATGAAATGGTTGCCTGAACTTGACTGATTTCTTTCACTTTTTCCCCCCTTATGCAAGTCTGATTTTCCTCTTATTCGAAAATGGTGGTGCCTTATTCTGATGGAGAATTTTGCCATTGAAAGGTAACTCTCTCGCTCTCTCAAGTTTTTCTCTGTCTATAAATTAACTTAAAGATTAATTTGTCACAGGAAACATGCTGCCGTTGATGTGCAGGTGCCACCTAAAGCACAAGAGACTGAAATCGGCGACAAGGTATGTTTTTATCGTCTCAAACGGGCACATGAAAGAGCATAATTTCAAAACATTAATTTACACATCCTAATTAAAACATAATGTATTGTTGAGGACACTTCCAATCTCCCCAGGGACAACAGATGGAAATTAGCTAGCATCTAAATGTGGTGCAAACCATCTCTTCTCTTGTGAGAATAATTTATTTTAAATTAATTAAATATTTCATTCCTTTTTTGTACTCCTCTCTCATGAAGGAACCACAGATGGTCAAAGACCTGAGGACCGCAGTTGGATGGCTGCAGAAAAACTGCCACTCATTCAGAGGGTTTGTGGAAGAGCCGAGGTATCTGACCTTAAAGAAGGAAGACCAGGAAAAGGCCCTTCTTAAACTTGATCAGGCAGAAAGAAGGGATGATCTGGAACGGGCCAAATAGCCTTTCATGTTTCGGTTCCAGTTTAGAGAAGACATGGAAGTTTTTCTTTGCAAGTGTCATGATGAAAGGCACCTCAGGATTAACTCCATTTGTATGGAGTTTTTATTTATTTTTCTCTTGAGAATTATTGTTAAATGTGTGCCTGCATAACTTTTATTTATTTAATTACTATTATTTATTTGGAGCAGGTACAGTCAGCTAGTGTGTGATTCTTTTGATATTTCAGAGGAAAAATTTTTTTTATTTAAATGAATCATTTTTGTTTTTTTCAGTGCATCATATAATTGTTGTGTATGGTCTATGAAAAAAAATGTTGGTTGAGTATTACAAATTATTTTCAATTAAATCAAATGTTCAAACGCTCAAGCTTTGGTTTCATTGTATTATTTTTTTGTTTTAAGCTTTGTTCAATTTATTTTGTTATTCATTTGACTCAACAAAACAAATGGATAAAGTATCATTTTAACTTTAAAAAACTATTAACATTTGTTAATAGTAGGCTAGAATATTGCCTTTTGTTAATAGGACAAAACATAATTTGTATCTTTTATACTATTTGATGTATATATATCTTAAATATATCTTTTCAATTAAATCGTTTTTTAAAAAAAAGTCTTTGTAATAACGTTGTTTTAACCTTAAAAACGTCCCAAAACACGGAAGTAGCGTAATGCCTGGCCGCGCCCACTTCCGGCATCAGACTGTTAGGCTGGCGCTGTCGTCCTCACTGCTA
The DNA here is from genome assembly GCA_032164185.1 of Moxostoma hubbsi. Lineage (NCBI taxonomy): Eukaryota > Metazoa > Chordata > Actinopteri > Cypriniformes > Catostomidae > Moxostoma > Moxostoma hubbsi. The sequence goes on from JAVLUX010000003.1 coordinate 27,092,455, forward strand.
TGACCTGCGGTTCTGCAGTCGGACCTATCTCGACAAGTGGCCAAATGGCTCAGAATGAGGTGTATGTGTAATATGTGTATGAAGTCGCATATTTTTGAACAGGATGGCTTTCCATATAAAAAAAAAAAAAACACCATTTAAAAGTGATTTTCAGAAAAATACATGTTGATATTACTTTGTACCTCAAACTTTTTTTTTAAATAAAACTTTACAAGTGTTGCACATTTTATATCTTTTTATATGTTCTTTTGTAGTAATTAATCAATTTGCCCAAAAGCTGCATCATATGTTACGTGTTTCCTGCCATACAAAATGTCTTTAAATGCATACCGTTGCCTCAATGTCATCTTCCCATCCCAGATGGCTCAAGTCTGATCGTGTCAGCGTTGTGTTGTGTTGAATTAATATCTATCCGGATTTGGCGGGCTCCCGGGCTACTTTATTTATGCAGGGAAATACTTGCTTGGGTGGGTGGTCAAAATTTGGGTTGCTTTTGTAATTATTTTGGCGGGTTTAATTTGATATTATTCCATTGCCCATGCAACGGCAATGCTGTAGTATTATGGTTAATGTGCATTTAATTTTCATATGCCATATTCGGGTGTTGTTGTTTTTTTAAATGCATTTGGGCGGGTTTAGAGCAATCATTGGGGTGGACACTGACAAACGAATCTGTCAACACTGTTATTTACTCTATACAGATCAAGTGATAACCGTCGCAAGCTGCGGAACATAAGTGCACGGAGACCACAACGACTGTAGCAAGTGACCTTGGTAAGCCGTATTTAGTACGACTAATGTGTGGTTTAAGTCCCCGTTACAGGTTCGTCATGAGCTAAATCGGTGTGTTTGGTTTTATGTACAACTTCGATACTCTAGAAGGTAAATTTCCGCTGCGTTTCTCACACAGGGCGTTGGGACGTGTACCAGGCCCCGAAACAAACACTGTCGCGGTTTGTTTAATTGTTTATTCGAAGGGTGTTTTCGATGAATACGTTATCCTCAATACTACCTTAGGAACTTAAAGGGACTAGCACTATGAAATTCTGAACATGTTTAAGGTCATTATTATTATTTTTCACATTTTAGAATAATAAAGTCATCAAAACTATGGAATAACAAATTAAACTGTGGGAATTATGTTGTGACTAAAATAGAGCATTACCGCAGTCTACTGTGGGTTACAGATCAGAGACTCTTTCCCCTCCTCCACAGACCTTTTAGGACTCGTGCTTCCAATGGCGCTGCGTGTTCAGCTCCTCCATTTCAGCCCCAAGTCTATCACTGCCCATGGAGAGGAAGAGGGGGGAAAACACACCCGTTATGGCCTAGCTATATTCTTTCAATTAACCGAGTTCTATTCAGAAATTGTATTAATAGACAATTCCCTCTTTACTGGATTTAAAAGCTTCTTTAAGGTTAATTGTTGTTCTCCTTTCTTCTGTAATTCACCTATTAGTTTATTTATTTCCTCTTTATATCTGTTACACTGTATTAATACATGTTCCACTGTTTCTCTAACTCCACACCAATCACACAATCCTGTAAGATGTTTTCCTATTATATACATTGAGTTAAGTCCTGTATGTCCCAGTCTGAGTCTAGATAAAATACAATCTTCTTTCCTCCTCCCGCCTGAATTCCTTCCTCTTCCTACTAATGGTTGTATTAAATGTAGACGTCTCCCCTTTTGTTCATTATCCCAATCAAATTGCCATATTTGATTTAACTCATTTTTTATTATTGATTTTTATTCTGATTTACTATACATTATATGCATGTCTATATTTTCCTTTTCCATTACTTGTTTTGCTAATTTATCTGCTTCCTCATTTCCTGATACTCCAATATTCGCTGGAACCCATATAAACTGAACTGTCTTATTTGTCTGCTGCATTATATATATATATATATATATATATATATATATATATATATATATATATATATATATATATATATATATATAAATAATATCTGAAGAATCTCTATCAATATATCTTGTCTAGTTTCAGACTGTTGAGCTTCCAGACATAACAGGGCAGAGCTTGAATCTGAACATATGAGAGTTTTGTGTAATCCCATATCTTTTATTTTGTTAATTGCTTGCAAAATTGCTAGTAATTCTCCTGTAAACACCGAAACTTGATCTGATACCCTTTTTCCTTCTGCCACTTTCAATCTTGGGATGATATACGCTACCCCACCTGATCTTTCCATGGATCTTTAGATGCATCTGTAAAAACCAGTATATAACTTTCATACTTAGTCCTTATATATACTCCCTTGTTAATTCTGTATCTAATGCATTTTGAGCTTTCTTTATTCATATTCTTTCCGAATTCCTCATCTTTTTAATCATGTTTCACACTTCCTCAACTTTGACTAATTTCCTCACAAAATGATCTCCAATACTCTCTCTTTAAAGCATTCTAATTTTCTGAGATACTGATTTTGGGGATTTCATTAGTTGTCAGTTATAATCATCAAAATTAAAAGGAATGAACACTTGAAATATATCAGTCTGTGTGGAATGAATGTATACATTATACAAGTTTCACTTTTTGAATGGAATTACTGAAATAAATCAACTTTTTGATGATATTCTAATTATATGACCAGCACCTGTATATTCCATTGTGACCCCTTTCTCCAAAATTCTATAAGGCATTCCCTTCAAAAACGTGACACACCCTCCACCTTTACCTTCCTCCCTATCTCTTCTCACTATTATATATAATTTTAAAACAAAATATAATCTAGAATTCAACCATGACTCTTGAATGCATATTATGTCTGGCTTTTCTTTTCAAAACTGTTATATTTTAGCATCTTCAAAGTAATCACCATTTGCCTAGAATTTGCAGACATGCACTCTTGACTTATTTTTATTTATGTTTTTTCAACCAACTTCTTGAGGAATCATCCTGGGATGCTTTTTAAATCTAGCTTTTCCTATCTATGTTGGGTACTTATTGGCAGCTTTTATTATTTGGTCCAAGTCATTAAATGTTAGTTTTATAATGAAATAAAATCAACATGGTGACACAATTATATTTTTGTCTGCAAAACTAATTTAAAACATTTAAGACTTCAGATCAAAAGAAACGCTTTAAGATCATGAGAAACATTTCAGTCAAGTGACCCCAAACTTTTGAACAGCAGTGTAAATGAAAAAACAATTGACCATTAAATGAACCTTTTTTCAAACATATTTTTTTTTCTCTCTCTCCCTTCCTTCCTTCAATGGGATTTATTGGCATGAAAGTTTCAAAAACAATGTTGCCAAAGCATAATATAGAATAAATAAAAGCAAAATATATTTTGTCCAATAACTTGGACAGTATATAATTATTAGTAATATTTAAATAACAGCAATATATAAATTATTTATTTGACCATATCGCATCACGTGTGTGTGTGTGTTTGTCCTGATCTTTCACTGTCCCTCAGGTTGTGGCATGTTGATACATATTGGGCAGCAAGATGTGCCCTGTCTCCTTCTCCTAGGAGTATTTGTAATTTGAGATGTCATTTTGAATTAGGATTTGATCAAGCAAATATAAATGGAAAAACATTGAAAATCATTAAAGAAAAAGAGATAATAAAAATTATTATGATTGTTTCAAGTTAACTTAACTAATGAACTATATAAACTGAATTAAACATTATCTACATTCATGTGTAATGATTGTTTGTGGGGGGGGGGGGGGGGGGGGTTACATTTTTGATAATACATTTATTGATGTTCATTTCTCTCTCTCTCTCTCACAGTGAACGAAATACATCATGAAACCTTTTGTGTTGGTGTTGTTTGGTTTGGCTCTTCTGGGGCTTGGTATGTAGGCCTACTTTGTTAAACTTCCATTTCTCACTCTTATTCTGGCCTGTACACACAGCTGATTCAGTTTGTGATGTGTGGGAGATACTAGTCTAGAATGTTTCACACACAGAACATAATTAAAACAGATGGATATTTATTGAATTTTATTTAGTTCTGTATAGTGATCCATCCTTCTCACTCTAGGCTCTGCACTTCAGTGTTACACATGTGACAACTCCGCCACCTGTGATCATTTTCAGTCTTGCAAAACTGAAGATTCATGTCTGTCACTAACTGGCTCAGGAGGTACATTTTACTTACAGGCATATGTTTTCAATTAAAAGTCTGCATAATGTACTTTTTGTATAAAGTAGAACCTGAGGATTTTTGAGACCAATACCAATTTTAGAGGGGGAAAATTGACCAATTACCGATATAGTTAATTTGAGCTGGAATGAAAACAGACCTTTTCTATGTGGATTGTGCACCGATATGACTATGCAAAGGTACTCGGAAGGCTTCTCTCAAAAAATATTTTTATCAAAGGATATTTGACATTTATTATTATACATCGTCAACAAATTCTTGAAATGAACACAAAGAATAAATAAAAATACTATAAATAGCTTAAACATCAGTACTAGTATGTTCATTATCAGTCAGTTGCTGACCATTTAAATAAAGAATAAATTATAATTATAGCTAAATAAAGATCAATACTGTATGTTTAATATCAGTAAATTGATGACCATTTAAATAAAGAATAAATTGTATATATCGATATATCGGTCGGGCACTAGTATAAAGCATACATATTGTTTTGTAACTGTATTTTGTAAAATAATTGTAATCATTCACTTCCTCCTTTCAACATTTTCTTTTTCAGGTATCCAAATCAAGAAATGCATTAAGTATACAGATTGCGATTTATTGAAACTCGGCCAGAGTTTCCCTGGTGTTTCCAGCATTAATTTCAGTTGCTGTAACTCTAACCTGTGTAACGCAGCCCCGGTGTCAGTGGCCAGCCACTCTGTGCTGGGAATACTGCTCTCACTTTCACTCTTCTGGTGGTTGGTTCTCTAAATTGCAATGTTCACAAATAGAACCCCATAATTGGCACTGTTCCTCCTTTCAAGGGCATCTCAAATGTTCATGTGCACATTGTGTTCATGTGGAGACTTACCGAATCTGAAGTGCACTATTTGTTGGCCACCAATAAACTTGATCAATGTTTCTTTAGAAAACATTAATATAAAAGTACAAATTCTCATTTACAATTTGACATTTTTATTACTTTTTTTTTTCTAAATCACTTCACAGTATAATACTATCACAAATGTAATTACATTTTTTTTTACTATTCTGGAAAAAGTGTGCATATATACACACACACACTTAGTATTATCACAGCATATTTTATCAAGTGTTTGCTCTAGTCTAATGTACTGGAATTATTGACGTTTAGATGGTATATTATGTACTTATATTATGTACTGAAATGAATATTATTTTGGATGTAGAACACACGTGGACTACTTTTTCAGTACTTTTTGAGTTTAAGATACTTTAAATACTGTAAGTGATGAGAGCAATTAGAAGTGGCTTTAATATGAAATACAATATTGCCAAAGCATTGTGTGTAGAACTGCCACAATAAATAAAGGATGGGAATCAAACATTTTTCTTGTCATGAATGTTTCAAAAATCATTCCAGTATTCATAAATCATTAATCATTAATTTGTCATGACTCAACTTTTCATAACATGTGTTCGTGTTTTTGCACTTTGGTTGTGATTCCAGCTGCGGGTATCTTATATCTTTACATTTATGCATTTGGCAGACGCTTTTGTCCAAAGCGACTTACAGTGCACTTATTACAGGGACAACCCCCCGGAGCAACCTGGAGTTAAGTGCCTTGCTCAAGGACACAATGGTGATGCTGTGGGGATTAAACCGGCAACCTTTGCATAGCCTACCTGAATTTGGCCAGTTTTCCTTTTCATATTCTCTCAAACTTGGTGAGGTTGGATGGGCAGGATTCCTCATAATCAACTGCAATTTGCAGATTTGCAATTTTATTTTTTTTAATCGGTTTGTATAAAAGTAAAAAAAAAAGGGGGTATTTTTCATTTCCTGAGCTGTCATGCAATTTGGCTGCAAAAAGTATTTTCACATTAAGGGGTCGTAATTCCTGGCATTGAAAATTAACTTGCCATAGTTAATTATAGCATTTTTGCATTTAATATACTGCATTTTATACATAAATTTACAATAAGATTTAATCAGGTACCACTTATAAGCATATACTGATCCCATTATGAATGGCTTCTAAAATACAGTTTTGTTATGGTCTACTGATAGAATTCAATGTTATTAGACATTGATGTGAGAAATAAACAAGGATGGAAAATATGTAAAAACTGAAGAAACTTTACACTGGTTCAGCATTGGTACACAGATGCTTCGGTTTAAAGACAGTTTAAAGTCTAACCCACTACTTTTGGGACAGTGTTTAACTCATTGCAACCCCATGACCTCTTTATAGACCCTTACTGTTTGGACAGCTGAGATCAATAAGGTTAGAGGGAAGGAAATCTATAAAGGTCTCTCTGGTATTGAGGTGTGTGTGTGTGTATATATATATATATATATATATATGTGTGTATATGTATATGTAGTATATGTATGCGATTATTTAGAAAAATATTGCGATTGCGATTTGAACTGCAATAATGATGGTAATGTTTTACACATGTTCAACAGCAAAAAGGCTGCTGGGGTTTTCACTCTTGTGCTCTCTTAAAAATAACCAAACTGAGACCTTTTTTTCAGTTTAACCACAAACAAATAAATGTATAAATAATGAAACAAATTCTTCTTCATATTCAAATGTTACCATCCACCGTGTACCTGTTTTTGTCCATTTTGTGATAGGGCCTCAGCCCACTAATCATCATCATTAGTTTTTGAAACAGTGTCAGCTTGAATATTAGGGATATTCCAATCAGGACATCCGATACCGATCTCCAATTTTCTTTTCATCTCATCAATCGATGCTGATCATTTAACTTTTAGCTCTGTCAAAACTGGTTATATGTACTGTAAGCTTTCTGCTCACTGTCACCGTTAACTACATTTCCCTGTTAGTAAAACCATAGTTGTTGCCTAGTGTTTGCTGTCAGTCAATAGTTCAGTATAAACAAAATATAATTTTAAAATATAAATGTTACTCTTTATTCTAGGCCTTAAAAACTAGTAAGCTTATCCAAACTATTATTTACTGTATATAAGATAGTTCTAAAGAATGAGGCTTAATGTCAAACTGAAGTTGAACTGATAATCCATTGGTGTAATTCAATTTAAAGTGAAAATTGTTATTAGTTTGTCACCATTTAATTAAATTATTTGTATTCATTATTTTATTATATTTAATTTAGCAATGCACTATATTATAGTAACTAAATATTTTATATAGATTAATTATATGTATGTTCCTTCCTTTTCATTATGTTGGATGCTGGTAATATTAGTTCCGCTTTCACTTGTTTCCGCGGGGAGTGTAATAAGGGCGACACACTCTCTCTTGAGTTAAATGAATGAAGGAGAATGAAGAGCGCATGTTTCTGGATTAAACAGGTGTTAATGGTAATGCTGTTTGCTCGGCAATCATTTAATAAAGATGTTTGAATTATACCCCATCTTGTATTCAGCGATATTATTATGATACCTGTGCCTTGCGGAGACTGAGATGCTGCTACCGCAGATAATAATAAACGCTTCGCGCAGGACGCGTCAGTTGAGTGTAAATAAAGCGTTTAGCGCATGTCAGCAAACAGAACCGAACACAGCACTTCTGTTACTCCAAGCATGAGAGAGATTTGTGGAGCACAAACCCCTCTGAAAACACTGTGACAACGCGCTAACTTAATATAGACAGGACAGACCAGCGCAAATAAACTTTTGAAGGGACTATTTATTTATTTAATTCGCAGCGCTTTGCAATTTAATAATCGCACAAGGTCATATCACAGTTTCGATTTTATTTCGATAAATTGTGCAGCCCTAATATATATATATATATATATATATATATATATATATATATATATAACACACATAGGCTACAGTATAGAACCAGGGAGACTGAGATCAGACCAACAAAAGCAAATATCCAATCAAAACTGATCTTATGTGTTGGGTCTGAGGGTTTGTATTTTATGTGACCATACATGTTTAGGCTGCTTTTCTTTACCTGATTTTTGTTCCTGTTAATTTTCCACTAGACAGGCCGAGGTAAGCAAAAAATGCTGGAAAGTCTTTCTATTACAATTGTCAGGTGATTGGACCAGTTTAAATGGGGATGCAAACAGGTTATTTTCCTCTCATTACTTTTGTCGTCTGCACATCTCCATTTATACTAGTTATGGAGAGAACTAGAACTAGCAAGTGCATTTTTAAATATTTGCGTTGTTGTGTTGCCTCATAAAATGTTGTCCTGTCAGCTCTGTCTATATATTCTTCAATACAAAAGACTTTCCCTTTTTCATTCTTATTGAGAGTCTTCACACATAAACAAACAAAGCCCAGGGGAATCCCTGAGTCTCAGACATGTTTAAAGAACCTAACACTCAGGCTGCTCAAAACAGTTCAAACAGGATTTAAGACATGCAGCTATAAGCTCAAATAGGACCAGTTTATTATTAAATAGGCGCAGATGAAGGGTTCACGCAAATGTACATCCGGTTTTTGGGGCTTTTCTAACATTGTTACATTCTAATGTATGTTTCAAAACAGCTGATCTCTCAGTGCCCTTAGTTAACCCATTGTTAGTAAGAATGTGTGTAATATTTGCTAATTCAGCCTCATGTGTTTGTGTGGAGCTGGCAGTGTTGGCAAAAGGGTCGCTGTTTGCTACTGTGAAAGACATTGTCATGTGTACAATGCTCCTTTCAAACCTAACGTGTTCAGGGCAGTGTGAGTATCAATGTTCTGAGTTTACTCAGCCTGTTTAAGTGTAGGGACACTGTTTGTAGATCTCACAAAACTGCTACAGGGGTGGTCTTGCATGAGAGAGGAGGACAGAAAAGAAAAGGGAAAGGACACAAAGAGGGTGGGAGAAGGGGATCTTTAAAAAGGAGAAACGTTCCTTGTAGGTGACAGAAGGAATCTTCCAACACTGAGAGAGAAGATAGACAGACATTAAGACAAAAACATGGATACAGACTGACTTAATTACTTCTTACCTGGGCACAAAAGGCTAATCTAAATGCAACATTTGGACACTTTGCAAACAGAAGCAGAGACAAACCTTTTAGAAACACAGGTATGTAATGCATTGGTTTATGTTGGTCCTGAGGTTTGACAGAGAAGCATGAGCTTTGAGGGATAAACATCATTACAGCTTTTCCCTCTATTCTCATTATGCTCATTATTCCCTCATATAGCCATCATCTGGAAATTATCCTCTGGGTTTTATATTGGCAGGTTTGCTATCTGTTGTGTGATCAGTTTAACAAAACGTTTTGTTTTGTGTAATATGTTTTATTATTGTCAGTTACTGCGTGAGTATGTAAATTACATGACCATAAATGTTATATATATATATGTGAGAAGTGACTTTTTCAGTTACTGCACATCTTGCAATAACTGCTTTTTTTTTGTCAATAAGTTATATCTCATGGAAATCGAAGCGGACTGAGGAGGAAGGTCACAACTCACTGTGGGAAACTCCCTGATATAGAAGAAAAATTCTGAAATCAGGCACATGAAGTAAAGAGCTCCCATCACCAGTTCAGATAGGTAAAACCAGATTTTCTTGAGCAATAACAACACGAAATCCAGAGGAAATATCACTGCTCATATCATCCACTTGCTCTATGCAATACTAGATGAGTGTTAGGTGCTCTCCACGATGTCTGAGTGGTCTCTTCCCTTGCCTTCCCCCTCCCCATTTCCTTTGTGTGACTATAGTGAATGGTCTCCAACCTGGGTGCTGATTCCATGCGTGTATATCCTGGTGTTTGTGGTGGGCTCACTAGGCAATGGCTTGGTGCTGTGGGTACACCTGGACCGCCGAGTAAGAGGCCGCGGGAGGATTGGGAGCTGTTCCAAATCTTCCCAGACCCCTGATCCATCTTGCCCTTCCACTACATCTCGTTCTGTGACAGAGTCATTAATAGCCAGTCTAGCACTGGCTGACCTGGCTTTCGTCATGACCCTGCCATTGTGGGCAGCGTACACAGCGCTGGGCTACCACTGGCCATTTGGCCATGTTCTGTGCCAGGTGAGCAGTTACATTGTGGCACTTAATATGTATGCCAGCGTGTTCTCTCTGACTGCGCTCAGTGTGGAACGTTACTGTGTCATCACACGCCGCTGTGGTAACAGCTCAAAGCGAGGTGGGTCAACCATGCGTGCAAGGTGGATTGTTGGTAGTGCATGGGTGGCAGCTGGAATCCTGGCACTTCCTGCTCTGCTTCTACGGACTGTGAAGGAGGTGGATTTGGAAGTTGAACCTGATGGTGACTGGCAGGAGGGCAGAGATAGAAATGGACACATCTCCACCTGCTTGTGTGACATGGACTACTCTAGTTTGATCTCAAGCAAGTTGGACCCTGAAGCTTCAGAGCAGGCAGAGCTGATGTGGTCAGCAGCTTTGGGGTTAAAATCAACTCTTCTTGGATTCCTGCTGCCTCTCCTAGTGCTCCTGCTCTGTTATGGCTTGCTGGGACGACTCCTCTCACGACACTTCAGCCTTGGCCCACGGCCTGATCACACTCGTCAACGCAGGCTCCTCCGCATAATCATCACGCTTGTACTGGCCTTCTTCCTCTGCTGGCTGCCTTTTCACACCAACAAGACACTCTCGGCTATGGTGGAACTGGGCATCCTTCCCTTTTCTTGCAGTTTTGACCAGTGGTTGGTAGCTGTCCATCCATATGCCATCTGTTTGGGCTATGTAAACAGCTGTTTGAACCCTCTGCTGTATGCCTGCTGTGATCCACCATTCCTTAAGCACTGCAGGGGTCTACTCATGTGTACATTGTGCAAATGCAGAGGAGCAAAGGGAGCAGAGGAGAAAAAACAACACAACACGAATTCCCCAATACCATCAGGGATGCATGAAGTGACACTAATTAAAGATGAGTAATAAAGAGAAAAATTGGATGTGAGATATTCATTTGGCAAACTGACTCTGGGACAGAGCTGTGAGAATCTGTAAGATAGCATGAACTTAACCCCCTCATCAAAACAAGATGTCAATTTAGTGTGGGAAACTGAGAAGAAAATATAATTTTTTATATGATATATAACAGATTTTATTGAATGTGAAATAAAACAAATGTACATTTGTATTTGGTTTAGTCATATTGCAGAGTTGATTGAATTGTCAAAACAAATACAAGAACAAATTGAGAATTGTCAAACAAATAATTGAGATTGTCTTTTAGGGCTTTCATGATTCTCATTTGATATAGATTCATGCTTCATACACCTTAAGAAGTCATTTTTACATCTTGAATTTAAAAGCAAATCAAATAATAAACAGGGATATATGACTTCCTTTTGAGGCTTTAATGACAAATAATGTTTTCAATATCAAAATATTTCTAACTATATAAAATCCATCTTTTTAGTCAGATTCAATATGTAAATTTTACATTTACACCGTTTTTCGGGACTCATAAAAATAATATAAAATACATATTTCATTATTTATATTATAATTTGTTATGATGATAATATTATGCAATAGTAAAATATTTCTGTCCTAATTTCTTCACTTTCACCTGCTCTCATTGAACCCACGAGCCCTTATTCTCATAAAGCAAAACCTTTGAGATTTAATTATTTTAGCACTCCACAGAAATAGAGTAAACAGGTGTCTCCTCTGTCACTATCAGTTAAATTTGTAAAATTATATTTTCAAGGGAGACTAGCACAGGCTTCTGCTGGGTGCACGCAGAGCCCTTGAGAAGCATTTCACGTCCTCTTACGGACAGTAGCTGGTCTGGTTGACCTTAGCGGTGTAGCTCAGTGACGCTGAATGACACACAAACACACTGTTCATGCCATTTATATATTCCCTTAAAATTTCTTTATTTGGGCTTTAAGATTTGAAGTGCACAATAATCGCTGTCATCTCAAATATCTGCGATCAGACAATTATTTAATAATCACGATAATCCTAGTCAAATCAATTACATTTAGGTCAGTTGCCTTTTTTCCACTGAGGGTTAATCTATAGGGAGTAAGCTGTACTAAAATCATCTAGAGTTCAGACCAGATCATCTGTCTTTACCTGTTTGAACAATGTACTTGATTTACTTCTGATTTTCCCATCTCTATTAAATAACACACGAAACACATCACCGCTGCAATGCAGAAACATAGCACTCAACAAATCAAATAAAGCACAAAACACATTAATGAAAAAAGGTTTGTGTTTTTAATGAATTATGAGACAAACAAAAGGTTAACTAAAAAATACTCCATACATTATTACACTGAGGCAGCCTATTCTGATTTTGGCAGACCTATTTCCATCAGAACCTGAAGATCTTTCAGAATAGAACTGGATCCCAAGAGCACAGGTGAATAGATGTGCTTGATCCTGACACACACACACACACACACACACTCACACATATACAGTCTGCCACCACATTAAGCATAGTACTGCAGGTTGGCCTTCTTCTTTGCCTGCACTTCCAGTATGCCCTCCATGTAGTCCTCATGGTTGAGTTCAGTGGCTCCACGCCGCAGAGCTATCATACCCTAAAGCACAAAAGACAACAATAAAAGTAAGGAACAGTGACTATGTAGCATAAAATGATTCCAAAAACGGCAAACCTTTCACCAGGGCCTTAAACACAATGTTAGGTACCACAAGCTCACATGAGGGCAAACATAATTATAAAAATCGTACTTACAGCCTCAACACACACAGCTTTACACTGAGCTCCATTGAAGTCATCAGTACAGCGTGCCAATTCTTCATAGTTCACATCAGGACTACAGCACACAGAAAAAGACAAAATAGGTCAACAAAATGCTCAATGATGTGTCAAAGACTTATCACAGTCCTGCAACCCACATAAAAAAGAAAATTAGCTCTGAAAGTGTAGAGTGCAGCATTGACATAAAAAATGCTCAGATGTAACCATCCCAAGCAAAGTTTGGGGTGCGTTGGGGCAGTCTCCTCTTTGAGCCCCCACTGTTGACACCATGTCCTTCAATTGAAATAGGTGCTCAATCCACAAGATATATTACTCATCATGGCCATGTTTTGCTGCTTCAACCTCATCTTATAGCAATGGGGTCTTTATAGTAAAGGTTAATATGTGCTCTGACCCCCCTCACTAATGGATGTGACAAAATATAGACTCAAAATAAATGTTTAATACCAGACGTTCATCTTGCGTGAGTGGATCTGCATAATGCGAGCACGAGCCTCCTCATTGGGCATGGGGAACTCAATCTTACGATCCAGACGACCTGAACGCAGCAGAGCCGGATCCAGGATATCCACCCTATTCGTAGCAGCAATAACCTGGGAAAAACAGTCAAAACATAAGAAATACTTTTAAAAGACCACAGGCATGTGTTTACAACAGTGTTACATATGAGCGCGAGTTTGTACCTTCACTTGCATGTTGGGTTGAAAGCCGTCTAGCTGGTTGAGCAGCTCCAGCATGGTCCTCTGCACCTCTCTGTCTCCAGCCTTCTCACTGTCAAAGCGCTTGGTGCCGATAGCATCCAACTCATCAATGAAGATGATAGAGGGAGCCTTCTCCTTGGCAAGAGCAAATGCATCACGTACCAGTTTGGCACCATCACCAATAAACATCTGCACCAGCTGAGGGCCAGCCAACTTCAAAAAGGTTGCCTGAGAAAAGATAGAGACTAAATGAGGTAAAGTGTGATACATCATCACAGACTGTAGAGAATGCTAATAAGTACTACACTGTTGATGAGTAGTTGTTAGTTCCTTCTCACTTTGGGTCACTGTACCTTGGTTTGGGCTGCACAGGCTCTGGCCAGGAGGGTCTTTCCTGTGCCTGGTGGTCCATACATCAGAACTCCCTTTGGTGGTTGGATGCCCAGATTCTCAAACTTCTCTTTATGGTTCATGGGCAGAACAATTGCCTCCACCAGCTGAAAATAGCAAAGCAGTGAGCTCAGAAATCAGTCAACAGCAACTTTATCTACCAGAATGTAATTGTGAGTTACTGGGCAGAAATCAAGCCGAGACTGTGCATCAGTGGTCTTATAGCTTAGTAAGACTTGTGATGTTTTATCAGCCAGTACCTCTTGGATCTGTTTGTCAAGGCCACCTATGTCACTGTACTGCTCTGTGGGCCTCTCATCCACCTCCATGGCTTTAACTCTTGAGTCATACTCAGTAGGTAGAGTCTCAAGAATCAGATAAGAATCCTTATTCACACCCTGTGAACAGGTGCAGACATTCATTTAACACATTTCTAGACAACATTTTTTCAACAATTTGATTTTATCCAATGTTCAATTAGCTAATCATTCATGGTTACAGGCTACAACAAATGTTCACTTACCACAAGATCACCAGGTTTCAGTTTCTCAGCATCCACCAAACCAATCACAGGTAGGAAATAGGTCTGCAATTACAGCACTAGACTTTATATGCCATAAAACCAGTAAGTAAACAGTAAAGCCTGCATAACCCAAACTCATCTCCTTTGATGTTTTGAGATGCGACTGGTCTGTGACGAGAAGTCTCGGATCTCACGACGAACGGTCTTGTTGTGTGCGCACTCCTGCGACAGGCCGAGACAAGTCCCAGACGCTACGACAGCTTGATATCTAGACATCTTGTTGTCAGGTGTGCAAACTATCCCAAAGAGCGAAAGTGGCTCAGCCACACAACCAATTAAATATTGAGAGAGCACAAGGTTGCCCTCATTATAGGTATTAGGAAGCAGAAGACAAAAAATTATCTGAAAATAAAATGTTCCCCATACCTCCCTACCTGCTGTCTTTATTATTTTTCAGCTGTTTTTTTCTCATAGCAAATTAGCGCAAATACCCGTAAAAACAGACACAAAGCTGTTATTTCATGTTTTTTGAAAGAGGAGAGCAAGGTATTGAGAAGCAGGAGACAAATATAATTAGAAAATAAAATCTCCTCCACATCTCCCTAATTGCTGTTTTTATTATCTGCTATTTTTATTAAAAAAAAATTCCTTTGCAAATGGTGCCAATAAGTGTGAAATGGGACGAGAGACGTTCTTTCAAGCATAAACTGTGTGAGACTGTGTATGAATTTTGCTAACTTAATTTGAAGATGCATTTTGGGGTGATGTTTTTTTTAATGGGAAGACGCTAAAGGCAGCTGTAAAGGTCGGTATTTAGTTTGCCAGTTACGTGCAGATTTAAAGGGAAATAAACGTACAATGTGAAAATTTTGAAAAAAAGTGAATGCATGAACATGCACAATAACAACACAGATATGAGGAGCATGCACATCAGAAGCTCAATTACTGGTAATGCACTAAAATGACTGCTCTAAACACCATGTTTGTGAATAATTAAGAGAAACTAAGAACGGCTTTTTTGTTAATTTTTTTGCACTTTATTATCATTAACTAATACAGAGACATAATGATTGTTATATGTCCTCATATTTGTGATCGATCGCTTAAAATGCATCTTAATACCAGTGTAAACATGGCCTTAGCCAGGGACGAATGGTCGTGTAGTTGATACACTGCAGTCCTGTAGTGTTCAAACCAGCACGACCAAAAACAGGACTGTGAGTCACAGGTCGCCAACTGCAAGTCGTGTAATGCACACTTGGCTTAAATAAAACCTATTCAAACATGAACCAGGCTTTAGACTGAAATTGTCAAACATCAACAGAATAGGAAAGCAAAACATGATGGAAATATATGGCCACACAAAAACAAGGTAGCCATCATTGCGCTATTCAAAAAGTATGATTGTCCCACCTGCCGCGTGGATGTTTTGATGACGGCACATTTGCCCTTCCTCTGAGAGTCCAGATCAATGTTTGCACCATCTTCTTCTTGGTCATTAGGATCAACATCCAGCAGCTTCCGTTCAAACACACAACAGAGCCGAACCAGGTGTTAACGCATGGAGTGCTTAAAATCCCTTACAACCTTCAATGGACAAACTGAACTTACTAAGATTAACATTTAAAAGGTTCCTTACAGCCCTATGCCTGATTCTAACAAGCCAAAAGAGATTCCTAAATGAAAGCTTTGAATATTTCCTTACCTCTATGACGTTAGAGACGAGGTAGGGCAGAGTCTTGTTAACTTTTATTTTCTCTGTGTTCTCTTTGATCTTGTCTTTCATGGCTTGCAGCTCATGAGTGACACGCAGAACCTCACTCTTCATGATCTGACATTGCATACATTCAAAGAGATTACAGAATTGCAGCCACTGAAAACTCTCTGCACACTGGGAATGAAAATATCTAGCTTTACAATAGGTTTGTACCTTAATCTCACTGTCCAAAAGACGAGTCCTTTGGACGATCTCTTCAGTGGACATCTTAAGGACTTCCTCGCCGATGCCATCCTGTAAAATACAATTCAATGAGAAGAGTTATTCCTGAATAGAAGTTGTGTGCAGTAGCAGACAAATCCGCCTTCATTAGAAGCATAACAAGCAGATCTTTAATAATCATGTGTAATACTAGACAATGTCAAACTTGATGTGAGAAGCAAGAAACAATGAACATGATCATCCCGTGATCACAGTTAGCTCATCTGTGCTACTATCTGGCTAATGTTCTCCTAGCAAGTCATATCATTTCCACGACATTATTGATGCAATTCTCGACTGGGTTAAAATCAGAGCTGTCCTACCCCGGTTTATTAAACAGGATAATCGACTGCAGGCTGGCGGGAACGTTTACAAAGTATAAATGAACCAAAGTGAAATTCACTGCGTCGTGCACAATGTGACCTAAACAGCGCTCACATATCATTAAAATAGGTTTATAATATTTCTACACAACTCTACAATATTTAATAGTTTTAGAAAATGGGTTACAACCCATAGAAAACAAACCTCCACCTCATCCCAAACTGATCTGTCATTCAACGACGACATTTTGAAATGCTGCTCCTTCCCAGGAACGTGTTTATGGTTTTTGTGGATCAGCGTCCGTAAACGCCACTGTCCCCATCAGGCGCGGATGAAGTCAATGACTCTTAAACTGCTATGTCACATTTGTTAATATTCGTACTATACTGAATAAAAAAAAAGATTAAAAAAAAAACAATAACACTGGTATATGTTCTGTTATAGTGGTTTGACAAAGCCAACATGCTGTTATTCCACAAACTTTCTTTAGGGATTTTTCAAAATACCTAAACAAAGATCAAAATGTCTGACTGTAACTCCTGATTTCAAGGTTTATCCACCAAACTCGGCACATACATTCAGACTGGAATAGAGTCAATAGTTTTCAGTTTCAGATGCCATTGTAGAAATGTAGTATTCACAGTCAGACATGATTACTTTAATCAATGAATTAGTGTCAAATAACAGGATGTTACTGAGATTAAGCCAGTAGTTTTCGGCTGGTAATGTGATTCTAACATGGCAGCCCCCATGTGTGGACCCTCTCCAAGTAGAATTTACCATATTTTATAATGTTACTGATATGACTGGAGTCTTCATTTTAATGCGAGTGCTCATGATTTCCTACATATATTTCAAAATTACAATTGATTCCGCAACTTTTGATGAGATGCATAAGGCACAAATAATGTCCCAACATGTGTTTCCAAAGCTTAAAGTTATTAAATCAAGTGTTCTTGTTAACATGATATATGATAAAAATACTATTCTTAAAGAGTAACATACTATTTTGAATAATTTTTCATTAGCACATGGCCAATTTCACATGTCCGTGTTGACCAACATGTGCATCTAAAATATCACCAAATAAGTTATATATATTTTTTAAAACATTTATTATTTTCAGGATTTTATATGTGTCCCTGTATATATAAGATATATTTATTAAAAATAAACCTTATTTTTTGTAAATATTTTATGATTTGTGTGAGTCCCTCAGTTTGACTTACCACCCCGTCACACTAACTTGTTTTATCTATAAATAATGTACCGTTGCTTTAAATTACATCAAAAAGTGGAAATGACATAATTTGAGCCTTGTAGCAACCAAGAACAAAAGCAGGCAAGTACTGACATTCTTTTACTATGTTTATGTGTTGCTTTTTCATGTTAGGCAGGGTCCGTCAAACTCAAACCAACCACCCCGTCATGCAAAATAGATTCAATAGATACATTTTTTATATTATTAATGCAAAGAAAATTATATTTCAGATTTAATGCATTTATGCTATGTGAGGAACTTGAACACACGTGAGATCATTTTGGGATGAAATTTACCTCCCTGTCACATACCACCCCATCACATTTTTTATTGTGACGTGGTGATAAGGGATGTGATGGGGTGGTTCTGCTTCCCGTTTGAATGTGAGGATGTGTGAAATCAAGGATTCTAATATAGGCTCATCAATTTATTTTCTGTTAACTAACCCTGTTTGGTTCACTCACTCACACACTCATCACTCACTATATCTTTCAGTCACTCACTCACTCACTCACTCACTCACACACTCATCACTCATTATATCTTTCAGTCACTCACTCACTCACTCACTCACTCACACACTCATCACTCATTATATCTTTCAGTCACTCACTCACTCACTCACTCACACACTCATCACTCATTATATCTTTCAGTCACTCACTCACTCACTCACTCACACACTCACTCACTATATCTTTCAGTCACTCACTCACTCACTCACACACTCACTCACTATATCTTTCAGTCACTCACTCACTCACTCACTCACTCACTCACACACTCACTCTCTATATCTTTCACTCCCTCACTATATATTTCACTCACTCACTCACTATATCTTTCACTCACTCACTCACTCACTCACTCACACACTCAATCTTTCAGTCACTCACTCACTCACTCACACACTCACTCACTATATCTTTCAGTCACTCACTCACTCACACACTCACTCACTATATCTTTCAGTCACTCACTCACTCACACACTCACTCACTATATCTTTCAGTCACTCACTCACTCACTCACACACTCACTCACTATATCTTTCAGTCACTCACTCACTCACTCACTCACTCACACACTCACTCACTATATCTTTCACTCCCTCACTATATCTTTCACTCACTCCTCACTCACTCACTCACTCCCTCACTATATCTTTCACTCCCTCACTATATCTTTCACTCCCTCACTATATCTTTCACTCACTATATCTTTCACTCACTCACTATATCTTTCACTCACTATATTTTTCACTCACTCCTCACTCACTCACTCACTCCCTCACTATATCTTTCACTCACTATATCTTTCACTCACTCACTATATCTTTCACTCACTATATTTTTCACTCACTCCTCACTCACTCACTATATCACTCACTCACTCACTCATCACACTCACTCACTCACTCATCTTTCACTCACTCACTATATCACTCACTCATCACTCACTATATCTTTCACTCACTCTCTCACTCACTATATCATTCACTCACACACACACACTCACTATATCTTTCACTCACTCATCACTCACTATATCTTTCACTCATCACTCACTCTCTCACTCACTCACTATATCTTTCACTCACTCATCACTCACTATATCTTTCACTCACACACTCACTCACTATATCTTTCACTCACTCACTATATCTTTCACTCACTCATCACTCACTCAATATATCTTTCACTCACTCATCACTCACTCATCTTTCACTCACTCAATATATCTTTCACTCACTCATCACTCACTCATCTTTCACTCACTCAATATATCTTTCACTCACTCATCACTCACTCATCTTTCACTCACTCAATATATCTTTCACTCACTCACTCTCTCTTTCACTCACTCATCACTCATCACTGTCTATATCTTTCACTCACTCATCACTCACTCTCACTATCTCTTTCACTCACTCATCACTGTCTATATCTTTCACTCACTCATCACTCACTCTCTCACTATCTCTTTCACTCACTCATCACTCTCTATATCTTTCACTCACTCATCACTCACTATATCATTCTCTCACTCACACACACACACACTCACTATATCTTTCACTCACTCATCACTCAATCACTCACTATCTCTTTCACTCACTCATCACTCACTATATCATTCACTCACACACACTCACTATATCTTTCACTCACTTATCTTTCACTCACTCAATATATCTTTCACTCACTCATCACTCACTCATCTTTCACTCACTCATCACTCACTCACTCATCACTCTCTATATCTTTCACTCACTCTCTCACTATCTCTTTCACTCACTCATCACTCACTATATCTTTCACTCACTCATCACTCATCACTCTCTATATCTTTCACTCACTCATCACTATCTCTTTCACTCACTCATCACTCACTCACTCTCTCACTATCTCTTTCACTCACTCATCACTCACTATATCTTTCACTCACTCATCACTCATCACTCACTCTCTCACTATCTCTTTCACTCACTCATCACTCACTATCTCTTTCACTCACTCATCACTCACTATATCTTTCACTCACTCATCACTCTCTATATCTTTCACTCACTCATCACTATCTCTTTCACTCACTCATCACTCACTCACTCTCTCACTATCTCTTTCACTCACTCATCACTCACTATATCATTCACTCACTCACACACACACTATATATTTCACTCACTCATCACTCACTATATCATTCACTCACTCACACACACACTCACTATATCTTTCACTCACTCAATCACACACTCGCTCACTCTTTCACTCACTCATCACTCTATATCTTTCACTCACTCATCACTCACTATATCATTCACTCACTCACACACACTCTCTATATCTTTCACTCACTCACACACACACTCTCTATATCTTTCACTCACTCATCACTCACTATATCATTCACTCACTCACACACACACACACTATATCTTTCACTCACTCATCACTCACTATATCTTTCACTCACTTGCTCACTCACTCATCACTCACTGTATCTTTCACCCACTTGCTCACTCACTCATCACTCACTGTATCTTTCACTCACTTGCTCACTCACTCATTATCTCTTTCAGTCACTCATCATTTATCTTTTTTATTTACTGTACAACTTCCTTTATACAGTTGAATGCAAAAAGTATTGTGATGTATATGATCAAAGCCTAGAAAATGTTCCTTCATTATTACAAGGAAGAAAATGTTCAAAAATTGTTTGATAATTTATTGTAAAATGTTCAAAATATCATTGGTTCTAAAGTTTGCATCCCCATTTCAAATGTAATACCATTGTTCTCTAATAATATCTTTGTATCTTTTTCTATTAAATGTTCATCCAACCTCTTTGGGTACTATTTGAGCAGCTTTTTTGTAGTTTAGAGGGATGTGGGGATGCGACTCTCCCATTCACTGTAATGATGCTCTTTTCAGGTATTCAGAGCATGACCAAAGTTTTCCATTACAGTTTTCCAAAGCTTTCGCTCCCCCAGTTTTATAAAGGTTAAAACCAGCAGATCATATAGAGAAACACTCCGTTCATCCCGCCACATCAGTTACCACCCCATCACAGGGTCATTTTGTTAAAATTTTATGGAAAGGAAATTAAATGTTACATAAATGAATGTTGAATGATGTTCTTGTGTGGACTAATCAGATAAATGTAACTATTTGTATTCAAGTTAATTCGTTTTTTCAGTACAATGAGGCCATTGAATGAACTTCTAAAGACAATTCATGTCTTTAGGAGTTAACCTTTTTTAATGAGGAAAACAATTACTGAGTGCACCTTCAAGTTAATAGAATTATAATTTTTTGATTTTGTTCAATACATGCATGTTAATTGCCTTTAACTTGAAATATAGAGTAAGCCAACTCATACATTTTAATTGCACAACTCTAAATTTAACTTAAAATGACCACATAGCACTCTCTTGAGCCTTTTATGTATAATCATCAAACTTAAAACTTTTAAAACTAGTTGAAACTTTCATACAAGGCTTTGTCAAGCCAACATCAAAGTTTGTCCTAGAAAAACTTTACCTACCTACTTTTTTGGAATCCATTTGGACTACAGAATATCACAACATACACATTTCCCCTCTATTCATTTAGGCAAGAAAATGTCCACAAACTTTTATTTAAATGTACAGTCCAGTATATTACATTGGCTCTTAGTGGTCATTCAGTGTATGTGACAGGCTTCTATTCACATACTTCAGCACCCCATAGTATTCCACTGGTATGCTCAAGAAACATGACAATGTTACAACCAGTCCCTAAAATATCTTGCAAAAATGTATATTATGATTAACAGGTAAGACACAAAGACGATTCTGTTGGCATAAGATTTATTTAAGTTAGTTTGAATGTCAATAGAAATAAAAATATCAACCTTTTTAGGAATGGGAACAATAGCTCTGACGGAGATGTGGCCTCCAAACTTACCACTGCTCTAAAGCCACAGGAGGCATTTAACTACACCAATCAGCCACAATATTAAAACCACCTGCCTAATATCGTGTAGATCCCCCTTGTGCTGCCAAAACAGCTCTGACCCATCGAGGCATGGACTCCTCAAGACCTCTGAAGGTGTCCTGTGGTATCTGGCTCCAAGTCATTAGCAGCAGATAATTTAAGTCATGTAAATTGTGAGGCGGGGCCTCAATGGATCGGACTTGTTGGTCCAGCATATCCCAGCTCAATTGGATTGAGATCGGAGGCCAGTGCAACACTTTGAACTCTTTGTCATGTTCCTCAAACCATTCCTAAACATTTTTTTCAGTGTGGTAAGGGTGCATTATCCTGCTGAAAGAGGTGACTGCCATCAGGGAATCCCGCTGCCATGAAGGGGTGCATGTGGTCTGCAACAATCTTAGGTAGGTGGTATGAGTCAATGTAACATCCATATGAATGCCAGGCCTCAAGGTTTCCCAGCAAGACATTGCCCAGAGCATCACACTGTCTCCGCCGGTCTGCATTCTTCCCATGGAGCATCCTGCTGCGATCTCTTCCCCAGGTAAACGACGCACACAGCCGTCCACGTTTCTAAAAGAAAATGTGATTCATCAGACCAGGCCACTTTCTTCCATTGTTCCATGGTCAAGTTCTGATGTTCACCTGCCCATTGTATGCGCTTTCGACAGTGGACATAGGTCATGGGCAATGCACTGTGTTCCGACACCTTTCGATCATGGCCAGCATTGTTTTTCAGCAATTTGTGCTACAGTAGTTCTTCTGTGGGATAGGAACAGATGGGCTAGCCTTCGCTCCCCACACGCATCAAGGAGCCTTGAGTGCCCATGACCCTGTCACCTGTTGTCCTTCCTTGGACCACTTTTGTTAGGTACTAACCACTGCATACCGGGAACACCCCACAAGACCTGCCATTTTGCAGATGCTCTGACCCAGTCATCTAGCTATCACAATTTGGGCCTTGTCAAAGTCACTCGGGTCCTTACACTTCCCCATTTTTCCTGCTTCCAACACATGAAATTCAAGACTGACTGTTCACTTGCTGCCTAATATATTCCATGCCTTGAAAGGTGCCATTGAAACGAGATGTTATTCACTTCTCCTGTCAGTGGTTTTAATGTTGTGGCTGTTCAGTGTATATTACCAGGGTGTGGTCAAGCTTAGCAATGCTATGCAAGAATTAGGGCCACATCTGGTATGCAAATATAGTCAAGGTGCCGCATAACATTTCTCTCACATAAACACATGAATACATCGACACCACATAGGTCAAAATGGGCCTGCTGGATTCACTTTACTTTCAGTATACTATCAACAGGGTGGAACATTTCTTGAAAGTCAGTACATTAGACAGTAGAGACAACAGCAGATGTATAAGGACTGATTTACTGATGATCATCATGTTTGGGAGCAAATGGGAACAAAATGCAGAAGTGCATGAAGGGCCTGCACTGTACTCAGGCACAGATGGTTTAGGGGCTGGTGTGGACTTCTAGTTGACTTACACCCTCTTATTTAGTTGGGGTATGTATACAAAGCCCTGGGTATTAAAATAAAACTCTTTATGTTTTCAAATCGAAGCAACTCACCATGTACTGAAAATAATGTATGGATAAAATTAACAACAATGATTCTGGATATAGATGCAGACTGATTATCAAAAAGAACAAAAGTCTGTTGTCATAAACAAGTGCATACAAAGGATTAGGAACTTCTTGGGCCAGTTCAATTATATTATCATGATAAAAGACAATGTTTATAGCGTTCTATTCAGAAAAATCTCTTCTGCTCGATGGCATACATCTTCCCCACAGGCAACTTTCTGAAGAACAGACTGTTGCCTCTGCTCATGTTGCCCTGAGGTACACAAGGAGAGTGGAGGGAATCAAGATTAGTTTTTGCATTTCTTCAAATGCTAATGTTCCTACAGAAATCATTCTTAATAATGCTCTATAATGATTCTCAGTGAGTAGGTCACTGTAGACCCTACTAGACATTGTAGTCAGCTGGACATGTTTTCTCTACTGCTGGATACATTTTGTAACCAAGGGTATTCGTTATCAACTGACTATGTCACTTGGATGATAGGCGAAACATTTGAGAAGTCATGTCCACTTGACTAGAACAATGTACTACACATTCTTTGTTTGTCTTGCTCATATTGAAAAATTGCTTACCTCTCGGCTCAGGTGACTCCAGCAGTGGAGCCAATTGGGATAAACAGCAGCATAGGGTGGAAGACCTCCAGCCAGCCTGAATCAGATTAGGAGAAAACATTACATGACTGATTTTACCATAATGTGGTTACAGCAGCACCAGCAGTCTTAAAAGGTGAAGTGTGTAAATGACCCTTTTTACATATAAAGTGTTTGAAACGAACGGACGGACGACAGGGTTACCACTCATTTCAAGGCACAATTTTCAAGGACATTTTATGTGCCCAATGGGTGTAAAATTTAAGCAAAAACATTCGAAAGGTTAAGGTGTATACTGTGGTTATTTATTCTGAATTAATTTCACACATTAATTTTGAAGTGTGCAGCATATGCAGACTGCATATTTATTTAATGAAATCTCAGATCTCGGACGTCCATTCAATTTTGGAAACATAATTCACATCCCACGGTGTAAAGGCAGCATCACTACCCTACCATCTCTGGTTGCAAACTCATTTAAAAAAAATAAAAATACAAATCAGCAGCCTGACCGTCGACCGTTGTCTAAGGTTTTCAACTCAATTTTTTTGTAGTTAACATAACAGCAATGTTAGAAAAAAAAAAAAAAAGTTCTCTCACTATATCAATACTTAAACTACAGTGCATCCGGAAAATATTCACAGCGCTTCACATTTTGTTATGTTACAGCATTATTCCAAAATGGATTAAATTCATTATTTTCATAAATGTACATACTTATTCACAGCCTTTGCTCAATACTTTGTTGAAGCACCTTTGGCACCAATTACAGCCTCAAGTCTTTTAGTGTATGATGCTACAATCTTGGCACACCTATTTTTGGGCAGTTACTCCCATTCGTCTTTGCAGGACATCTCAAGCTCCATCAGGTTGGATGGGGAGTGTCGGTGCACAGCCATTTTCAGATCTCTCCAGAGATGTTCAATCGGGTTCAAGTCTGGGCTCTGGCTGGGCCACTCAAGAACATTCACAGAGTTGTCCCGTAGCCACTCCTTTGTTATCTTGGCTGTGTGCTTAGGGTCATTGTCCTGTTGGAAGATGAACGAGCAGGTATTCATCAAGGATGTCTCTGTACATTGCTGCATTCATCTTTCCCTCAATCCTGACTAGTCTCCCAGTTCCTGCAGCTGAAAAACATCCCCACAGCATGATGCTGCCACCACCATGCTTCAGTGTAGGGATGGTATTGGCCAGGTGATGAGCGGTGCCTGGTTTCCTCCAGACATGACGCTTGCCATTCAGGTACATCTTTGTTTCATCAGACCAGAGTCCTTCAGGTGCCTTTTAGCAAACTCCAGGTGGGCTGTCATGTGCCTTTTACTGAGGAGTGGCTTCCGTCTGGCCACTCTACCATACAGGCCTGATTGGTGGAGTGCTGCAGAGATGGTTGTTCTTCTGGAAGGATCTTCTCTCTCCACAGAGAAATGCTGGAGCTCTGTCAGAGTGACCATCAGGTTCTTGGTCACCTCCCTGACTAAGGCCCGTCTCCCCCGATCACTCAGTTTGGCCGGGCGGCCAGCTCTAGGAAGATGATGGAGGCCACTCTGCTCATTGGGACCTTCAATGCTGCAGACATTTTTCTGTACCCTTCCCCAGATCTGTGCCTCGATACAATCCTGTCTCGGAGGTCTACAGACAATTCCTCGGACTTCATGGCTTGGTTTGTGCTCTGACATACACTGTTAACTGTAGGACCTTATATAGACAGGTGTGTGCCTTTCCAAATCATGTCCAATCAACTGAATTTCAGTTAAAGATCAGTGAATGGAAAAGGCTTTGAATACTTATGTATGTGATTTTTTTTATTTTGTTTTTGCAAAGATTTCAAACAAACTACTTTCACGTTGTCATTATGGGATATTGTTTGTAGAATTTTGAGGAAAATAATGAATGTCCATTTGGAATAAGGCTTTAACATAACATATAATGTGGAAAAGGTGAAGCGCTGTGAATACATTCTGGATGCAATGTATATAGTCGGAGCAAAGCAGAGATGACAGCAGGGGAGCAGAACATTTAGGATATAGGATTTTGTTCATGACAGTCAAACGTTGACATTGTTTCATAATGTATAGCTGCTGGCAGTGACAAAACTATACTAATTTGTGTATTTGACAGTCCCGATTGTTACCATGTTCACAAACCATGTTAGCCACACAGTGAAACTATTTTATAATACTTAAATATTTTCCAGGACAAATAATTATTTTCCATGATATATAGGTATTTTTTCATGACTTTCTATAACTGGAAAACTGCATTGCACTGCATTTTCCAGGATGTGTGGGAACCCTGGGGAGGCTATAGCAAATTGTATGTGTATGTTCTCATTTGCTAAATGGTAAAAGGCTGAATTTAACAAATACAGACAGATGTCAATACAAGTCACTTTTATCTATGGCTAAAAAGTGTATAAATGATAAATATAGTTATCAAACTTGACTATTAAAAAAAAAATAGTTATAAACATGGATTAGAGAACAAGTATGAGATTTCAAGCTTATTTTAAAAAGGTAAGAAAATATCAGTTTGACTACGGAATGACAATTCTTGTAAAATCTAATTGAATGTAATTTCCATTAGAATTATATAGCATCCCTTACCCACAGTTATTTACAGCCATCAGGTTAGACACCAATACAAATGGATACGTCAGCATACTGGCAAAAAACTAAAAGTAAAAAACAGAGAGTAATGTGTAGATAGAAAATAAGTCTTGTAATGAGTGCAAGAGCACAACATAAATCAATGAACACACTTTGATAGAAGATCAGATAATGCCACCTAGTGAGCAATCATCTGTGAATGGCCAGTCACATCACTTACCCCAGTAACAGCCTGAGAGCAGTTCTTTATCTCTCCTGTATGACTCATCTAAAAGACAGGCAAAACAGGATAATCAACTCGTGTGCATAACACAACTATTATGATAGATATACACTAACAGTAAATAATTAGTCTTTGTTTTCCATGATCTTTAAAAAAGGCACATATTAATTGTGCCTACTTATACATTTCTACACAACTAAAATATTTATTTGAAGTTGGACCAAATTGTAAAAGAAAAGCAGACAGAAAGTGCCAAGCACATAGGAACTCCAAGATTGTTGGCAAAGCATGCCTGGTGGCATCTCATATAGTTGGTTGAGAAAATGCTAAGAGCTACTGTGAAGGTAACATAGGATATAATTTATTTGCCTTCTTGTTACTGCATAACTCCAATACTTAAAACATTTTTTAAATAGCTTTTATGACTATTATTCTCAAATGTGGAAAATAATAATTATAAATCATGAGTACCAATCCAAACGTTTGTCAACGTTTTAACTGGTGGTGTATATAAACGGAACTGTTATTACTAGCAAAAAATCTTAGAATAATCAAACAGCAAGTGTTTAAACTATAAATGATCTCACATACTAATTTTTTTCACAAGTCTAGTGTAAAATTGCCCTTTGTGCATAAACAGTGATGGTTAACCACTATGATGGTTATGTGTGGGTATGTGTGCTTACGTACGGAGTCATCTATAGCATATGTGTTGATAAAGTGAGCGAGCATGTTGCAGATCCACAAGGAAAGAACATCACCAAGTAGACGAGGAATGAGGCCGCTGTGGTTTGTCAAACACAAACATATTGTGTTAAATACAAGGAAGTAGAATCAGTTGACACTCATCTATGCCTCAGACATCTACTGTTAACAAGCTGAAACTACAGTATAAAACTGATTGTATTCAACATAAGAATGGATGTGGCCATTTTTTATTCTGACTGAAAGGCTTCCAGTCAGCCAATTAAAAATATTGAATATGCTGCTTGATGTTGGCATATTATTATAATTTTTTATATTATTTATTCCAAACACATTGGTTGGGAAAATTTACAGTAGACTCTATATAGTTTTACAGTCTACTGTACTTTTCAGCTGCGTGAATCACAACATATTCATTCATCGCACACAGGTGCCCCGGCAAACAACTGCTCTTAAATGAGTCTGTGAATGAGAGAGCAAGGCACTTAAGACAGTCCTTAAAAACCTGTCTGAGGCAGATGCCAGTATATGACACCACTCTCAGCCTCTCCTTCTCATGGCGTCTATGTGATTTGCATAACCAGTAGAGAGAAAGCAGTTGGAATAAATACATTCAGCATCAGAACCAAACCACAGGTTCATCTTGGCAAAATAATATACACTTTATTCTCTCCTCTCCTTACTGGTGTTTAGACATGTAGATGAATTTTGTCTTATTAAAAATGGCCAATCATCCAAGATTTAGATTAATTTGTTGATGGCATATTATGCTGCTGTACATCCTGTTGTTGTATGTCAGATTATAACCCCAACCCACTAAATTCTAGAATTCTTCTAGTTATTTACCTATTGGCTAATTAATAGCAATTATCCCACACTAAGAGGAAGTATGACCCATTACTTACTTTCTCATTGCAAAATAAGGTGGATAAATCAATAAAAGTTGAAAGGATCAAGTTCATGTCACACTCAATTTTAATCTTCCCAAATTATTTTTTTCAGCACTTACGCAAAAAAACCCAGGATTCCTTCTTCTCTGTAGATTGTAATAATGGAGTCAAAGACACCACTGGAAGAAACAAAAGTGAATAAATGGAGAAGTCAATAAAATTTGAGTGAGATAGAGAACACAAGGAAAGAAAAAAAAGAAAGAAAGAGAAGGACAGACCTGTATTTGGCTTCTCTACCGATAAACTGTACCATGCATCTAAGAGTGATCACTGGGATATAAAAAAAAAAAAAAAAAAAAGTCAACAGGCAACATTTACAGACAAAAGTTTGAGGTTTACATTTTGAAAAGATTCAAATCATTAATTATTTTTATTATTATTATTATTATTGAATTAACTGTATTTACCATGAAAAGGGTGTGTGACAATTGTGGCACAGGAACGTGCAATCATTTCTTTAGTGGTCTAGGAGGACAAATAAAATGAAGAGGAATGTTGAAGACCATTGAAACATAACATTTATTAACAGTTCTGTGCCATAAAATATGCAATGAGGATCACCCTCAAGCACTCTGGTTACAATGAAGCACGTCATTCTATTCAGGATGTGCATAAACGCCTTTATGCCACTCTGTACTGGAGCTTTTCTCATTTCTTTTTTTTTTATTTTTAGAGTTTTGTGCAATACGATGCTATAGTTATTTAGCCTTTTTATAGGTTGAATATCCATTCCTTACCATGTTGTAATGCTGTGCTCAGCATCCATTTATCCCTCCGAAACCCGTATGATTGGGGTCACATGAATATAACAGAGCCTAATTATACATTATCCTTAACACCGACTAGGGTTGCAACGGTATATTTTTACAGTATGATAACAGTCTCAGAAAATATCACGGTTTCACGGTATAACACAATTAGTATTATCAGTGAAAACAGAAGGGTTATTTATATATTTATTTTTGAGCAAACACTTTATTGCAATTGAAATAATTTTTTACACATATATACCATTATAAAATAAAAGTCTCCCTTTTGAAAATAAAATAAATAGAAAAAATAAGAAAGCTAACAGAATTATAAACATGATAAAAAATAGCATGCAACTACAACATGTTATATAACTAAAGCATGTTAGCATAGCATGTTAAATTAACAACTAAATGAAAAATATCATCAGCTGTGTGAGCTTTAAAGTAATGTCCTATGATTATTAACAGGTAACATGTACTGTAGGTGCGCAACAGCACAGGCAGACTGCTCTTGTCTGTACCTTTAACTCAGTGCTTCTCAACTGGTTTTGCTTCAGGACAGATCTCACATTGGACATCAAGTGTCGACCTGCCATAGATTAAACATAACCTGTATTTAATGTGTCCTGGGTCACATTTCCTTTTATGTTGCATAGTTTTGTTCATGGTTTTCCAGTACAAGGACATGCATCAAGTGACATTATTTTTGTTGCTGATGTCAAAATTTACAGGAAGTTTTCTCTCCCCCCTTTAAAAATTGAAGAGCATATTTACTTATATGAGCCCATTACTATCCCGTTTGTTACCTAATATTACATATTTATACACCTATTACACAGGAGGAAAGGCTCCTTGTTACCATGGTTATGTCAGTGTGCTAGTCTTAAATAATAGTAATAATAAATTAATGTATTTATGGAAAAAAAAATACTAGCTGAAACACATCTTGAAACTTTAACTACAACTGCTGACATAAAATGAGGTCTAATAGATTGTACCTTTTAGATTATTTCATATGAAACTATAACATTGTCAAAATATAACAGTTAATTTTTGTAAAGTTTGTAAAGGTGATGTTGTGTAATTATTATAATTTTGGCACATAGCACAGTTGCTCTTTTCCTCCTTAGTGCTGTTTGGCATGTCAGGGCTGCTACTGTTTGAGAGGTTCGAATTGACAATCTCCGTAACACTTTAAACTAGAAAAGTCTCACTAGAATTGAAATTGGTCAGATGAGAAGTCTTTAGCTGTTTGCGAGATTATTATTAAATCTGCCTCGGCAGTCCTAAATATTCTCAGTGGAATATAGACGTCCAAGTGGGGTATTCCTCTCTATTTGGATGTCTACGACCCAGTCCGAATACACCAGTTGAGAAACACTGCTTTAACCCACACACACTCACTTATGTCAGACCCTTATGCCTTGCTTCACTCTGACATTTTCTATGCTGTATGTTTGTGTGACGCAAGTTGATGAGTCTGACAGACAGTCGAGAAGGAAAGGAGATGCAAACGTGCATGTGAGATTCTCCGTCCGGTTGCATTTTTTCTCAATACCGTAGATAAGCAAATGTCCATGGTATGATATGATAACTGTCAATTTTCAAACCGTGGTATACCGTTAAACCGGTATACCGCTGCAACCCTAACACCGACTAGCCTTTCAAACAATGGACCGACTAACTGATTTTGAAAATTGCAAGTTTAGCACATCCCTAATTTATACAAGCTAATATAGGCTACTCTGCATTGTTCAGTCACCTCAGTCTTGGAGTGAACAGGGCTCAGTTTTCTGGATCTTGTCACTACGGTTTTCTTAACTTAATGGGTTTCTTGCAACCTGCTACAGGTCTTCAATAACATATAAGGAGGTATACAATTCTGTGTACAATTCTGGTTTACAGGTCTCACCTCATTTACTACATGTTGCAAGGAATCTTCCTCTGCTTTCTGACTACTTCCCACCATCTGAGAGGGTGAAAAGATGATATCACATGTCATATCACACAATCATTCAAACAAATGTTAGGCTGAACAGATTTCTGCCCAGAACAATGACAGCCAAAAGTAAATCAAATATTAAATTATGGAATGCATGTGTTGGATTCAAGCAATTAATGGATATTTCTGAAAACTTGTGTTCTTACCTCAGTTTTTTCCTCCTGGCATTTCTATGGGTTAAAAATAAAGGTTAGAGCCAGATAAAAAGAGTATAAATAATCCCTGCTCAAATATCATGAGCTGGAGCACAGACAGATGAACACAAGTCAAATAGCAACAGTCAGATCGCTAAAACATACAGCCACCAGCACCCTGCACAGACACTCAGTACATTTAAATGTACTTAAAAATAAAAAATAAATTATTTTTAAAATGCCAGGTAACCACTTTAGTCTGATTAAAATGGTACCAGCCAGATACCTAGATAATGTGGTTGCAGCTCAACATCATTAGCATGTATACACATTAATTGGCCCAACACTGGCCACAGCGTTATGCACATGTTCCAAAAGATGAATGTGATACGTGACGAGAATTTAACCTGCCGTATTTGTCATCCTTCAAATATTTGATAACGCATTGTGTCATGTCAAGACTGTAGTTCGATTATAACTGCGCATGTAAACGTTCTGTTCAAAGAAACCTAGCTAATGTACATTACACTTGACACTGCATGGCTTACATGGAAAAACTCTGGATTTCCATTTCTGTTCGAAGCAGACATTTTCTCATCAAAGAAACCTTTAGAAATAAATGTCTATATGAAACTGATGTGTAAATTGTACCTGCAGCACTTTACTATGGACGACAGTTCCAATGGTCCCAGCACAAAGCCTCGGGGCGAGACCCTTAAATAGGCCTGATTTCCCATCAATCTTTATGATGTGTTTGGCTACAAGAGACAAATTTAAGCATTAAAAAAATGCAAGTGTGTCCCAGATTTCTTAAAACAACACTCAGAATCAAATGGATACCAAATAAATGAATGGCCAAGCCACTGTGATACTACTGTGCACACTTCAAGGATGCATGCAACACCATGTAGAAACAGCAAATCACTTAAATGAATGAACTTTACATTTATATAGTGCTTCTTCTGACGCTACACTCAAAGCGCTTTACACTTTGAACAGGGGACTCTCCTCAACCACCACCAGTGTGCAACATCTACCTGGATGCAGCCATAGTATGCCAGTAGACTCACTATACACCAGCTGTTGGTGGAGAGGAGAGAGTAGAGTTATATAGCCAATTAATGGATGGGGATTATTAGTAGGCCATGATTGAGAAGGCCCAATGGGGGAATTTGGTCAGGACATGTTACACCCCTACTCTTTACGAGAAGTGCCCTGGGATTTATAATGACCACAGAGAGCCAGGACCTCGGTTTAACGGCTCATCTATAGGACAGTGCCTTTCAGTAGTGTCCCCATCACTATACTGGGTCATTAGGACCCACACAGAGCGAGCACCCCCGCTGACCTCCCTAATACCTCTTCCAGCAGCAACCTTAGTGTTCCCCAGGAGGTCTCCCATCCAGGTACTGACCAGGTATCAACCCTGCTTAGCTTCAGTGGGCAATCAGTCTTGAGCTACAGGGTAATATGGCTACTTGACAATCTTACCATATGCAAAGAGCCCTGGAAGCTGGTACACTTGTCGGCCAAATAGATTCCTGCCTAAAGAAGGAGGGAGAGGTTCATGTCCAACCTATATTCAAAAAGATGAGTAAGTTAGTGCACCATTTCAATGGAGTTAATGAAACAAATTGAAAATTGATTTCCTGAGAGTAGGTCCAATCTCTTTGTAGAATGCTGCTAGTTGTTTTCTTAAAATGTATTATTGCATTTTGAGCAATGTCAAATCTTGAGTCTAATCTAGGCCTGTCGCAATTATTAAATTGATTTGAATTTAAATTATTAAGTCTGATTTGATCTAACTGCATTTATTTGAGACAACAGTGATTAACTGCTAATTTTAAGTGAATATACTGTAGTAATGCCATGAATGGCATGTGAGTCATTCAGTTGAACTCAAGAGTATGAGCGTCACTGAGTCACACCGTGGACGTAAACCAGCTCCTGTCCGGAAGAGTGTGTAAAGTGCTCTAATACGCGCGCTGTAAGCAGAGGCTCGTATATAAAAATCTAAACGAACACGTACAGTGAATGCAAAGAGCTCCGGTTTCACTTTAAGTGATCGTACAATGGCAAATGTTCCTGGTTCATACACGCTGTGTTAATGACATGTAGTGACAGAGGAGACACACTTTATTTCTGTGGAGTGATTCAGATCAAACGAAATCTCAAAGTTTTTGCTTCAGGTGAAATAAGGGCTTGTGTGTTTAACCAGAGAATTAAAATAAAAATGAAGAAATTATTAAAGAAATATTTTTCTATTGCATAGTATAATAAAAATGTAATAAATATAATAATATATAAATTCTATTTTATTTTTTGTTAAAAATACATGAGAATAAGTATATGAAAACAAGTGTAAATGTAAAATTGACCAACACTAAAGTTGACCAAAAAGAGAGTCATTTTTAGAAATATTTTTATATTTCAACCCCTGGAATCGCGAGTTCAAATCCAGTGTGTGCTGATCGACTCCAGCCAGGTATCGCAAGCAATCAAATTGGCCCGGATGCTAGGGATTAGCACTGGTCATGATGGTGGTTCTCACTCTCAGTGGGGCGCATGGTTAAATGTGTGTGGATCACGGAGAGTAGCATGAGCCTCCACATGCTGCGAGTCACCGCGTGTCATGCACAATGAGCCATGTGATAAAATGTGCAGATTGACGGTCTCAGAAGTGGAGGCAACCGAGACTTGTCCTCCGCCACCCGGATTGAGGCGAGTAACCGCGCCTCCACGAGGACCTAGTAGGTATTGGGAATTGGGCATTCCAAAATTGGGGAGAAAAGGGGATAAAAAATATTAATAAATATTTTAATATTTAAAACATAATTTCTCGTGTCTTTCATAAGTTTCTAAAGCCTTAAAAGGAAATCATATTTTATTATTTGAAGTTGTAAAAATATGTAAAAATGACTTCTTAAGGTGTAGGAGCACACATGCAGGAAAAAAGCACACCTTAAAAAAAAATTACAATTTATACTACAATCAATAATGAAAGCCCTTAACGAGACAATTAATCATCACAGCCTTAAACAGACAATTAATCATCATAATCGCAATTATTTGTTTGACAATTAATCGTCAGCCAAATTTCATAATCGTGACAGCCCTAGTCTACTCTAATCTTATTGTGTTTACCTAAATAAAACCGGTGGCTGGTTTGCTGAATTCTGTTTTGCTGATTTCATACAAATCAATCTTACTGGCACATTATAGATACACAGTCAAAAATGTAAAGCACACGAACCTTAGAATGAATAAAAATCTCAATTAGCCGCAGTAACCTTAATCAATGGACCGAAGTACAGGCGTGCTCTACCAAATCAATAAATGACAGAAGACACGGGTGTGAATATGCTGCTCTACTGTTTTTAGCAGGGGTTTATATGAGGATGCATTACAATAATATGAGCTGTTCGCACATTCGCAGAAAAACATCAGTCCTGGGAGACCTTACACCTTGACCTTAAAGGACATAAACTCACACACATACAGCAGATCCAGAGCGGCCAATAAACATGCTAGAGCTAACCAAACACCACTCAATGATGGGCAGGTTAAAATACTGTAGAGCAACACATTTATCTCCTTAAACACGTGTCTTGCATATTAAGATGATCATATACCACAAGGAAATGTTGTCAAATGCTTTAGACACTCGCTATATCTTTATCTTTAATAAATGCACTGGCTAACGTGTATCAGCATGCTATCGAAAGTGCAAGTGAAGGACTCGGGAGCAGCGCCGGTGCAAGAGTGAACTCAGAACTTCTGTAATTTGTGTGTGTATCGTGTAAATCTTACCTGAACTAAAACCTTGATGTACATAAGCGGGTGGGAAAGGACAGTCAACCCAGACCCAAGGAGTACTTGGCCACATGTGTCCGCCATTACTAATCCGAAACGTCCCACTCCTTGACAGAGAAGAGCTGTTGGTGATTCGCGTATCACGTGATCAGTGTTTCTCTTTCACTCTGATCACCTGATAGAGGTCATTTTCTTCATTTCCGGCAGATGGCGCACTCTTACACGACATTTATGGATAGTTCACCCAAAATAAAAATTCTCTCATCGTTTACTCGCCCTCATGACATCCCAGACGCGTATGACTTTCTTTCTTCGGCAGAACACATATGAAGATTTTTAGAAGAATATTTCAGTTCTGTATCTCCATACAATGCAAGTGAATGGTGACCAGAAATTTGCAGCGCCATAAATCCCATAAAGGAAACATAAAAGTAACATACGACTCTGGTAGTTTAATCTCTGTCTTCAGAAGGTGTGATAGGTGTGGGTGAGAACAGATCAATATAAAAGTCATTTTTTACTCTAAATCTCCACTTTGACTTTCAGATGGGAAAGTGAAAGTGGAGATTTATAGTAAAAAAAAAAAAAAAAAAAAGGATTTAAATATTGATCTGTTTCTCACACACATCTATCATATCGCATCTGAATATATAGATTTAACTACAGAAGGCAAGTTTCCCACAGTTTAATCAAAAATATATATATTTTCTCTGGTCTGGATATCCCTAAAAACTGTGTGTGTGTGTGTGTGTGTGTTTAGGTATGCATTCTACAAGAACAAGGAACAAACATATACACTATACCAATTCCTGATGGTAGTGTCTCAACTGGCAGAGCTGAGAAGATGAGCACAAATGACATGCTGTGTTAACAGACTCTTTTGCAGTTTGTTTTAAGACCTTTCTTCTATTAATAATTCATAATTTTATTTTATTTTTTTAAATACACAAGAACAATGCCCTCTTCAATGAATAGCAGTGATAAGCTAATATAGATATGTATCTACAGTATATATATATATATATATATATATATATATATATATATATATATATATATATATATATATGATCCATGAAGAATGTTGTTCCAGCACAGTTCATCTTACAGATCATTAGTTTTTCTTACAGAACTCATATCAGATTAAATTATTATATATATATAAAAAAAAATGTATTGAGCACAATGTGCGTTTGTGTTCAAAATATTGTTGTGAAATAAAACTTAATTTGACCTTTACTCATAGAACTGAAGTTTGTGTCAGAAATAAGGTTATGTCTCTATCTAGCTCAGTTCTGTTGTGGGAGAATAGTGACTGTAAAACAGTCTGGTTACGACTGTAACCATGCATGGTTCCCTGAAAGGTGGGAATGAGATGCTACATCACTAGGTGTTGCTATGGGAAACTCCCCACAAGAGTGACAATCTCTGAAGCCCTTTAAAATCATGGCAATTTATTAGCAGATGCCGCTTGACACACAGCTCCCTTCACCCCATTATCTGCCATCGTGAGCAGATAAAGCAGAGCACCGTGCCATTTCGTCAAGGTTTTCGACTGAAGGGAAGAGAGTGCATCTCTCGGTCCCGTAAAAGCGAGAAATCAGTGCTTGTGAATCAGTAGCACAGCGTGATGGTATATGATTCCCATAGTGCCAGCTGACTATGCCGTTATCATGAGTGCATGAAAACTTTTTTATGATTACAAATTTTGTTATAATAAATTATGATAAAACAGCTATCTATAAACCTTCCATCCGTGGAAGCCATCTTGGACGAATGGGAAACAAAAAGTCGGAAAAACAAATTCAATATTTTTTTCTAAATGAAACCAGGCCTGTTTATGAAAGACTAATTCATCTGACATCTGATTTCATATTTACAGTTACAGTGAGCCTTTACAGTGCTTTCGGTTTATCTGGGGAAAATATATCTTGTTTACAAGGGAGAGTATTTGGTGAAATATGCTGTACAAATGCTTTCTTGGTTGTTTTGCCCAAGATCTTGTTGTCGTTGTCAAGTTCACAGCGCTCCTCTTACAAGCACTGCCGATGATTCAAGTGGCGCACTATAATGCACATATGCGAGACAAGAGGAGGGAATACTAAATAAACAAATGCTGCTCACTGCTGTCTAATATGTTAAATATTGGATGTCTGATTATGTATACATTATTCAGAATATAGAATATATTATATATTTTGTTACTCTGCACTAAATATAAACTCTTGTTATGATCATTAGAGCATCTTGTATATCCTTATAGGTACAGTATAGATCAAATCAAAAAACATAATATTACTCTCTTTTTCTCTCTATCGTATTGCTTGTGTGCCAATGATTATCCTTCCATGTGGCGAACGCTGATATAGAGCTATATAATTTCTCATACATTGTAGGTATGTGCAAAGTCCTCTTCTTTTGAAATAATTCCACATCCTCTTCTGAAGAAGGAAAGCCTGATCACATGACTTAAATCTGGTTAACAGTAAACCACAGACATCCTAAATTTAAAATGTAAACCAGGTTCATGGTCTCCTGTGGTGAGCTATTGCAGTTTAAAAATGTGGTTGCTGTTTCCCAACAGAATACAGTAGCCTATACAACATAGCAATGTTAGATTGTGTTTTATTCTTATTGTATGAAAACCAACAGAAATTAATCTCTAAAATAATTTGTTTAATTTTTTTTAAAGTAGCCCAATATTTATAAATGGTCACAGATACAGAATATCCTTCTTTAGAAAAAACGTAGTTCTTTGTCTTGTCTCAGGAAGGACTAAACATAAATAAATATGTCCTAAACATGAATCCTATTCAAAGAAACTTTTGGAGTATAGTGGTGTTACTCAAACAACATCCTGTTGACTGACCACAAACATCCTCTTTACTTTACCATAACCATAGCATGTTCTTCTCTTTCTTCCCATCATATGGTAATGTTTTTCCAACCACATTCCATACATACACATTTTTGTCTCTTTTTATACAAGTGCCATGCTTACATTTACTTCACATTACAACTTTTCTCCAAAATGACTTACAAATTAGTAATGCTGCATCACAAGTAAAAGTACAAGTAATAGCACACACTAAATAACAATAGAAGTGCTGCAGTAGAAAGTAGAAGATGGGACAGGTTTGACTAACTATATGAACATTAGGTCATTTTTTCACATGGCTAAGGTCATTTATAATTGCTTTGGCACAAAATGCATTGAGTAAGCTTTGCAGATAAAAATATTTTGCATGCATTAGCAATTGAATGATTTTACTCTCAAATGCAGTTATACAAATGTTCATTGTGTAAATCCTACATGCTAAATAGAACCAACAATCACAATAACCTGTCACACATATATTAGATACATAATAGTTATGTGGTATTGTTGTCATAGTTGTCAGATGGATAGACTTAGGCTAGACATTTAGAACAACAAAACGCAAATGCTGTCCAATTTAGATGACAGGTGAAACTCATAACCTATCAGTTCTCGAACACATTTATACTGCAAGGTTAAGTCTGAATTTCACAGCTGTGGAATATGGAGCAGACAGGAGTGCCTGCTCGTGCAAGAGGAAGGGGCATTAGAGTGAGGGGTGGTATGGTGAGGGGGAGAGGAAGGGGGATAATGTATTCCTTGATGCTTACAAGCGAAGTGTAACTACTGTTTCACAAATCACATGCCTAAAGCAGCGCGCGAGTCTGAGCTCCACTCCCTCATGCCTTCAGAATCCCTCAACAGTGCAAATGAATGAGCAACTAAAGTCAGATTTATCAGCCAATCAGATTGATTTATTTGTTCTTGGTGGGTGTGATCTTTAGGATATGACTCAGTCGAGGCCTTCTAGCAGGCCTTGAGTGACACAATCACACTTTAAAGGGATACTTCACCTCTGGGAAGATGAATGTGTATTTAAAATTGGTCATTTATATAGTAGAAATGTGAAATTATTTTTGAATTTGAAGCATTCTAGACTGAGAAAAGGCAGAAAATGTATTTTTTACACATGTGGCTGAAAGACAACAACTCCCAGAATGCACTTAGGATTTTTTCCAGACTAAAAATACATAAATCTCTCCTCTTTTGTATTCTACTGATACAAAGCTTAATGCTAACTCCTGAAGTAACCCTTTAAGTGATGCACGTAATTCAAGAGCGAAAAGTGTGAGATCTTGCTGATGAGTCGGCTGTCATCACTGCTGGTATTTCCGTCGAGATATCCTTATGCATTTAAAAACACGGGATGTTCTGCATGACCGTGTGATTGCTTAATTTATTAAACAGGAAAGGAGAACTGATTTTCACTTATAAGTAAATTGGTAAGTGCTTTTTGCACTGTTAAGCAACATCAGGAGTTTTCAAAGTGTAAATTAGGCTGCTGCAGCATTCAGTGTCGGATCAAGTTTTGAAAAGTACAAAGGAATGCATCTTTTATGCCTCCTACACACTACAAGACTGTCAAAGACTTCGGATTGTGCCCTGTTCATATTACACAACTGTCTTGTCATTTAAGTTGAACAGTTTTCAAATTACACGAGGAATCGGCGACATATCATATATTTTATTTGGTTACAATATGAAAAGCTACCTCCAGCTGAAAAATCTTCTATTTGCTTGCCTGACTGTACAAGAGAATTGGCCATTTCTCTTCAACTCTTTTCTTTCTCCACCCAGTTGTGTTACAGTTCAGATGAACCATCAAATAGGCATTGGTGCTTCTGCAAATATTCCACTCATTTTTCCTCCATTTCTTCGATCCAATGAGACTTTCTTGATACCGCAGCCTTGCTTGTTGATGTTCTGTTGCAGGTACATCAGGACTCCTCCCACTGAAACTACCTGTGCCCCGTTTCTTGCTCTCTCATTGGGTGTATGTCAACGCTGCAGTTAAAATGTCATCTGAACATATTTCACATTGTGCGATTTGGAATCGCAGTCTGGTCCAGATATTTAACATGTTAGATATCTCGCTGACATCGGCGACGCTTCGGCGCGTCTATCAAATCGCGTCTTTGATAATTTCTACATTGAATTTGTCGCTCGCGGGAGAGAGGTCTGATTTGCCTTTGATTTCGGCGATCTCCACAAAACTGTCGGCGAGTGAAAATCGGGCCTAAAATAGCGTAGTGAACTCTGCATAAGTCAGAACTACAACTTTTAGGCTCGTGCAGAAATTCTCATCTCCGATTTTGCCGAGATGCAGGGCATGATGTCACACAAACACGTCGACACTCAGGGAGGTTTACAAAATGATAAACATTCACTTTAAGTAATATCAATAAATGAGTTTGTTTCAACATTACATGATATTAAAGCTTGTTTAACAAACACCTGCAGAAACAGGTGAATAAAACATAATCTCTTTTGATAATCGTACACCTGAAGCACAAATGCTAGCGCTGCAGCATTGTTTATCAGTTGGGTTGCTAGGAGACACCTCTAATGAGAGTCAAACCCCTGCTAAGCTAACAGGAGCATTGCAGTTTTGTTCAATTCATAACATGTTCAGCTATAGACACAACTCCATGATTGAAATCGCACATTTATCTTGTGCATTTATCCTTTTTCCATCTGTTCTCATAGCATTTCTCTAAATTTCTAGTTGTCCCTCCTCTTCTTCTTCCAATGCCATTTTTGAGTTGAAGTCACTATAGGTCTGCTCACATTATGCCGAACACTCTGTGTCTTTGAGAGACCATAATTCATAATATGCTTAATTAGAGTGACTCGCAGATCATTTGAGCCTTTTTTACTCTAATGTTCCACCCTGATGTCCTCTTTTTGTTCACCATCATTACACCATTTCTATTTGGTCTTTCCTGAAGTCTTTCACATCTAGAAGAGTTGAGAAAAACTTCCCCTTTTCTATTCTCTTCTGTCTTAACCCACTCTACCTCTTCTTCCTCATTGTTTGTTTGCCTTTTATAGATGGTAAAGTCATGATAGTTGTGAGAAACATTCAGTAAATTGCCCTTCCTTTGCTGTGTGCATTATTAACACAGCCGATATTAATATGAAGGCATTTGACAACCTGACATGTGCATTTGAGAATATGACTTTAATATAGTTGTCTGTGTTAACTGTTTTGAAAGCATGTGTTTTGGATCAGAGAAATGTGTTAGTGTTTTGAGAAAATGTGGAAAATCAAGAAAAATGCACAATCTGTTTAGGACATTTACAAAGTGTTCAGATGGCTGTGTTAATTGTTTTGAGAGCAGTGACCTGAGTTTGGAGATATGCGTACAATTGATCGAGGAAAAACTGTGTCGTTTCAAGTTCT
Source organism: Moxostoma hubbsi (assembly GCA_032164185.1). NCBI lineage: Eukaryota > Metazoa > Chordata > Actinopteri > Cypriniformes > Catostomidae > Moxostoma > Moxostoma hubbsi. The sequence continues at coordinate 27,134,555 of JAVLUX010000003.1, forward strand.
GGCTTTCCTGCAAGAATGATTTATAAATGTCAAAAGGTATTATTAGTTAGCTGCGACATAACGTGTGATGCCCAAAAGCATAGGGTCTTATTCATTGTGAAACTGTGTTTTCTTAATGGCATGAATCACACTGAAAGCCTAGACTTTAAATGCACGGCCTACCACTGCTTTTGAGAGGAATGGTGAGAGAGTGAACGAGCGGAGTATGTACAGGTAAGAATTAGAGCTGCACAATATTGGAAACAACTGACATTGTGATATTTTGTTTTTCTGCGATTTTATATATTACAATATGAAAAAATACAGGATGATTTTGCCAGATGACTTGAATAGCTCTATTTGAGAAGAATTAATTATTCTACATTGATTGGGGTGATTTTGTAGGGAACTGCATCTTCATGGAAAATTTTAATTAAAAAAAAGAAACCGAATTTTTTTTTTACTTTTTGACTTATTTTGGGTAGTTTATTTTATTATAATTAATACAGTGTTTAATTTGCCATGGTTCCATTGTATTCATGTAATACTCCTCTATCAATTCACCCTAAAGTCAATGATCTAACATGTTATGATATTAATAATGCATGTTGCTTACCCTAAAAGGGGCTCATTTGTGAATGAAGAAGTGTGGTGTCTAGAAGGGATCCAGGAGATTGCAGGAGGCTTTATCTCTGTACTCCAACCAGGTTAAAACAGAGCATTACACTGAGGAAGTTTCATTATCACAATAGGGCTTTAATGTGCATGACAAAATAAGTAATTTAACATTTTATTACATTACAAAGTAGATTTACAAACCACTTTTTTTTCCCTTTTTTTTTTTTTTTTTTTTTTAAGAAATTTAAACAATAAATATACTTTAATTTAAACCCTTTGTGGAAAAACAGTGCAGCTATACACCAACCCTGAGTGGTTTACAAAAATGCAACATAAAATAAAATGTTTATAAAAGAAATAACTTAAAAAATAGTTGCGTGATTGTATTACATACCGCTTGTCAAGTGACCAGATCTTGTTCTTAATCGAAAGACCATGTCTTTCGCAAGGTGAAATGTTACTGAATCTGTGATTTTTCTCTGCCCTTTGGAACCTTTCTCTTATGATGTAACACTGGCAAAGGCATCTGAAATAGTTTTTTGTTTTGGATGGCATTTAGATCTGGCTTTGCACTCGACAAACAAAGATTTGTGGTGCTGACTTAAATGATCAAACAAATTGGTCGTGTTTCCTTGTGTTGTGGCAACAATTGCAAGACACTCTCGACAAACTCCCTATTTTGGGTCAACATCATCCTGTCTGTAGAAAAAATATTTCCATATAACTGACAATGCATTTCATTTTGCAACCAAATCCCCCATTTCTTTTTACCTGTTCCTCGCTCATCATTTCGTTTTTTTTTTTTTTTTTAATTTTTATTAGAATAAACTCGGTGTATCTATGAACCCGTAAATTATGTAATATCAGACAGATATAATGCTACTTTTCCTATTGGGAAATATTGTAGACTATATGTTTATCTTACTACATCGCACGTTCTGCGATGTGCGCATTCGCAATAGTCACATGTCGATGCTGAAACAATATATCGTGCAGCCCTAGTAAGAATACATCATTGTACACTACACAGTGCTGTAATCGCTTTGTCTTTCAGTATTGACAAGTACAACCAGTATATGCAGAATGCTACACAGTGTGGAATATGTGTAACCGTATGATTTACAATATCTACTGTAAATTATTTCCTAAGTTGCTAAATTGCTTTACTATCTTTTATAGAGGAGCTGGAGGCTGATGAATCCCCCACTCATTTTGGTGCATTTTGATGAGGCAGGATTCAACTTGACCAAAGTCAGGAGATGTGGCCAAAATATTATTGGTCACCGAGCTGCCGTTGATGTGCCAGGCCAGCATTGAGGGAACATTACTATGTGTGATGCCACAGTATGTGGGAAAGGTGTACTCAGCCACATTCCCATCATTGGGCCCTATAACACTCAACGTCTCCTCAATTTCCTGGAAACTCTTTACAGGGATCTCATTTCTGAGAAGGGGGTTGGTAAGAAATTACTTGCTAACGTATGTTATAGTTTGGGACAAAGTAAGTATCCATCGTTCAAATACAGTCAGGGAATGGTTTGTTGCCCACCCTCGTTTTTTGATGGAGGTTCTCCCACCATACTCCATTTCTAAATCCCATTGAGGAGTTCTTTTCTGCATGGAGATGGAAGGTCTATGATCACCGTCCTCATGACCAGTTGTTCTTACTGGGTGCAATGGATGCTGGTTGTGAGGATATCACAGCAGATTGTTGTAGGGGTTGTCTGCGTCATGCCAAAAGATTTTTCCCTCATTGCATTGCAAGGGAGGAAATCAGGTGTGATGTAGATTCAATGTTGTTGCCAGACAGAGAGGAGAGATTGGAAAACCCATGAGATTGATGAACGTTCTTTTTTTTTCTTGCACATATTGTTCCTGAATTTTACTATATACAGGTGCTGGTCACATAATTAGAATATCATCAAAAAGTTGATTTATTTCAGTAATTCCATTCAAAAAGTGAAACTTGTATAATGTATACATTCATTCCACACAGACTGATATATTTCAAGTGTTCATTCCTTTTAATTTTTATGATTATAACTGACAACTAATGAAATCCCCAAAATCAGTATCTCAGAAAATTTGAATATTGTGAAAAGGTTCAATATTGAAGACACCTGGTGCCACACTCTAATCAGCTAATTAACTCAAAACACCTGCAAAGGCCTTTAAATGGTCTCTCAGTCTAGTTCTGTAGGCTACACAATCATGGGGAAGACTGCTGACTTGACAGCTGTCCAAAAGATGACCATTGACATCTTGCACAAGGAGGGCAAGACACAAAAGGTCATTGCTAAAGACGCTGGCTGTTCACAGAGCTCTGTGTCCAAGCACATTAATAGAGAGGCGAAGGGAAGAAAAAGATGTGGTAGAAAAAGGTGTACAAGCAATAGGGATAACCGCACCCTGGAGAGGATTGTGAAACAAAACCCATTCAAAAATGTGGGGGAGATTCACAAAGAGTGGACTGCAGCTGGAGTCAGTGCTTCAAGAACCACCACGCACAGACGTATACAAGACATGGGTTTCAGCTGTCGCATTCCTTGTGTCAAGCCACTCTTGAACAAGACACAGCGTCAGAAGCGTCTCGCCTGGGCTAAAGACAAAAAGGACTGGACTGCTGCTGAGTGGTCCAAAGTTATGTTCTCTGATGAAAGTAAATTTTGCATTTCCTTTGGAAATCAAGGTCCCAGAGTCTGGAGGAAGAGAGGAGAGGCACAGAATCCACGTTGCTTGAAGTCCAGTGTAAAGTTTCCACAGTTTCCACAGATGGTTTGGGGTGCCATGTCATCTGCTGGTGTTGGTCCACTGTGTTTTCTGAGGTCCAAGGTCAACGCAGCCGTCTACCAGGAAGTTTTAGAGCACTTCATGCTTCCTGCTGCTGACCAATTTTATGGAGATGCAGATTTCATTTTCCAACAGGACTTGGCACCTGCACACAGTGCCAAAGCTACCAGTACCTGGTTTAAGGACCATGGTATCCCTGTTCTTAATTGGCCAGCAAACTCGCCTGACCTTAACCCTATAGAAAATCTATGGGGTATTGTGAAGAGGAAGATGCGATACGCCAGACCCAACAATGCAGAAGAGCTGAAGGCCACTATCCGAGCAACCTGGGCTCTCATAACACCTGAGCAGTGCCACAGACTGATTGACTCCATGCCACGCCGCATTGCTGCAGTAATTCAGGCAAAAGGAGCCCTAACTAAGTATTGAGTGCTGTACATGCTCATACTTTTCATGTTCATACTTTTCAGTTGGCCAACATTTCTAAAAATCCTTTTTTTGTATTGGTCTTAAGTAATATTCTAATTTTCTGAGATACTGAATTTGGGATTTTCATTAGTTGTCAGTTTTAATCATTACAATTAAATTAAATAAACATCTGAAATATATCAGTCTGTGTGTAATGAATGAATATAATATCCAAGTTTCTGAATGGAATTACTGAAATAAATAAACTTTTTGATGATATTCTAATTATATGACCAGCACCTGTATATGTGTGTATTATTATTATTATTATTTTTCTGTACAAGCTTGCTTTATGTATTTTTGGTTGGCTGTAAAATGTGTACGTGGAATGATGAGAAATGTTTGAATAAATGTTATGTTGAAAGTATAGTGTGTGCCATGAATTTTTTGACATCAATACTATTCAGCTGCCTACATATACAATGTTAGCAACTGGGCAATATTACACCGTATGTAACTATCACACTTTCAGAGTACACTGAAATTTGACAAGATGTGTTTGCAAATGGACTGTCTTGGTCTAAGCAATGGTGAAGGAACCGTTTTGATTGAGAAATCACCTGTTGCAGGTCACATAGATTGGTGTGCTGAATGTACCATGTGATGTGAGGATTGTACTTGGAGTTTTGACAGTTGTAAGCCTGTTTCAGTAAATGTGCCAAATCGATTGAGGAAAAACTGTAAATCTATAAATTTTTTACAAAGAAGATGTCTAATTTTATTTTCGTAAACACGTAGGCAACTGCATGCAGTGGTCAGTGAAATATCACTTGCTCCACACTCACAGATGAGGAGGTGGGAATGGATATTCCAAGGTAGAAGCAGAGAAAATATTTAATTGATAATGTTGTAAGTCAGATATGTACACCATATTTCAGAGCAAAGGAAAAATCATGAAATTTGTGTATAACCTAATGAGTGCTGTATAACTAAAAGCTTAAATGCGTGCGTCTATCCATCTCCAGATTGATTGTCGTCTGTCTGTCTGCTTTTTCTTCGAAAACAGGAAACTCTACATGTCGTAATCCTTTCTTTGTGTCCAAAGCATTCAGAACTGGATTCATGAAGGCTGGGTTACTTCTCATAAAGAGAAGTTAGCAGGTCTCAAAAGAGTATATAACACTCAGCTCTGTTTGACTGAGAATAGATTCTTGGAAAGCCCTCATAATGTACCTGTTGGAGGTGGTCGTCTTTCTTCTGCTGAGCTTTGGTCCAGCTCAGAGTCGTTACATTGAGGTAAGAACAGACATATCAACAATACCTGAAATGACTTTTTAGAAATATTTTATAGTTTTTAGACTTCTAATGTCTTCAAAACCCTAAACAGGATATCTTTAAAAAGATCTCTGAGGATACTGGTAAGATGACTTTTAGTTGTCAGTTCTACAGCTATTGATGATATTCATAACATTTACATAATTTCTTTTTTTTGTGTGTGTGTGTGTTTTATGGTTTACTGATCTCAGATAACAGCATTGAACGAGATGATAAGCCAGTGTCAGCTATAATAGAGGCCAACAAACATGCAGGTAATTATGGATAAAAATGTGTATCAAAATGAAAAATGTATATTGATTAACCTTAATCAGGACTACAGTATTACCACAGATATTGTCTTGCCATTCAAATTCCCCATGCATCTTCATATTTATATTGAATTCCCCAAATCAGCCTGTTGATATTGCTGGTTACTATCTCTTACAGGACAGGTATTTGATGGGGCCATGATCACATTTGGAGACATCGCTGTAGCAACAGGGTTACAGAATGCAGATCCATGCACAGCTAGTGGGTGCAAATGGAAGCGTGGCAGAAATGGAAAAGTCTATGTGCCATATATAATCTCCAACCAGTACTGTATGTGACAACTCTCACTTCACTCATTTTGATTTGACCTGACTGTACATGTTCTGTTCAATAATCTATTGCTTCCATATAGCTCCTGAGGAAATAGGCATGATTGAAAGAGGCTTAAAGTCTTTTGAGGAGTCAACCTGCATTCAATTCATGCCTCATCGAGGACAGAGAGACTTTATCCACATAAAGTCTGTGTCTGGGTAAATCTCTGGGATAAGGGTTTCTTTCTCTACATTCAGCAGTTATTATGTAAATATAATGATTGTGCTTTACTTTCACATTAAAGTAAAACCTGATACCGGATGTGTTTGCATTTTGTGTGATCCGCAGTTGCTTTTCATATCTGGGCCGCCAAGGTGGAGAGCAGGTTGTATCTCTGGATCGTGCTGGGTGTGTCCATTTTAGTATTGTTCAGCACGAGCTGATTCATGCTCTCGGGTTCCATCACGAACAGAACCGCAGCGACCGTGATGGCCACGTCCGGATTATTTATAGGAACATCATACCTGGTACACCTTGTTTAAATTTCCTCTGAGAATTATGTACAAATTTTCTGTTATGTTTTAAACCTTCCAGAGGAAGGGTGAGTTTAAAAAAATGTCTGTACCTTGATAGACCAGAGTGAATCACAGTAATAGTTTTCTGGGGCATGCTTCATATCTTGTTATATATATATTTTTTTAGTTTTACATTCAAGCACATTAAATGCCTTTGTAGTCTAGATTTACCTTTTTTTATTTACCTATTTCACATTCTTTAAAATGTTCCTATGCCCTGTAACAGGACTCGAGTACAATTTTGACAAAAAAGAAACTAACAACCTGGGTACTCCATATGACTACAACTCTGTGATGCACTATCCAAGGCACGTTTTCTTTTGGTTTTGTCCAAAATATTCATTGGATGAAGAAAAACAAAAATCAACCATTTGTTTACTATTGTGTTGTTTCAGGTACGCATTCACCAAGAACAATAAGCCGACCATCATTCCCATTCCTGATCAAAACGTTGTGATTGGTGAAGCTCGAAATATGAGTCCCAATGACATCACGCGTATTAATAAACTCTACTGCAGTACGTAAACCTCTCCTGCCATTTAAACAATATACAAATGCTGTTGGCCAGAAAAACTTAGCTGGTGGGGCAGGTTAACTGCCATGGTATTTATAGTTAAGCTGGTTGACTTGCAGTCTTACAGTTAAGCAGCATGATGGGGATAAGATCACAGCATCACTCCAAGATATGCTGGTCTTTTCAGCAGAGTTTTAATTATTGTAACTCACAACAAAATTGTGTCTTTTCTGAAATATTAATTGCTTTTAATTTTTTTCTCAGGTTGAGCAAAGTGATCCCAAGCCATATCAAGAATCAGTTTGATGACAGTTCGGTCACCATCTATTTTCTTTTTTGGTCTAGTTTTTGTTTTATGCCTTTTTTTTCTTTGCACAACACAATGTCAAAATAAAGTATTCAATCTAGTACACTCTCAGTTCATAAACTGTAAAGATGATATGTCCCATAATGTATAAGAGTAACAGAAGCTTTTGTGGGTTCTGGGGTATTCGCCTTGTTGAAAACAGATTTCAAAGCTTTGATTTTATACAGTTAATATTGATATTGTTGTTAAACAAACTGCTTCTTTTTTTGCTGATAATCCTTTTGCAATATTAAACTGGTGAACACAATCAACATTAATGTTTTTTTCTTGATGTTAAAATCAATAAGGCATGATGACTTATGGCTAGCAAAGAAACACTTAGTTTATCAATAGTAGGTGAATACAGTATAACAAAGTACACCATAATAGCCACAATACCTGTGTAATGTTCTCTGTAGACGGATCAATATCACACTTTCCAGAAAAGCTTGCAGCATCAACTTTATGACAACAAACTAAAACCTATATAAATGATAAAATATTCACCATACACAATACTGTAATTATACTCAATAGCTGAGTGCCTTACAGATTTGAATTGTATCAATGAAACTACATCTGCACACCATGCTCTGTTTTTTAATATATCCTCATATTATTTATTTTAATATCATTCTATTGTGAGTACATCTGGGCAAACCTTAATGATCACCACAGGTAAACTGGCAATCAGTAGATCAGAAAGAATAAGATCAATGTTTCTCATATGTATTTAAGGCTCAAGAAGTTGCATCATGCAAAAGAAAAATTTCTAATTTTCACCAGTGTCATTGTAGAAATGCACTATTCACAGATAGCCATGATTTATTCATTGATTAGTGAATGCGTCCAATTACGGGGGAATAAACTAAAATGCAGAAGCTGAATGGCATTCTCCTGCACTGTAAAAAACAAAACTGTGTTTTATTCAATAGAGTTGATATTTTTAGTATTTCAGACAGGAAAATGTGTATTATTATGAATGTATGCAGAAAACCATGTTAGACCAATGTTTTGCACATCAATGATGTGTAAACATGTTTTTGAGAATAAATTGAACATAAAAAATGTATTAAGCACATCAGCCAATGAGAAAAGTGCATGCGCATGTCGCCTGACATCCGGGGTTTCAACATGGATCTCAACGCGGGCTTTCCTCTCCCTCGAGGTTCTCTTTTCTCAGTCTCATCTGCAAATATCCACTTAGGAGTCGGATTATCGGGATTGACAGCGTGAAAGTAAGTATTTCAAGTATTAAATTACGTTTTGAAACTACACCTTAGTTATGGAGTGGTTTAGAAGAACTGTATGATTTTCAAAACATGCATTTCATCGAAAATATTTCGTCAGAAGATGTGCTAACGTTAGTTTGAATTGCACTGTCATTGCACGTTAGTTACACTTTTATTACTAGCGCAGGCTAACATCCCACCCATTTATTTTTTTTTCGGTTTTATCCACAACTTAGCTGCTACCATTAAAGTGTGGTGTTCAGTGGTTAAACTTATGTGGCCAGAAATATATTGTAGCCCATTGTTTCAGTACATTTCGTCTAATTGCACCACATTCTAAGTTGGTGAGCTAAACTTGATGAGGTAGCAGCTATTGTAAACGTGCTAACGTTAATTATACCAACCATTTCGTTCGAAAATTCTAACGTGAAAACAACGATGTTTTTTAATACTTCAAAATAACCTTTGCTAAATTAACCTTACAGTTTTCAGTAGCCATAGGTGTGTAGATTTGAACAAAGTCTAGTTTGGTTCTTACTGGGGCTTTTACTGCCTGAAATATCCGATTTTGTTTACCACGCTCGAGTTTAGTGCTGGGCTGGTGGTGGGTACTTATTCCCAACCTTTCTCACGGCACATCAACAGTTAGCCCAAGAATTCTCGTCGTCGCAATTCAAAATTCCACTGGAGCTCCAAGCAGATTTGTACACGCAGCCTTACAACACTGTTTACAGCTCTTCGAGTCACGGTAAAATGTACTTTTTGGTACATATCTAATTTAGATAAACGTATCGTGTGGGTGCTTGCGTTTCTTTAGGAATCCGCCGTCTTGGTTTGTATAGAAATGAATATTAAGTGACACATACACGTAAGAGGTTGGACATACGTGACGGTTGTTGTCTATCAAGAACTAGAACATCTTGTCTAACTAGCAACTAGCTGCTAACAGCAGAGGTGGTTTAGAAATCATAGCACTAGACTAGCTAACTAGCATGAAATCAGGGATCTTTGGTAACAGTTAGCCCAGCATTCACCTATTTTGTTTGGAGTAACCAATGTTATGGCTAGTGACGATATTTTTTCAGCCAACTTGTCATTGTAATATTATATTACTGATTTTACTCTTAATCTGATTTACACCTTTAAAAATGTGATTAATGGCCTTGCATTTTGGTTATGATATTTATTCTTTTATGGAACTAAAATCACATTATTTACTTGTAAAACATGCTATGGTAACACATTTTATTTACCTAAAGTAAACTGCCAGTTTAGTTATTTCCTTGAATGAACAATATGGCCTCCAACCTAATGTAGTCTAAGCATTTTTTTTGCATTGTGTGGGCCCTTATGTAATATTAACTCTTTGAATGTCATAATTATATGTTTCAGGTGAGAGAATTGACACCACATGTATTGCAAGTTTTGCAATTATTCTGCAGACCAAGACGGTCTCATCAGACATCACCAGCTTAACCACAGAAGACCAAACCATTGGCCGTGTGTTTACCCCAACTGTGTGTGTGTCTTCAAAACCCAAGGAGCTTTAAGGTCACATCTTTCAAGAAATCATAGGAAAGGTACATCTGTTCACCATCAATCTAATTGCACCTTCAAATGTGAATGTTGTGATTTCCAAGAAATATGTTCTGAAAAAGATTTTTTTAAACATCTTGGAAATCACCTTAAAATTCAGGAGAGTGTTCCTTGCCCTTTCTTAGGTTGTGAGTTTAAGACAAATACATATTCAACGTTCAACTCCCATAAATGTAGGAAACACAAACATTACACATTGAAAGATTTTAGAACTGTGATTCAGCCTCTTGTGATTTCTGGAGATGACATTGCTGATGAAAGTGTGGGTGATGAAAGTGTGGCCTCAAGGTCATCTCAGGATGATGTGTTGAGGGAAGACAGAGTAGGTCATTGTGAGTATGAAACAGTAGAACACAAGATTGCAAGTCTTTTCCTTTGTATGCAGACTGTTTTACACGTCTCACGAAGTGCAGTTCAACGAATAGTTGAGGAAATTCGGGATATATTGACATGCACAAAATTCCATGCCTTTCACTCCGTAGCAGAGGTTCTTGAAAAACACAATATTTCAGCCGAAAACACTCTGGTTGGGGAAATAGTTGATTCTTTATTTACATCCACTCCATTAGCAACTACAACATCTGTGAAAGGCTGTCTATCTACTGACCACCGAAGAAACTTATATTTCAAACTAAATTTTCCTCTGATTGAGCCTGTAGAATATCTGTATAGACAGGGCAATAGGAACTCCTTTGTCTATGTACCATTGGCATCAGTGCTTGAAAATCTTTTGAGACGCTCTGATTTTTCAAGTGCATTAGTTTTAAGACAAGAAAGCTCACCAGGTGTTTACAGTTCTTTCCAGGATGGCCAGTACTTCAGGCAGAATAGTGCTTGCCTTGGTGAAGATGTAGAAATCATCTTGGCTCTGTACATCGATGAGTTCGAAGTGTGCAACCCTTTAGGTACATCCAGAAAGATCCAAAAAATAGTTGCTGTGTATTGGGTCATCCTAAATTTACCATTAAAGTTCAGGGCAAGTCTGACATCCATTCAGCTGGGAGTTTTAGGGAAAAGTGTTGATGTCAAGAAATTTGGGTATGAGAGATTTTTAGAGCCACTGATAAAGGATCTAAAGCATGTTGAGCAAAATGGGGTGTTTGTGGAGACTTTACAGAGGTCTGTTGGAGCAAAGCTGTTCTGTGTCTGCGCAGATAATCTTGGAGCGCATGGCTTAGCAGGATTCCAAGAAAGCTTCACAGTAGACAAGTTTTGTCGTTTCTGTTTGGTCAGTCACAGTCAAATAGCTACTGTCAAACCAAGAGAATTCCCTTTGAGAACCATTGAGCAGCACAATAGGTTTGTGGATGACCTAAAGCAAAACCAAACTCTTACGAGTGTAAATGGGGTAAAACGAGAGTGTGTGTTAAGTAAGTTGGCTTCCTTCCACCCTGTGACAGGATTTCCCCCAGATATTTTACATGATTTTTTTGAAGGGGTCATTCCAGTGGAATTGTCATTGTGCCTCAAAGACTTGATTTCTAAAAGATTTTTCACACTTGACAGGCTTAATCACAGCATCAGCTCATTCCCATACAAGAACACTGACCAAGTCAACAAACCAAAGATCATTACTAAAGCAGCCCTCTCAAAGGGTACTATTGGGGGCAATGGGCATGAAAATTGGGCGTTGTTGCGATTACTTCCCCTTATGGTTGGTTGGTGTGTTCCAGAGAATGAACCATCATGGGAAATATTAATGGACCTAAAGGAGATCGTTCAAATGGTTGTGTCTGACAAATTCACAGAGGAAACATTAAGCTATCTTGCATTCAAGTTATCAGATCATCACTTACTACTTACAACCACATTTCCTAATTTTGTCTTGAAGCCCAAACATCATTTCATTGAGCACTACACACACCTCATACGCTGTTATGGTCCATTGGTGGACCTCTGGACCATGCGGTTTGAATCAAAGCATAGCCTCTTCAAAAGAGTTGCACGTAATGTGCATAATATGAAGAATGTGCTGATGTCTTTAGCTACGAAGCATCAGCAGTTGATGGCATACCATTTGGATGGGCAAAGTGTCTTTAAGTCAGACCTTTACATTGACAAAGTCAGAGCTGTTCAAGTGGGATCTTTGGACATTGCACAGAGGTCTGCTGTGTTAAGAAAATTCCCAGGTGTTGAAACGGTCTCTGTAACTCGTAAAGTGCAATTCTTTGGAACAGAATATGGTCAAGGCATGATTATCACAGCTGGGCAATGCTATGGTCAGCCAGAGTTTTTTAAGATTTTGAGCATTTTAGTTGATGCTGACAAGGTGTCATTCCTATCCAAAAAGCTTGTAGCATGGTATCTTGAACATTATAGGTCTTTTCAACTTGAGGACAGCAACTATGGTGAAGTCATTGTTCTTGATATGAATGACTTGAATCATTACTATCCTTTGACAGCCTACTCTGTTGGAGGAAAGCTCTGGGTGACCCTTAGAACGCATTCGCGCTGAGAGAAAATGGTGAGTTATCTAATATTTTTTTAATGTCAATTGATGAAGATATCAAGATGTTACTCTATTATGCTGAAAGTCGTTGTTGTTGTTGTTGTTGTTGTTTCTTTGTAGGCTCTGCTACTCCGTGTTGTGGTCTCTGCCGATGAGGCACGGCGTGTTCATCTTTCACAAGTGCCAGAGTCAGTGGATGCCCTTATAGATGTGCTAAAAGAAAAGCTACAGCTACAGGGAGACTTTACATTACAATTTGAGGACCCTGATTTCACGAATGCACTTTGCACTTTGTCACACATATCCGAACTACCCCATGATCGTGCAGTTTTGCACATTAAGTGGAAAATTGCATCCCAGCTTGATGATAGTGATAGTCAGTCCCTTGGATCCATATCATCGCTGGATACGGCAAGCTTAAATTCTCCAGTGCACACCTCAACTAACCCCTCACCACCCACTTCAAGGAATTTGCGCAGCACTTCAGTTTGGCCTTCTCCATTTACTATCCCCCCTCTGTCTCATGATGTGGAACTAAAATTAAGAAAAGCAAATGAAGCTTATGAAAAGACCAAAATAGGGATTGATGTGACAAGAGACATAAAGACGGACATTCTGGACAAAATTACTCAAGTGACTTTTGACATTACGGCTTATCCTAGGCCTCATGAAGTCCAATCCATTGCTGCCGCTTTGATATCCAAGTACCCATGCCTTAAAGAGAATGATGGCAGTGGTTATGAGGGATGGTTGACCAGCATTAGGAATAGGTTCAGTAACTTCAGAGCAAAGCTCAGAGTGGCTGGTTGCAGTGAAGTCTCTATCAACAGCAAATCCAAGGGAGACGGTGACACGACTACATACACTCTGAAAAGGGCTAAACGTGGTGAAATTAACCATTGTCCTAACCATCCAAATGAACATGATGATGCTTCACTTGAGGAACAAAGAATGCTCTTGATGGAAGCATCAAAGAAAGCCCGAGTAGATGACACACTTATCAGAGTGAAGATGGACCTGACATTCTCCCTCAGGAGAAGGGAGGTGGTTGAGGACCAACCCATGGTGATGGTGATACAAGATCGATGGCCTGCTTTGTTCTTTAAAGAACAGGTGTGTTTTTACAAAATTGACAGATTGTCATTTAAACAGCTGTAGACTTTCATTTACATGGTAATATTCGGAGCAACACTATTGCTTTACTCACTTTTCTTCTGTACATGTTAACAGATTGGTGAGGAGTTTTTTCGCATCACCAACAAGAACTTACTGGGAACATTTCGAGCTGCAGTGGAGAAATACACTCCGAAACTCCTTCGGCTCTACCGTTCCCGGAAAGCATCCTTTGGACAGGACCTAGAACACATCCTGATGAAGCTTGATGATGAGGTATGAGTTATGGTAGAGAAAATACCTCTGTCACTGAGGTGAATGTTTGAATGTTTCTTTGTCTGATATAAACACATTTTCCCCCTTTCTTTTGTGTTTTTTGATAGACCTCTAACATTATCCGGCACCGCCAGGATGCTGCACTCAGAGGACTTCCCATTTTTCTCCGTGAGGAACCTGGAAAACTTTTCAAGCAATGTCTTGTAAGTATCAATTATCATAACAGAATAACCACTCATCATTCCAGAAATATATGGAGAAAAAATTAACATAGAAAGATGGGATGGAAGAAGATTGCCTCAGCTACAAATGTAATTTAAAAATGTAAATTGGTCAAGTATACTTGTGTATACAAGGAATTTGGTCTCAGCATTTATCTCATCCATGAATTAGTGAACACACAGAGCACACACTAACCCAGGAGCCTGCCTTGCTACAGCGACGCTCGGGTAACAGTGAGGTTAGACGCCTTGCACAAGGGCACTTCAGCCATGGATGTGGGCATGGGAGAGTAGTGCTCAACCACTTCCCCCGCCCACATTTTTCCTACTGGGTCAGGGATCGAACCTGCAACCCTTCGGTTACAAGCCAAAACCCCTAGCCAGTAGGCCACGGCTGCCCCATTACAATTACAAAATGAAGATGATGTGTGTTGTGTGTACTTGAAAATCACCTTTGAATGCTTTTGTCATCTCTGTTATAGGAAACTGATCCAGATGATGTGGCTGTAAAGGGAGTGGCTGTGGGGGTGCTTTATGTCCTTGAGGACTGTGCTGTGGAAACCTCCTCTCCAAAGGTGCAAAACATTTAATTGATTCTGGAGGAATCTGTAGTTCTACAGGACATCGCGGATACTCCCACTGCAGTGGCATACCTTTTTGGCCTTATATACGCCCTCAACATTTCCTACCCAGAAGATCTCAAGTACACTTTTGATACTCTACAGAGCGTCTTTATGGAAATGGGACCTAAATGCACAAAGCGTGTCCGATCACTTAAGAACAAACTTGCACTTTGAAATAGTGGAAAATAAGGCTAAGGGCAATTTCTGTATAGGCCAACAGTAATATGAATGTACTGTTCTTATTGTGTAGCTCATGTTAACAGGATAGTTTGCACCTTCATGTGTGGTTGATTTCAATGTTTTATTTTTTTGCACATATGCAAGAGACACTTATGGCATTCTTAAAGATATCTTTAGGATATCTTTCAAGTTTATTTTTTGCAAGTATTGCTTACCATACAATATCACAGATCTCTCCTGCCTTGGCCTTCTATTCTGTGTTGCTCCTTGTCAACTCTAATGCTGATGGACTCTTCTAACCAAATGTTCAACAAACTTCCACACATCCCAAGAGGTGTGGTTACAGTTGCTCACTAACCATCATAATACATGCATAAGATCACCACAGACAAACATTTACAAGTATTACATTAGAACACACAATCACATGCACACAGCCTCAAAACACACTACTTCATTTTGTATCCTTATGCTCTAACGCTAATGTGGATGGGCTCTTCTAACCAAAATGTTTGAACTTTTCGCATTGCCCAAACAGTACTTCTGTGTGAGTTTCAGGTTTTTGTGAGACGTATTTGATGTCAAAGTGTACTAATAGTTTTTCATTTATGGTGGTTGTGTTGGTTGCATATTTACACATTTCACATTTGAGCTGTATAGGCCCATGTTTCTGAGCCCCAGAAGACAGACAGTTCTGGATTATAAACCTCTGAAGTTGGTATAATGTCTGTGGTTTCATTTTGGAGTGATACGGTATGTCATTTGACATGCATTTATGTTGGTTACAATGATAACATTTACTCCCAACATGTTTTTATGTTCAGTCACTGTGAATTAGGGCTGTTAGGGCCATGTTCTGAGTGCCATAAGACTGTGACATTGTCTACTGTGACATTTACCTTAATTGTAGCATATATTGTAACATTTATAGCCTTTCTGTGTTTATTTTTCATTCATATTAATATTATTTTGAAGAGGTTTAACTGCATAGTGCCACTTATTTTTTGTTTTTAATTAGTAAAATTCTCTTACACACACACACACACACACACACCCTCTCGCACGTACACACAAACACTCACTCATATACACTCTCTGGCCTTTATGTGTTTATTTTTCATTCATATTATTTTGAAGAGGCATAGTGGCACTCTTTTTGTTTTTAATCAGTAAAATACACCCTTGGTCACAGTGAAATAAAATACTTGAAATGTACGACATTGTATGTTATGGATTTATTTTAGTTTGTGAATTTAAAAATGATGCAGGCCAAGGGAAAATAAGTGAACGAGTGCTGTGAACGAGGCTATTGACTGAGCAAACATATATTAATTGGTAGAACGAGGAATTTACCATCAACAGAACTAAATAATATTAGTAAGGGCAACAAGGTTATTGTAATTGGGGTAATCACATTGCTAATTGTTGGGAAAACATAAAAATCTGAATGCAATGTGTTGCCTTGTTTTTTTCAATATTAGCAATGATTTTTTTTACAGTGTGACACTTAATCTCCAAATCCAACTGTTTCAACTGAATGGCCATCTTAGATCTTCTGTACCCAATCCAACATGTGGGCAAAGTACAGAGTCATCCAAAGAAATTGAATTGGCTTTAGCCTCTGCGCCTGCCGACAATTTCGTTTACGTGTCTCCACTCTGGGTTGCTAAAGCTCATGATTTTGGACGGATTGTAAAATGTATTGTTTCTTTCAAGCAGATTTTGAAGCAGATATTTCATAGGAGTCAGCAATCAAATATAAATACACCTTAAGAAATAAAAGGTGCATGTCTAAACGCTTCAATGCTGAACTTGATAATCAGACACTCTCCCAGATTCACTTTAAAAAACTGCCAATCAGAAAAGAGAACAATGGACCCTTTTCACAGATTGTGATGATGTGTTTCTGCCTTATTTAGACGAGTAAATCTAGCAAATTTCTTTATATTTGCTGTTTTTTTTTTATTTAGTGTAAATTAATAACATCATACTTTGTATTATATTACCCTGGATTATAACAACACAGCTGCAATGAGGTTTCTGATACTGCTGATGAGGCAGTCACAGAAAATTTGACCTCTTTCTCTCTTCTGACTGCTGTAATCCACCACATGTTTTTCTTCTTCTGGAAAGCTGTGAAAGAGTAACAGTAGATTTTTTTTTTTTTTACTGTTGTAGCAAAATTATCTTTGCCTTGGTCTCCCATTTACATTCACATTTTGTCATTTAGAGATAAGAGAAAGAGAAGGTTTTCTTTTTTTATTCTTCTTCTTCTTATTATTATTATTATTTACCACTGTACAAGTTTACCCTGTTCTATTCTGTAGTTCACTTCCAATTTCCAAATTCAGATATTTGAAAAGGGTCCATGCAAAAAGAAAAAGCAACCAAAACGTGCACAGTAGGATGAGCTCCCATTTATTATGCCCAATACAGGGGATAAGGGCGCAATAAAAGGTTTTGAGAGGATTCCTGCTCCAGCTATCAAACCAAAGACAGATAACACAGTGTTTAAGAGACTTTTTAAATTATTTTTAGGTGCCCAAAAAAACAAAAAACAAACAAACTTGTGATGTAAATTACCTAAAGCAAATGGATATAAAAAAACAGTGGCTTTGCCTCACCTAGAGTAAACAAAATGGTAGTCCACATGCCCATATTTGATGAAGGATGCACTTCTCGGACAGTGAAAACAGTAATTTCTTTAGGTGTGCATGCAAGTATGAATAAATTCCAGACATAGCTCATCCGGGATAGTGGGCATTGTCACAAGACCCGAATGTATAATGTAATAAAAATCAACAACAAACTTTGTTAACAGGCTGGTTTAAATTTTTACATTTCAAAGAAGGAAGAATAACAGCATATTTGCAGATGTGTTCGAGGCATTTCACGCCTGCATGCTTACATTAAATGCAAAATTTTAAATGCAGGCATTTTCTGAAGTATCTTGGGATGTACAGCACAAGTAGGTGTTCTGTTTTCTTTTTATTTAGTGTATTGTGATTCAATATGTTGAAATATTGTGATCTTTTACTCGCTTGTTTCTCATCCATCTGCATTGGACTCGCATAACTGCTCCAGCCTCGTTGTAAGAAAAGACCGCCATGTGCTGTGTCAGTTTGTCGGCTGTTTATGTATTCAAAGTTAACTCAGTCATCTTTTTCCTCATTTAAAAATGTTTACTTCTAAAGAAATTAATAATAATTTTGAAACATATCTATAATCCCATGACCACTCATGTGAGACGAAGAGCTTTTTATTTGACCAGATTTGTATTAGATTTGACCAGATGAATATAACTCGCTTAATCTCAGTAACTACCCTGTTACTGGACACTTTCATACATGGATTAAATTAATCCTAGTTTACTGTGCAATATGAATTTCTACAATGGCATTGGTAACTAAAAACATTGCAACACCATTTTGTCAAATTGGTATCTGATTCTCATTTTATAATATGTATAACCACCAAAACACTATTTAATGAATTATCTTCATTCTTAGATACAGAAATCATGTTTTAGTTAAGAACAAACCTGATCCAGGGCAGTGTGTTTCCCGACGTTTCTCACGCCTGCCTGTGACCAGTGGAGTAGTGAGGGATCTCTTCCTGCTTTTCCTTGTTTTTCTTTGAGGAACGGCAGGGTTTTCCATGGCCATGAGAGCCTATATATATATATGCAGAGCACTTATACCAGCAGCACTTGTAATTGAGCATTATTCAGTAGTTGCATAAAAGGGTCTTACTAACCCTTTACATCACATCTATAACAACAATAGCAATTAGTATTTTCAGATTTAGGTATTTGCTTATCATGAAAAGCCTTACTCTGGATTCATGGACTAAAGCATCACTAATTAATGCTGCCATGTGCAACCTGGCATCCTTGGGATCATCAAAGACCCTCACGTCAGAATTGAGGGACATCACAAACAAATACAAACAATACAGACACAATATAAAAACAATACACAAAATGAAGAAAGAGAGAGAGAGAGAGAGAGAGAGAGAGAGACAAGAGAGACAAGAGAGAGAGGGAGAGAGAGACGGAGAGTGCTCGAAAGAGACAAGTGAGAAAGAGAGAGGCTCTTAAAAGTGCCGTTGTTTTGATTTGTGTGTGTATGTGTGTATGTGTGTTGGTGGAGTCAAAGTGTTGCAATAAAGCTGTAAAACAGGAAAAAGCAAAAGATTATTAGAATAGCCATTGTAGTAAATGAGCATTTCTTAATTGTTAGGACAGAGTAATTGAAATTATTAATTAAATATTGATCAATCACAACAACTACGTACAATACAAATCAATCCTTACTGTACAAATATCAGATTTGTACCACATCCACTTGACACGAGCAAGTACCTACACAAATCTATTTGTATTTATTTTCAGTAACAATTACACTCTTATCTCATGATGATTTCAGTGTCTTCTAAAATGTCAAAGTCTAACAAAAGTATGGGACCATAGTGTTACAGGATATTCTATCTATAAGTTAGTGGAGGGTCATCTCTCTATTTAATTCTGCATTCATTATATCAGGTATGAATGGTCATTGACATTGAGGTCAAATCCTCTGGAAAGACTCCAGCTCCACTATTTTTATTCTAGTCCATCCCTGATTGCGGTCATTCTACGTCTGACATTTACTTTGCACTTTGAATAAAACTTTAACCACTGCAACAAAACTTTGTTAATTGTTGTCTTCACAACACATGGACAAATACATGAGTTTAAACTGATTTTGGTAGCGGGCAGTGCCACAATCCAACTGTGCCGGGGACAGCTGTCATTTGGCTGTCTAGCTAACTACTTCGGCGGGTAACATAACCGTGTAAATGATAATGCAACACTAATAAATTTAACCTAATCTACAGGGATGAAACGCTACAAAGATAGGGCTACAACTAAAGAAATAACAGCAAAGGTTTTGCGTGCTGATTAACAAACAAACAAACACCCCTTGGGATGAGATGCTTACTGTAGTCAGGTGGCGGGTGAAATGAGCGGTAAACGCAACGCATACAGTGATATGGGTAAGACGCGTGCGTAACGTGGCGTATCGTTGCCGTGGTAACGACTGAAAGTCTTCTGATTCAAAATAATAATTATTAATAATATTCGCTGCTATGACAGAAAAAGGCCTTAAACAAATTCACTAAAAAAAAATGATAAAAGTAGGACGTTTGGTAAACTACAAAACATCATTTACGGACGCGCGCGTAACGTGACGTTTCCTTGCCGTGGTAACGACTGAAAGTCTTCTGATTCAAAATAATAATTATTAATAATATTCGCTGCTATGACAGAAAAAGGCCTTAAACAAATTCACTAAAAAAAATAATAAAAGTAGGACGTTTGGTAAACTAAAAAAACATCATTTACGGATGCGCGCGTAACGTGACGTATCGTTGCCGTGGTAACGACTGAAAGTCTTCTGATTCAAAATAATAATTATTAATAATATTCGCTGCTATGACAGAAAAAAGTCGGAACTAATACACTATAATAAATGATAAAAAGAGGACGTTTCGTAAACTAGAAATCAACATTCACCGCCGCCAACTGTGTGACGTTATTGAACCAGGGAATCCGTGTGTCCACCACGAAAAATGAGCCCCATTGACTTTGTATGGGTGTTGTTTTCGTGATACCGACACGTAATTGTACACATTTACGTGGCACCACCACGTAAATCGAGGTTAAGGGGTCGTGTTCATTTCACGTATTTCTGTGAGATCAGGTTGTCCAGAGTTTAGGAGCTAAATGTGAGAACGCCCTCCCTCCATTAGTGGACTTAGATATCCTAGGTATGACCAGAAGCCTCGAATTTAGTGATCTTAAAGAGCGTGATGGATTGTATGGCGATAGAAGATCCGTTAAATACACCGGAGATAAACCATTTAGGGCTTTATAGGTCAGTAGTAATACTTTGTAATTGATACGGAACTTAATAGGTAGCCAGTGTAGAGATGATAAAATCGGTGTTATATGATCATATTTTTCTTTCAGTAGTTTAGTGGGTATTGGATCTAGTAAACATGTTGTTGTTTTAGATGCAATGATAAGTTTATTTAGCTCTTCCTGTCCTATAGTTGTAAAGCGGTGTAGTTGTTCTTGAGGGGCGATAATTGAGGGTGAATCATAAGACACCATTAAAGATTGTACATTAACAGTTGTGTTTACAATTGTGTTTCTGATGTTTTCTATTTTCTCAGTGAAGAAATTCATAAAATCATTACTACTAAACTGTAAAGGAATATTTTGCTCAGGTGATCTCTGTTTATTTGTTAGTCTAGCCACGGTGTTAAATAAGAACCTTGGATTATTTTGGTTATTTTCTATTAGTTTGCGGAGGTGCTCAGCCCTGGCTGTTTTTAGAGCCTTTTTGTAACGTGACATACTGTCTTTCCATGCGATTCTAAAGACCTCTAAATTAGTTTGTTTCCATTTACGCTCCAAGTTACGAGTTTCTCTCTTGATAGCATGCGTAGCACTGTTGTACCATGGTGCTCTAGTTTTTTCTCTAAACTTTTTTAATCTAATTGGTGCAACAATTTCTAATGTACCAGAGAAAATGGTGCTCAAACTGCTAGTCATTTCCTCTAGTTCATCTGTTTGTTTGGGTTCACTGAGCAGCTGAGATAGATCAGGTAAGCTATTTGTGAATCTATATATTGTGGTTGGAAGGATTGTTCTGCTTGGTCGATAACGTGGCGCAATATGACAGATTTCAGTGGTACGTAGTATGCAAGTTACCATGTAGTGATCAGTGACATCATCATTTTGCGGTATAATATCTATATCGGTTGGATTGGTTCCATAAGATATAATTAAATCTAGCGTATGATTTAGGCGATGAGTGGGACCACTGACGTTTTGCGTGACCCCGAAGGAGTTTATCAAATCTGTAAACGCAGCCCCTAACGCATCATTTGTGTTATCTACGTGTATGTTAAAATCTCCAACAATTATTGCTTTATCGACATTGACCAATAGATCTGATAGAAAGTCTGCAAACTCTTTTAGGAGATCAGCGTAAGGCCCTGAAAGTCTATATACGGTAGCCAAGGCTAGAGATAATAGGGATTTTTTTCTTACATCTGAGAGTGTAACATTTAGCACAAGTACTTCAAACGAATTAAACCTGTGACCTATTTTCTGAGTAACATTAAGAATATCTCTATAGATTGTTGCAACACCGCCGCCACGACCCATCAGACGGGGCTCATACTTATAACAGTATCCTGGCGGAGTAGACTCATTTAGACCGAAATAATCATTTGGTTTAAGCCAGGTTTCAGTAAGGCAAAATACATCAAAACTATTATCTGAGACCATTTCATTTACAGTAACCGCCTTAGGTGTGAGCGATCTAATGTTTAGAAGACCTAGCTTTAGAAATTGTTTTTGTTCACTGATATTGAGATTTTCTGGTTTAATTACAATTAGATTTTTCCTAGATCCTACAGTAGATGTATTGTTTGGCTTTACTAAACGAGGAATAGACACAGTTTCTATATAATGTTCTACATTGGTACTTATATCAATTAAGTTGGGACAGCAAATACTGTGATTTGGACTTTGACTTACTAGTCATATGGTGTGTAGCGTCTTGGAGATGTTGTCCGACAGAACAGCCGCTCCGACTCTGCTGGGTTGAAGGCCATCAGGACGGAATAGCCTAGGTCGCTCCCAAAACAGATTCCAATTATGTGCCCATACTCCCAACAACACCAACTACTATGGCAACTGTGGGTAGCATTTCAAATTTTGGTAAGCACAGACTAATTTTTTGCTAAAGAAAATCAACCTACTGTTTCCATTTTCACTGTGAGATCAGTCTGCAGCCAGCATGGCGTATTATGTGTGGTTGAATTTTTGACCACAATATGGCAGTAAATTTAACCTTGTACAGCTTAGAGTAATGAACACATTTTCAAAATATTTGTATTGAAAGCCTTGTTGCTCATAAAGCTTTACATTCCCATCACTGCATACAAGACATCAAAGTATCAAAACACTGACTTCATACAGAAAACACATTTGGTCTGCTGACGGAAGGGCAAATCTCTCTGCATATCTCTCTGGTTCAGTGCTGGTTGGCATATAGAATCTGACTCCATACTATATAATTGGTCCCTATCCCTGTCCCACACCTACCCCCTACCTTTCCCTCTAGCCAAAGGGAGTAATTTGGTTCCTATTCCTTTAGGCCACCCCAACACCTAACCTAAACATGACCATAGGGAGTCAGAAATCACCCTCATGCCATCCCAAATGTGTATGTCTTTCTTCTGCTGAACACAAACCGAGATTTTAAGACAAATATCTAAACTCTGTCGGTCCATGCAAGTGAATGGTGACCAAAACTTTGAAGCTCCAAAAAGCACATACCGGCAGCATAAAAGTAATCCATAAGACTCCAGTGGTTTAAACCATGTCCTCTGAAGCGATATAATAAAATTGGCATGAGAACAGACCAAAATATAACTCCTTTTTCTCTGTATCATTACTTGCACTGTGTTAGGCCATTTTAAATGAAAATAGTTTTTTTTTTATCTTCACTCAGGGACAATTCTCAAGTTCATAAGTAAGACCAGCAGCGCCAGTGCAGAAGCTGAAAATGTACAGCTAGCTAAAGCAAGCACACGTATAATAATGTACAGCTAGCTAAAGCAAGCACAAGTATAATAATGTACAGCTAGCAAGTGCCCAGCCAACTGACCATGCAGACTGACCATATGTTCCTTTTTCCTGTTATTTATTGAAATTTTGCACCTTACATACAGTTGACCTATTGTCAGTATAAAAAGGTAATTAATTAACTTACTGCATGTTTTTTTGTTTACAGCAAAACTGCTTTATGAGAAAGGCTTAAGAGGTGGGGGGATAATTTTGGGGATTACGAATACACTGATGGGGGCCCCACACAAAGATTTGCTTAGGGCCCCCAGAAAGCTTGGACCGGTACTGCCCTGGATAACTAAACTATAACATTTAAGCAAATCAATAATGGTGGATTAAATTCAGTAAGTCAGGAGTCATAACATATTGTTGTCTTGTTACTGATTTCTGTGCATGTGAAACCACCATATTGCAACAGGGAAATTCACACCTGTTGTTATACAAGACTGAATAAAATGTTTTTCAAGAAGTCTATAATGATAACTCAATTGTTTTTTTTGCATTTAGTTAGCTAGATAGCTGGCTAGCTGCATAACGTGTGTGTGTGTGTTTTAAACATATACAGGTAGCTTTGAAAAATGAAAACAGGTAGCTTTTGGTAACTGCTCAATACCTCAGTTTATAATGGCATGTACATTCTTTGTTGCTCTGTACCAGACAATACTTCTTCTGGTTTATAAATAGATTTTCATATCATAAATCATATGACTACATCAAAAAGATCAATGTGATTTAATAATTTCTTATTCAGTAGTAAGACCCTAAAGCCTATAGGCCAAAATTCTGGGATTTTGAATGAATTTGGTCACAATAAACCATGTAACTTCATGCATGACTCAAGCCTCTTACTTCAGACTTAATGACAATCACTTGACATTGACCACAGGCAGCTGAAAATAGTAATACACTACACTACAGTATAGCACTAATATAATGATGTACAGTATGTTCTCACTCAGAGCTCTGAACAAAGAGTTAGACAGAATCTGCACTGTAGGTCAGTTTGTTGCTTTTTAGTATCAGAGCAAAGTCAAGTGAGTGTGAACCGATCCACTTATCCACAGCAACATCTGCCCTTAGCTCTCCCAAATATACTGATTTAGTGTCAGAGCCGTAGCCTAGCAGGTTGCACTCATGACATGTGGTGCTGATGCATCACGGGTGAACTGAGTTTGAATCCCAGCTCGTGAGGTCCTTTCCGCTCCCATTCCCACTCTTCTCCCCTGTCATTTCCTGTTCCCTCTCCTCTAACTCTGTCATTAAAAGGCCAAAAATATGTATACATACTGATTTAGTGGAATCAAATTGGTAAAATTCAGTACTGAGCACATACTTGTTCAATTAACATGTTGGTAAAGAAGCAAATGTCTCTTTTAATGGCTACACAGCATGACTTTCACAACCAAGGATGAAGCAGATTACCTTTTGCAGATTTAGCTGTGCAATTTCAAAATAACTTGCCTGTGAGGAAAATCTTATTTAATTATCATTATAAATAAATACTGTATATTTTCATATTTCTTGGTCATAGTTTCAGAAAAGATAAAGATTTTCTATCACTAGACTGACCCAAGACTGAATAAAGGGGGTCAAAATGACCCAAATGCATTTCCTATGGAATTTTAACTACACATGGTATCTTTTAATACGTTCTTTTAACTTTTAAATATTTATGACAGATGCGTTTTAATATTTTAAATCAGCTAGCTAGCAAACTACTAGAGCTAATACTTAGGCAGCTAGCACATTATAGCAAATCGGAAAGTTTGGTCTGGAACTAGTGTTTTTTTTTTATTTTTTAATTTCTACATTTTTATTTTTTATTTTTTATTTTTTTTAAATATATAACAGATTTTGAAGCATAGACATTCAAATATTCTAAATCAGCTAGCAGGCCAACTTTAAGCAAGTTAAATATTAGCCAAATATGCTTGCATATACAGTACAGTACAGCAGAGCATGCTTTGGATTAAAAATCAGAGTACGCAGATGATGATGATCCAGACTACAGACCAGGGCTGCGTTTCCCAAAAGCTTCGTAAGCCTAACTAGACCGTTGAAACCATTGGCGCCGATGGTCTCTATGATCATCTTAAGTTTACAATGCTTTTGGGAAACACTGCCAGGTTGTGCTGAAGATGGCTGTCATTCTGACAAAGTATTGTAGTGCAGTTGTTTGGTGTTTTATTGAGAAGCAGATGAGGTTTAGATCATTCTAGAGGAGAAACAGTCTGCTCTATTAGAATGTGTTTGTGATAATAGCTCAGACAGAGTTGGTTCAGGAAAAGTTGCAATTTTATCTTTTAATTTTAAAACATTAAAAGTGAACAAATATATGGTCTAATTCTTAAATTCTGGAAGATAAAGATACAAACAGGATGCCTTTTCTTGGAAGACATCAATTGAAACCAGTAGGGGACATTTTGATCCTCTTTATACATTCGTGTAGGTTTCTTGGGCCATGCACTCTAGGGTTAATAAAATATTTCAAGAAATATAATACTTAGATTATAATGGTCTTAATGAACTTTCAACAGCACTGTAGCTGACAGTTTTTTTTTTTTTTTTTAAGATATCTGTGCAACACTGCTGCAAACACATGCTACATGACAAAAAGTGTTTTTAATCAGACATTGTAATATATATCTGTGTAAAATACATCTACCTGGGGGTCCTGAGTACAGACTTTTAAAAAACACAACAACCAACTGAGTAAAAACTTTTAGAAAAAATAATAAAAGAAAATGGGGTACAAGTAAATTAAAAATGTAAACGTAAAATATTTTGTATTGGCAAAGACTACACTTTTCTTAATATAAAATCATAACAGATTATGCTAAAACTAGTAATGGTTTGTACTAAAAGGTTTTTAAGCATCCATCAGTTCTGATGTTGAGAGTTGTGTCTGACACATGCTCTTGCTGTATGAAGCAATGCAGAGTGAGGGAATTTTACACCTGCTCACGAGGTTAAACAAATTGTAACATTTTCGTCTATGTCAGCATGTTGTTTTGCCCATATTTGTAAAGATCAAATTGATACAGACTCACATCAGGATATAAAACCCTCTTTTGGTCCTCTTTTGGCACTAGTCTTAGAGGACTGAGGTAAGAATAGTTGTATTTTAAGTTGAAAATGGAGACCAGAAAACTGCCTTTGTCCTATTTTGTGTGTCAGAGTAGAGTATCAAAGTACTATAGTATAATATAGACTATAGTATTAGAGATGCATACATTAGAAGTTTATCTACTTCATATGTAATGCATGCTTATAATGGCTATGTATTTATAGTCTGACCTTGTTTTTTTTTTTACATCGTTAATCTACTTTAACATGTCTGAGAACATGTTCTTATCTATATAGCGTGTCTTACCATAAGAAACTGACTCTGTTGACATTATCTGTAGGAATGTATTGGTAAGGGGGTTGATTTTGGCCATGGTTTAAGGCATTCTGTCTAAATTGCTTTGTCCTTGTTCTATCGGCAGGTCTTTGGCTGCCATGTTTGTGACCAAGATGATTTTTGGCCTATTGGCCCTCCTGCTGGTTACAGCTGAAGGGAAGGTAACACACACACATACACACACACACACACACACACATACACCAGAAGTTTGCAATTGATACATGCAAAAACATTGATTTCATTTCTCTATTACTAATTAATGTTAAAATGAAGAGAGTTTGATTAAAGTAAATATTTTAATAATTGTTTCCATGTCTGTGTTGTGTGTGGTGTTCTGGCGTACCTCACATGCAGCCTGGTAAGTCAAATACTCCTGCACCTCAGAGTATACATGATAATGTACAGGGATTTGAGATGAAAAAGATTTATCAGAGATTTATGGTTTACACATGATTCATTGATTGATGAAGTAATGGTTCATTAATGAATGTGTCGATGTGTGTTTATACATTTCTTTTTAATTTATAATAGTTGAGAAGGACACTTCTGCTGAGCTGTCTGTTTCTGAACTATTGCATAGAGCCAATAGAGGCATCAGTAAGTACACAACACCTGCTCACCAATTTACATAAATAGTAACACACAAACCAAAAAAACATTATGTACATGTAATGTGGATGTATTTAGATAGTGACAGTTAATTGTGATATTTTAGTTCCTAAACCTGATGAGCCCAAGCTGTTGGATGACATTGCTGTGAATGAGAGAAATGCAGATCCCTGCACCTCCTATGGCTGCCTCTGGCCCAAGTACAGCGATGGCTATGTTTACGTGCCTTACGTCATCGCCAACCACTACTGTATGTCATTAATAGTATTTATTATGTTCTCAATCAATATCCTAAGAAAACAAAAGCAGGCCACATCCTGCACTCTTGCTGAAGTCATAAAAGAACAATGTCTATGCTGCTAAGATTTTTTTATTGCATGCAGTCAATGCAAAGTCATGTGAGTGTCAAAGACATGCATATCAACTTCTGCCCTTTGCCCTCTCAGCCTCCTATGAGTTGGATGTCATCCGCCGTGGTCTGGACTCTTTCTCTTACAGCACCTGCATCCGCTTCTTCCCTCGCTCCAATGAGAGAGACTACATCAGCATTGAGTCCCGCAGTGGGTACGTAAAATAGCCAAAACCAATTAGAATCAATAGAAGATTGTGCATGTCAGAATGGAGGTTTACATTAGTATCATGGGACTGTGAGCATGTCAAAGTCACAGTCATCAAGATCAGAATTAGAATCCAATCTTGAGAGGAATTCCAATCAGAATGAGAATTTGAGTTAAATGTATGATGTAATCAAAAGAAGATCAAGATTCTGAGTGATCTGAGATAATGAGTAAGAAATGTTCATTTTAATATTTGTGTTACAGATGTTACTCATACGTTGGTCGTCAGGGTTATGCTCAGACTGTGTCTCTGCAACGTGGTGGTTGCATTTATCACAACATTGTGCAGCATGAGCTGATCCACGCTCTTGGCTTCAACCATGAGCAAACCCGCAGTGACCGTGACAACCACATCCAAGTCGTCTGGGAGAACATCCAAGACGGTACATGTTCAATAACAGACTTGTTTTCGTTAAAAAATAATATATGGATGCACTTTACATTAATGTTCCATTTGTTAAGGATTGATACATTTATATATATATAAAAAAAAAAACTAATAAGTCATTTATAAATGCATTACAAATCATTGATATGTAGTTATAACAACATGCATTAAAAAGGCAACTTTCAAGCAATACCTGTCAAATAGTGAGCCATTTTACCTCACGTTATAAATGCTTTATAATACTTATTCAACATTAAAATCCTATGAAAATGTACATTCATGTAAATTGGAAATAGAATTTTTTTTAAAAGATTTGCCAAAATTATAAGCCTATATAAGTAAAATTCTCCATGTGTATTAGGTAATGAGGCTTTATAATATGATATACTGTATGATATGAATGAGTTTTTAAGACCTAAATTGTGTTTTTGCTGAGGACTTAAGATGACTAGGACTTGGTAAATTGGGACACCACTCAGAGTAACACCATTATTTTAACATCAGTATGACAAGGAAAGTGACAACACAAGTGATTCAAGACATTACAGTAGACTGTAGAAAGAATTACATAATCCATCTTTTTAATATCACTAAAATACAAAAAAGTGTGACATAAATCATGAATTAGGGCATTTTATGTTTTTTGATTAATATAAGTATGAATAAATGTATTTACTAAGCATTTATAACAAATAAGATTTATAATGCATTTGTAAATTACTTAATACTAATTTATGAACCCCTATATAAACCCTTTACAAAAAAAACGTTAATGTAATGTGTTACTGAATACATTTCTATACAGTAGTGTTGGAAAATCATATAATATTATTTGTTTTGTTCAATTCTTTGGTACACAAAATAAGCTCTCAAAACCTGGTAGATTTCTCAGTTGGACGACCAGTATTATTTTGTTTGCTCATCAGACATGAAGTACAACTTCAACAAAATCAACACCCTTAACCAGGGAACTCCCTATGACTACAACTCTGTGATGCAGTATGAGAGGTGAGTGAGCTCACACTGGTTTTTTCTGTGTTTAAGGTGTACCAGATTGTAGTCTAATGCCCTTTGATCTGTCAGATATGCTTTCTCCAAGAATGGCTATCCCACTATGATTCCCATTCCTGACAACAGTGCTGCGCTAGGCACGGCTACTGAGATGAGCCAGAATGACATCATCAGACTCAACAGGCTCTACCAGTGCTGTGAGTGACACAACACACACACACACACACACACACACACACACACACTACATTAGTTTTAGTCTCTCACAGTGGAATTTTTCTTTTGAAGGCTAATATATACACATTACTGCTGGAATTTGCCTTAAGGTTGCTGGATTTGAACAGTTCTTCAAAACATTTAGGTGATAGCCAAAGCCTTAAAAATAAAAAGCCTTTCATGCACATTGCAGCATTTGTTTTTTGATGCTTTTTTTCTTCACAAGTTTTGTTTCTCTGGGTTGGGGAACCAGCATGCTTACACTGTGTCATTTTTACTCATCGTCATGTAATTCTAAAATGGTATGGCTTTCTTAATTCCATGAAACACGAAAGATGTTAGGCAGATTGTAAGTGACTGACAACCTGAGTCACCATACACTTTCATTTTATGAGAAACAGCACTTTCAAAATAAAAGAAAAAAGAAAGAAAGTCATGTGGGTTCTAAACTACATGAAAGTGAGTAAATGATGACAGAATTTTCAATTTTGTGCAAACTATCTATTTAATGGGACATCAAACATTGATAAACATTGGTAAAAGAAACAAAGAGCTCCATAGTCTTCAGTGTTATAGAACATGGAAGTAATTTCTGAGATACAGTTATCTGAACAGCTTTCATCCCTTCAGAGATTAACTATGTCTTTGTCCAAAATCTTTCTAACTGTTTTCTACAATAGTTAAAATAAAACATACCTGAGCTGGGGTAGTTTTAGCTCATTAAATTCAGGAAGGCAGAGAAGACAAATGATAAAGAATGCTTACATAATTGCTACCTTGTCCATTCAGCAAATCTCTGAAGAAATAATACACAAAAGGCAACACCTTATGTACACTTTTCATTGTTTTAATCATGATAACCATGAAATCACAGGATTTACTGTGTGTATTCCTTTGTGCAATTGTGTCTTTCACACTTTTTATAATTGCACATATTCTTGATCACTTTGTGTTTTACATTTCAAGTTACATTGTAAACTGAACCTTCATGATTTTCTCATCCTTAAGGAGAAGAAGAATTGCATTCACCACCCAGACATGGAGCTGAGAAAAAAAGAAGTTCATTGAAGATCCAAAGTGTCATCGATGGTGTTTACTGTGCTTAACCTACATAACTCTGTCAGTTATGTAGTATGCAAAATAACACACCAATAAAGATGCAATCAAAGAGAATATCAAACCCTCTGTCAGTTGATTTTTCAAAACTTGGGTCTGCACAGGAATGCATCATTCACGATGGTTGAAATTGATACATTTTATTTTAAATATGCATAAATGTGCCTATTTAAAAAAAAAATGCTTTCTATATAGAGATGGAGAAGTTCTCACATGGGCTAAATGTATCTCACTAAGGTTTCATTTTTCAACATTGATCCTGCTTAAGTACAGTCCCATGGTCAAAATCAAGATAAGCCTATATATTACATTTACCATTGATGTACATGCTGAATCTTTATGTTAACTTTAAATTAAAGCACATTTTGGTTAATGTGTGTGTGGGATGTCAAACATGGATTTGAGCTGAAATTAAATATGCAGGTGTCAGAGACCTCAACTTCATTTGCAGCAATTGTGACAGAGCAAAGTATATACTTGACAGGTTTAGAAGAAACAGTTGAGCAGACAAGAAAGGCAAAATAGGAGAGAGAAAAAAAAATGTCCATAGAACACTATTCAGGTGACCAGCAGTAAATACCATAAATGTATGGGTCATTATTTTTAGATTAAATTAAATATATATATATATATATATATATATATATATATATATATATAAAGACAAACAAACAAACACATTTTTACAGCTGAATGAGGAAGAATTGGACAGTCACTTAAAGCACATAAAACATATTTGTAATTGCAGCAACTTTTCTTAATCAAGGTCTATCTGAGTAGACTCTGCAGTGTTGTGCAGAAAGTTGTACAAAGAGAAACATCATTTTATTCACATTATAAACATTCCTTGGACAGCTGGAAATATAACTGCAATGACTTCCAAGCAGAATAGAACAGAAGTTACTGCCATTATTAAGTAGAAAGCTGGGCCGGGTGCATATTCATGTTGAAGAACATAACTAAGGGCTTTAAAACACACACACACACACACACACACACACACAAAACACAGACAAAACACAAAGTTTTATAATGTTAATATGACAAGGTTTATCAGCTGATGTGCTGATCTAATGGAGGAGTAAATAAAAGTGTCCATCCTTTTCTGGTTAAAAACCAATACATTTAATGAGGAAGTAGTTCATCATTTCATAGAAGTTTTGCATTACGTTTTCCTATAAGCAACGCACATAGTAAGGGAATTTTACACCTGGTCTCTTTGAAACAAGGTTATACAAATCTAAACACGATAAAGACTTGCCTTAATGCTTATACATTGGGTATTTTTCAAAGATAGCATTTTTTGTTTATGTCAGCATGTACTATTGGCCATATTTGTAAAGACAGTGCTGGAACAGGTGCACATCAGGGTACAGTATAAACCCTGTCAGGGCCCTAGAGTTGCACTTACTTTAGAAAGCACAGGTAAGAGACCATGTATGTTCCCCCCTTGACAAATCTATTCAAAGTAATTATTTTTATCAAATTATGACATGGTTTTAAATTTCATCTGAGGTGGGGAAGGACACACACAGTTTTAACATGGCTCCTTATAAGCCTATAGTATCAGTAACACACATTTTAGGCCTTTCTTTCAGATTGTTACATTCTATTTATTTTATTTACATTCTAGAACATATTTTTACAAGATTTCATGTCATGTATCTAGTCATCATAAGAAAAAGAATATTGCGTTATCAGACATTATATGTTGATATATAGGTAAAAGTGCTGAACTGGAACTTGGTGTTGTTAACTAAAGCCCCAAATCAAACTGCTGTGCGCAAAACATTGCTTAATACATTAGGCATTTGTTTACGTCTCTGATTATAAATCAATGTAAAATTAATGTAATAATAAAGAATGTAAAATGTTTGATTTAAATTATTTATTTATTTTTTACATTTTGTTTTAACATTTCTTTTCCATGTCTGTGTTGTGTGTGGTGTTCTGGCGTACCTCACATGCAGCCTGGTAAGTCAAATACTCCTGCACCTCAGAGTATACATGGTAACATTTAAACATTTTTTTACACAATTAATTAATGGTTCATTAGTGAATAAGTTGATGTGTTTTGTTTTAGTTCTTGAGGACACTTCTGCTGAGCTGTCTGTTTCTGAACTTTTGCTTAGAGCCAATAGAGGCATCAGTACGTACACACCACATGCTCACCAATATATATCAATACATCTCAGTTACACACAAACCCAAAAATAGCATACAGTAAACGTGATTATGTTTTATGTTATCATGATATATGTGCTTATTCAGTGTTTAAAAAAAAAAAACAATATCATGAAATTACCATGTTGCTATATTCATTTTACTAAGAAGTCCCAAATAAACATGCAATTCGAGGGTGTATAAAGTGACACTTAACTGTGTTTTTATTTCTGTGTTAGTTCCTGAAGCTGATGAGCCCGAGTTGATGGATGACATTGCTGTGAATGAGAGAAATGCAGATCCCTGCACCTCCTATGGCTGCATATGGCCCAAGTACAGCGATGGCTATATTTATGTGCCTTACGTCATCGCCAACCACTACTGTACGTCACTAATATGATTACTATTGATATTTTCATTCAGAACCCAAAATGATTAAAAAGCAGTACAGACTCTGCACTATTTCTTAAACTCTTTGAAGAATCAAAGAATCTAAGTAAACATTTCCAATACAACCTCTGCCCTTTGCCTTCTCAGCCTCTCGTGAGCTGGATATCATCCAGCGTGGTCTGAACTCTTTTGCTGGAAGCTCCTGCGTCCATTTCTTTCGTCATGCCAATGAGAGAGACTACATCAGCATTGAGTCCCGCAGTGGGTACGTAACAAAACAAAAATCACAACCACATCAGAAAAAAGCATCTCATTGAATTAGAATCAAGACAAGGGAAAGATTATACAGAGTCTGAATGAAGGTCTGCATTGTGGGAATATAAGCAAGCCACAATCATCATGATCAGAATTAGAACCCCGTGACAACCACATCCATGTAGTCTGGGAGAACATCCAAGATGGTACATGTTCAATAACAGACTTATTTCCATTTATATGATATATTTATATAGTGTTGCAATTTCAACTTAAGTTAGTTGTTTAAGTATGCAAAATGGATGACCGGTAAAAATGTAGTTTGCTCATCAGACATGAAGTACAACTTCAACACAATCAACACCCTTAACCAGGGAACTCCCTATGACTACAACTCTGTGATGCAGTATGAGAGGTGAGTGAGCTCACACTGGTTTAAGAGGAGATAATGTTAATCCTTGTGTAAGGTTAACCAGATTGCAGTCTAAATGCTTTGATGTCCATTGCTTTATTAGATATGCCTTCTCCAAGAACGGCCTCGCCACTATGGTTCCCATTCCCAACAGCAATGTTGAGTTAGGCAAGGCTTCTCAGATGAGCCAGAATGACATCATCAGACTCAGCACACTCTATAAGTGCTGTGAGTTACATGCACACATACATTTTATCTGTCTTTCTCTGTCCAGAAGCCATGGACTTGCTTGCCGAATTTGTTTTTCTTTCATTCACTGTATTTTCAAAATGTTTAAATGGTGGTGGTGGTAGTGGCTAGAGCACAGGGCTGCTAATCAGAAGGTCGCTGGTTCGAACCCCACGGCCACCACCATTGTGCTCTTGAGCAAGGCACTTAAATCCAGGTTGCTCCAGGGGGATTGTACCTGCAATAAGGGCTCTGTAAGTCGCTTTGGATAAAAGTGTCTGCCCAATGCATGAATGTAATGATATTTTAGAATTTAGTGCACACTGCAGCACCTGGGAGCAAAGCAAAAATGGCTAAATCTGCTTGAACCAAAATAATTTCAAATTCATTTCATGTTCACTAAATGATAGTTTATCAAAAATTACAATTCTCTCACCATTTACTCATCTTCATGCCATCCCAGATGTGTATGACTTTCTTTTTTCTGCAGAACACAAACTAAAATTTATAGAAAAATATTTCAGCTCTATTGGTCCATACAATGCAAGTGTATTGTGACGAAAAGTTTGAAGTTCCAATAAATAGATTAAGACAGCATAATCAACATCCATCCGGCTCCAGATGTTTAATCCACGTCTTCTGAAGCAATCCAGTTGGTTTGGGGTGTGAAAAGACAAAAATATAACTTTTTTTGCTGTACATCTTGCCATTGCAGTCTCTAGGCACGATCATGATTTCAAGCTCGATTCTGCTTCCTAGTGCTTGACGCATGTGCAGAGAACTAGATGGAACTAAAGGAAGTGTACTCAAGCTTGAAGTCATGATCGCACAGGAGACTGCTGTCAAGATGTGCAGTGAAAAATAAGTTATATTTTAGTCTTTTCTCTCACAAAACTGACCAGACGCCCCAAGATGTTGTGTGCTTCCCCATAACCCTCCTATTCTTTCAGGGGTAAAAGACCCTGCGGAGGCCACACACTGCCCTTAAGAGGAGGGGAGGGTAAAGAGTGGCAAATACACCATACGGGCCCAATGGCCGGACATGAGAGAGGCACAGTGGTAAGTCCTGCCCTTCGTAAGGGGGGGTGGGGGGGGTTGGGGGTTCTATAACACAGACAGGGCTCTGCCAAGGGACATGCGGGTCTACCACAAGGAAGTGGGAGACAGTGCCACTGAAGATCCATCACAGGAGGTTAACAAGGAAACCGAAAACCTGTGGAGCACTTAACCTGGTACAGGGCATTTAGCACATGTACTGGGTCTGACCACGAATTCCTCTGCAAAATTTGTGAGTCAGAGTGCTAGGAGGAAGAATATCCATATCTTGAACACACATGGGAGAGAAGAGCGCATGGCTTCACCTTCTTGGAGGGGAAAGGCGCTATGCACAAGCAGTACACCTGGCCAAATGTCTGTGTAATGAAACTTACTTACCTGCTCGCAACTGAAAGAACACGAGATGAGACCGGCTCAACCTGGAGATTGTAAAACCTCGCAAAGATATTTGGTGTTGCCCAGCCCGTTTCCCTACATGTGTCTGCTAGAGCGGTGCAGTTGGCCAGTGCCCACGAGGATGCCACACTCGTGGAGTGTGCTCGAACCCGCAAGGAGGCAGGCACTGACTGGACCTGGTAGGCCAACACTATGGCATCCACAATCCAGTGGGCAAGCCTCTGTTTGGAGACAGTGTTCCCTATCCGCTGTCCACCAAAGCAGACAAAGAGCTGCTCAGAGCATCTAAAGCTATGCGTGCGATCCACATAGCGCGCAATGGACACAGCAATGACAAGGTCAGGAGGGCAGTCTTCGGAGAGATGGCCTTTAACTCAACTGACTCGAGGGGCTCGAAGGGGCTCTCTGTAGGCCTGAGAGGACCACAGAGAGGTCCCATGAGGGAAAGAGGTGCAGTCTAGGAGGGTTCAGCCTCTTGGCGCCTCTCAGTGTCCTTTTGATTAGGTCATGCTTACCGAGGAACTTACCTTGAACCACGTCATGGTGTGCTGCTATGGTAGCTACATAGACCTTGAGAGTGGAGGGGAACAGCTGCCCATCCAACTTCTCTTGCAGGAAGGCAAGCACTGACCTGACTGCACAGCTCTGGGGGCCTTCATCCTGGGAAGAACACCACTTAGCGAATATACGCCACATCAGGGAATAGCGCTGCCTTGTAGAAGGGGCTCTGGCCTGAGTGATCATGTTAACCACTGCGGGTGGTAAACCAGTTAGGTCCGCTGCGTCCCGTCCAGGGACCAGGGATTCAGGGGAGGAGCTGTCATGAGGAGTGTGAGGTCTGCGAACCAGGTCTGAGTGGGCCAGTATGTAGCCACGATGGTGACCTGCCCCTCATGCAGATCTCTTAGCGCCTTGGCCTGATGGACTTGTAGAAGGGCCATGGCGTCCAAGGGAGAGGCGGCCTGACCGGCAGCACTGTAGGCTTTCATTGCAAGAAACAACGTCATCCTACAGGCTCGGGAAGGGAGTGCCGGACGATTCCGCCTGGTGGCGGTGCTCAGTGGGCACAGGTGTGCCGTGATCGCCTTATCCACCTGGAGAATCATGGCATAACCCTCGGCCGCCCCACCATCAAGGATAGTGAGGGTGGACGAGCTGAAGGATCGGGTCCAGGCAGCAACGGTGCCCTCCACGACCATGTCAGCACATCATGCACCTCCGGGAAGAATGGAACTGGGGGGTGGCCAGTCATCCAGCCACGAGTAATCAGGGGCGGGCGGAGGGTTCCACTCAAGCCCGACACTCATGGCAGCCCAGGAAAGCATGGCAGTGAGTTCAGCATCTGTCTCAGACCAGGCTGCCACACCCAAAGGTGGCAGTCTGGCAAGTCTTCAGCATCAGACACTGCTAGGACGCCCTCCGATGCAGTGATCGACATCTCATCCGGGTCTCGGGCTCAGGGAGAGACATTAGGCTGGCACTGTGTCGAGCTGCCTGTCTCATCCCAGAGGTGGACGGAGGCCAGCGAGCGCATTGCAGGGTGGGCAGCCCACGGGAAATTACCCGACTGGAACATACCCAGTAAACCCTGTGAAACGTCTCCAGCGTCAGCCACATTGGCGCTAGGTAGGAGGGCCAGAAAGGGGGACGGCTGAAGTTCACTCGGAAGAATGAGAGCCTTGCCCGTAAAGTGGCCATGGTCATGTTCTCGCAGTGAGAACATGAACCATCCACGAATGCTTCCTCAATGTGACATTGGCCCAGATATGTGAGGCAGTGTTCGTGACCATCAGAGGCGGAGAGGTAAAGATCGCATCCAGGAACTGCACAGAGACGGAAGGG
Organism: Moxostoma hubbsi; assembly: GCA_032164185.1. Taxonomy (NCBI): domain Eukaryota; kingdom Metazoa; phylum Chordata; class Actinopteri; order Cypriniformes; family Catostomidae; genus Moxostoma; species Moxostoma hubbsi. The sequence goes on from JAVLUX010000003.1 coordinate 27,172,168, forward strand.
CATCTTTAAAAAGACGCATCTTTAAAAAGACATTCAACATCACAGTGCACACTCTTTTAGAGAATATAAACTCTTTCTGAAGTGCTGTTGAAGTGCCCAGGGGTGTATTCTGCAGAGGAGTGCAGAGTGGAGAGAGACCACTGTAAAGCATCGTAGATCCAACAGCAATGCTTTGAGAGGTAAGGTGAATGAATGAGCAGACAACTTCAGCTTGCTGTAGTGCAACCGCTCGGCTCTGAAGAAGAAATCTGAATGAATTTGCTGGCATCCATTTTATATCCTTATGTCGGGGGGAGTGGCAAGCAAATTCAACTCTCCAAATCTCATTGGCCTTTTCTCAAATATCTGAAGGTGTTTCGGGCTCTCAAGATCGACCCCTAGTGTCACTTCATCGACACAACGTCGAATGAGTGACAGAAGAGGAACACTGCATTCCTATATATGTATGCAAAGACTAGGGTTAAATGATTACTACATTTATGGGCCTACAGTCTATTGACTCTTTATTGCCTGACAAAGAAACTGTTGGAAAGCAGACCTGTTCAACACCTGCTAAACAATCCATTACACTGACCTTAGGTGATAGTTTCACAAGGGTTGTGTTTCTATGAAGCAATGCACAAACTGAGGGAATTTTTCACGCTCAACAGTCTCTAGAATTTACTCAGAATGGTGCCAGAAACAAAAAAACATCCAGTGAGGGGCAGTTCTGTGGATGGAAATGCCTTGTTGATGAGAGAGGTCAACGGAGAATGGCCAGACTGGTTCAAGCTGACATAAAGGCTATAGTAACTCAGATAACCATCTCAGAATGCACAACATGTCAAACCTTGAGGCGGATGGGCTACAACAGCAGAAGACCACACCGGGCACTTTATTAGGGGGGGGGGAGTTATACAAACATTTTTGTATAAAAATTTTACTGAAAATTTTTTTAAAAAAACACTGCTTTGCTATAAATGTATACAAAGACAGGTTAAATGATTTCTACATTTATGGGCCTACAGTTTGACACTCTATTGCCTGACAAAGAGACTGTTGGAAAGCAGACCTGTTCAACACCTGCTAAACAATCCATTACACTGACCTTAGGTGATAGTTTCACAAGGGTTGTGTTTCCATGAAGCAATGCACAAACTATGGGAATTTTACACCTGTTGACTTTGAAACAAGATTATACAAATCAATACATGATAAAGCCTTCCTTAATCCTTCTGTACTTTTTGTATTTTTGATTTGAAGATTTATTTAATTTATTTTTGTTTATGTCAGCATGTACTATTGCCCATATTTGAAGACCGTGCTGAAACAGGTGCACATCAGGGTATAAAAGCCTGTCATGGCCCTAGAGTTGCACTGGCTTTGGAAATTGAAGGTAAGAGAACTGGAAAGTTTCCCCTCTTGACAAATCAAAGTAATTATTTGATCAAATTGTAACATGGCTTCATTCTTCAGCTAAGCAGAAGATGAGAAAAAGAACAAACACAGGTTGTGTCCAATTTTATCAGGTTTTTACATGCCCTCCTTATGAGTCTATAGTAACACACTTTCTAGAAGTTATATTGAATGACACTGATATTTTGTATGTTGCTAATTGTATTTTATATAATGAGTACTACATTTTAAATGTTCTTTAACATGTTTTCATATAGTGTTCTTAATAGTAAAAAATGGGAACCTTTTGCTATTAGACGTTATCAAATGTAGATATGCATTGTTAAAGGTGCTTTTCCAATCAAACTGCTGTGCGTTGATTCATTCTGCAGGTTTTTGACAGTCATGTTTGGGACCAAGATGATTTTTGGGCTTCTGGCCCTGCTGCTGGTCTGCTCTGTTAGAGCTGAGGTGATGGTATTACAAAAACAAACAAAATCATTTTAACGCTCAGTAGGTTGCAAGTGATTAATATAAAAACATTGCTTTATACATTATTTGTTTACTTCTCTGATTATAATAAGAATGTATTGTGATGGCTATGACTTCATTTATGGTTTTAATTTCTTTGCTCATATGTTTCGTGCATGGTTTTTCTGGCGTACATCACATGCAGACTGGTAAGTCAAATACTCCAGAAGCTCAGACTATACATGATTTATGATGATGTAAATGTAAAAGTCTTAAAGATAAACAGTTTATATATGATTCATTGATTGAAGAAGTAATGGTTCATTAGTGAATAAGTTGATGTGTTTTGTTTTTTATTTCTTGAGGACACTTCTGCTGAGCTGTCTGTTTCTGAACTTTTGCTTAGAGCCAATAGAGGCATCAGTACGTACACACCACATGCTCACCAATATATATCAATACATCTCAGTTACACAAAACCCAAAAATAGCACACATTATGATTAGCATAATTATGTTTCATGTTATAAAATACTTTGTCTGTGATCATTCAGCATTACAAAACAACAATAACAAAATAATACTATATACCAATTTTCTTCCCTAAAAGGTCCCAAATAAGCAATGATTCATACATGCATTTACTCACATTAAGTGAGATTTAACTGTGTTTTTATTTCTGTGTTAGTTCCTGAACCTGATGAGCCTGAGCTGATGGATGACATTGCTGTGAATGAGAGAAATGCTGATCCCTGCACCGCCGACGGATGCCTCTGGAATATGGTTGGAGATGGCCATGTTTATATACCTTATGTCATCACTGACCACTACTGTACGTCACTAATATGATTATTTATCTTTTCATTCAGAGCATTAAGAGAATGAAGAGTGGAAGCCTATGCAAGAATTGGTGCAAAAGCATATAAGTGTGCAAAAAAGGTAAACATTTTTATAACAGCCTCTGTCCTTTGCCCTTTCTCAGCTTCCCGTGAGGTGGATATCATCCAGCGTGGTCTGGACTCTTTCTCTTCATTCTCCTGCATCCGCTTCTTCCCTCGCTACGATGAGAGAGACTACATCAGCATTGAGTCCCGCAGTGGGTACGTAACAAAACAAAAATTACAATCAGAAAAATATCATAAACCACAGAATTAGAATGTCGACTAGAGACAGGATGTTATTTATATTCAGATCAGATCATGATCAGAATAAGAATCTGGCCACTTCCACACTAGTATGTTTACATTAAGCTAATGTTTGCACCTCTCATCCATACTGAAAAGCATTTTCTCCACCGAAAAGAGAGACTTATGAAAATACTTTCTATATCCAATATTTGGGAATACTGTTGCTGTTGCTGATGTTTTCAAGCAAATAAAGATTAGTGTGGACACGGCCTAAGAGATAGAAGGAGCATTCTAATCAGAATGTTTAATTTAAAATTTATGATGGAAGGGAAGCTAGATCAAGATATTCAGATGAGGGTAATTAAATTGTAATGCAAAATATTTTATTGATTTTTTAGATCTTGTAATTTTCCTTACAGATGTTACTCATACGTTGGTCGTCAGGGTTTTGGCCAGGTTGTGTCTCTCGCTAGTAGTGGCTGCATTTATCACAACATTGTGCAGCATGAGTTGCTCCACGCTCTTGGCTTCAACCATGAGCAAACCCGCAGTGACCGTGACGACCACATCCAAATCGTCTGGGAGAACATCCTCGATGGTACATATTTAATAACAGACCGTTTTCAGTAAAGCTGAATGGATGTATTTAATGTCAAGTCAGCTTATGTATGCTGTTTTACTGTTCTTTATGAACACAATGCCCAGTAGATTTCTTGATCACCAATAAATTATTATTATTATACTGTATATCTTTTCTTTTTTGTTCATCAGATAAAAAACACAACTTTGACAAAATCGACACACTTAACCAGGGAACTCCTTATGACTACAACTCTGTGATGCAGTATGAGAGGTGAGTGAGCTCACTCTGGCTTAAGAGGAGATAGTTTTAATGTATTTAAGGTGTATCAGATTGTTCTCTAAGCCCATCTACTGAATCCCCAATTAGATATGCTTTCTCCAAGAATGGCCTCGCCAGCAGTGTTGAGATAGGCAAGGCTTCTCAGATGAGCCAGAATGACATGACCAGACTCTTCAAACTCTACAAGTGCAGTGAGTGACACATTTTTCTCTTTGTCAGGACCGTATGACTCACTGTTCATATCAGTTACACAGTAGTGCTAACATACACATGTCTTGCTCATAAATTCTTGCTCAAGTTCTTGAACAGAAAAGCTAATTATATACACTCACTGAGCACTTTATTAGGAACACTTGTAAACCTTCTTCTTCGTGCAATTATCTAATCAGCCATTCGTGTGGCAGCAGTGCAATGATGTATAAAATCATGCAGATTCGGGTCAGGTGCTTCAGTTAATGTTCACATCAACCATCAGAATGGGGAAAATGTGATCTCAGTGATTTTGACCATGGCATGATTGTTGGTGCCAGACAGGCTGGTTTGAGTATTTCTGTGACTGCTGATCTCTTGGGATTTTCACGCACAACAGTCTCTAGAATTTACTCAGAATGGTGCCAGAAACAAAAAAACATCCAGTGAGGGGCAGTTCTGTGGATGGAAATGCCTTGTTGATGAGAGAGGTCAACGGAGAATGGTTCAAGCTGACAGAAAGGCTACGGTAACTCAGATAACCATCTCAGAATGCACAACATGTCAAACCTTGAGGTGGATGAGCTACAACAGCAGAAGACCACACCGGGCACTTTATTAGGATCATAGTGTTACTAATAAAGTGTTAAGTGAGTGTATTTCCAGACAGTAAATTGAAAAGTTGTGGTGTACTGTGATATTTGCTATTGGGTAAGTTATCAGGCTAAGACGTTTCCATCACAGAGCTGTTAACATTTATTCACCATTATTAAACCATTTTCTTATGTTTACAGAGCACATTGTTGCCACTGATGGATAATGTTCTCTAGATTGGTTTGCCATTTTCCAGAGAGAACGTCCTAGTTTCATCTGACACCTTTTTCAAGCTCTCAACAATAAAGTCATAAAACTGCAAATGGATTTATTACTCTTCTGCCCTTTTTCAGCTTAAGTGACAAGAGTGATCTTGCAACTACTATACTGTATATTAAAAAGGGTTGTTACAAAAAAAAAATGTTCACTATTGTGTTTTGCGATATGCAATATACACTGTTTAAAAGGAATTGTTAAAAAATCAAGGCAACATGATGCAGAATATTTTTGGCATTTTTCAACAAATGCCTTAATAATTGTCCTCAGTAAATTCTAGTCAAGACAACTAGATTTCTTGTTAAGGAAATCATCAATACAAGGACTTATATTCTGTCACAGTATAATTCTTACAAATGGTTTTATATTTCTCTTATATGAAGTTACCTACAGTCTCTGCCTCAGTAAATAGGCAAGACAATTCAAGCAATAATTTGGTTCATACACATTTAGACCTCAACCATTAACCCCAGAAGCAATGATTGATAGTTAAAAGTTTAATGTGATCTTTTTCACACCAAAATTGATTGTTTTGCTTTAGATTACATTAATTTAAGCAGTGAAGTAGTATGGATGACATTTATGCTGACAGTCTGTTCTTTTTGGAGCTTCAAAGGTTGTATCACCATCCACTTGGATTTAAGGAACTACTGAGCTAAGATATTTTTCAGTAATACACATCTGGAATGGAATGAGGGTGAGTAAATGATGACAGAATTTTATTTTTGGGTGAACTAACCCTTTCTGGAGTCCCAAACAACACCACACAACAATTAAACAACCAAAATTATTTCAAATTCACATCATGTTCACTTAAAATTTTTAAATGATAGTTTACCTAAAAATGAATATTCTCTCATCATTTTCTCATCTTCATGCCATCCCAGATGTGATTTCTTCTGCAGAACGCAAACTAAGATTCATAGAAGAATATTTCATCTCTGTTGGTCCATACAATGCAAGTGAATGGTGACACAAACTTTGAAGCACCATTAAGTAGATAAATACAGCATAAACACAATCCATCAGACTCCAGTGGTTTAATCCGTGTCTTCTGAAGCGATCCAGTTGGTTTAGGGTGTGAAAAGACAAAAATGTAACTCATTTTTTACTGTATATCTTGCCATTTCAGTCTCTAGGCACGATCATGATTTCAAGCTTGATTATACTTCCTAGTGCTTGACGCATGTGCAGTGGGTAGAACAGTATTGTGGAAGGGGGACACAATTTCTCGTTCCCTCCATCAGGGATTGGAGGTTACGACAGTTACCAAGACGTTCTCTATCTGTCACTCACTCGACATTGTGTTGATGTAGTGACAGTAATGTTCCCTATACAAAACGCCACAACTAACTGAACTGTGTTATGTGAGCTGCCGATGCAGGTGCAAGCAGGCTACTGCGTGCGTAATAGCAGATGCACTCAAACTGCATGTAGCCTCCCCCAACGTGACAACGTCCCAAAAAGGTTGTATAGTTCCCCACATCCCTGAGTGGGGGGAAAGACTTATCTAGTATGGGAGCAGGCCATGCCTATGTTTTCTCTCCACAGAGTATTTAGTTATTTGGCTGGGGCCATTTAACGCTCAAAATATGTATGAATTCATGTGCCACAGGGCTAGGGAGAAAGAGCATCCGGGGTCACAGGTTTGTGAACTCGCATGGGAGAAGAAGGGCATGAAAGGCAATATACACAAGCGATACACCCGGACAGCTGTCCCATATAATTGTGTTCCCGGCGTAGGGTCAGTCAGCGACTGAGGAGAAGGGCCTTTTGGGCCGTCCTCGAGACTCTCCACAACCGGCTAGCCAGGGGGTGTTGGTGTGGGTGTGGTACGGCCGGACACACGAAGGCGGGGGGACAACGTTCGTGGGGCCCTGGCTACAAGTGCTCGGTGTCCAGTCACCGTGATAACGGCGGCCGTGGGCACCGGCTATGTGACCCAAGGAGAGAGGAAACCACTCTTTTTTTGACAATGTGGGTACCGCAGCCCATCCGAGGTGCGGCAAACACAAAACAAAAGCGGACACAAAATTCTTCTTCCGGCCCACGACCGGTGGACGTCTTCCTACTTGGGTCGTCCACCTCAGGGGTGCTTAGGAGCCTTCTTCTGGGTCTTAGCACCAGGCCGTGAGGCAGGGTGTGTCAGCTTCCTGTGGGGGGCTCTACGCCTGGGCCAAGCCGCCTGGGCTTTTACTGCCGCAGGGGGATGCCCTTGGTGAACAGACAGAGTATGCACTCTTGAGCCGTGCCGGGGCAAGATCTGCTATATCACCTTAGTTTGTTTCTTTACCACGAGTACTGCTGGGCAAAGTCCTTGACAGTTTCGCAAACAGGCCGTTCTGGGAGATGGACACGTTCAGGAAGCGTGCCTTGTTTGCGTCCCTCATCTCGACCAAATTCAGCCATAGATGGCATTCCTTGACCAGCAGGGTTTACATCATCTTCCTAAATGCCCGCGCCATGACATTGGTCACCCGGAGGGTGAGGCTGGTCGCTGAGCACAGTTCCTCCAACATATCGGGATCAGAACTACCCTTGTGCAGTTCTTTCAGTGCCTTGGCCTGATGGACTTGCAGGAGGGCCATGGCATGCAGGGCGGATGCAGCCTGTCCAGTGGTGTTGTAGGCTTTGGCCGCCAGAGACGACTTAGTCCTACATATCTTGGAGGGGATTGCAGGTCAACTCCGCCAGGTGGAGGCATTTTTCAGAAACAAGTGCACCGCAACCACCTTATCCACATGAGGAATCACGGCATATTCCCGTCACCCTGCCGTCGAGGGTAGTGAAAGCGGTTGAGCTGAGGGGTCGGGTTAGGACAGAAAAAGGTGACCCCCATGACCCGTCAGCTCATTGCACAACTCCAGGAAGAAGGGGGGGTTTGGCAGTGAGTGGTGCCCCAAACCCAGGAACAAATCGATTGGCGGCCCAGGCAAGCATGGCAGTCAGCTCCGCGACTGCCACAGACTGCGCTGGCACACCCGAAGTCGCTAGCCCAGTCAAGTCCTCAGCGTCCGACATTGCGCTCTCCGATGCAGCAATGGAAAGCTCGTCCATCTCGCGAGCTCTGAAAGAGACATTAGGCTGGCACTGAGGCGAGCTGCCTATCTCATCCCAGAACTGGACCGGAATGAACGAGCATGCTGGGGAATGAGCAGTCCGCAGGGGATTACACGACAGAAGCGAACCCATTTGAGCCCCCAAATCGTCTCCAGCGCCAACCGGGCCAGCATCGTACCATAAGTAGAAGGTCTGGCATGAGGGACGGCTTTAATGGCTTTCCCCTGTAAGAAAGAAAGCCGCGACCACAACATTGCCATGGTCATGTTCTCGCAATGAGAACATGAACCATCCATGAACGATTCCTCAACGTTTTTGGCCCAGACACATGAGGCAGTGATCGTGGCCATCAGAGGTGGAGAGATAACGACCGCACCCAGAAACTACACTAAGACAGAAGGGCATCTTTAAAAAGATGCGTCTTTAGAAAGACGTTCACGTCAATGTGATTGTTCAATCAGAGGAAATATACTCTTTCTGCAGGAATGTATATACTCTTTTAATCTGTCGAAGCACCCAGTGGAGTACTCTGCAGCAACCGCTGCAGAATGAGAGAAAGTCACTGAAATGCGCCATATATCCAACAGTAATTCGCTTCTTTCAAGGTGAATGGACCGGCAGAGAAATACAGCTGTCTGCTGAATCAACCACTCGGGACCGAAGAATAAATCTGAATGAATGTTTGCGAGACAGCTCCTTTTATACCCGTAAGTCCGGGGGAGTGGCCTGCAAATTCCACTCGCCAATTCTCATTGGCCTTTTCTCAAAGATCTGAGGTGTTTTGGGCTCCCAAGAGCAACCCCTAGTGTCACTACATCAACACCACATCGAGTGAGTGACAGATAGGGAACTACATAATTGAGAAATTCTTCTAAAAATCATTGTTTGTGTTCAGCAGAAGACAGAAAGTCATTGATCACATCTGGAATAGTATGAGGGTGATGATTATGTTAATATTATGTTATACAAAAAACACTGCTTTCCTATAAATGTATACAAAGACTAGGGTTAAATGATTTCTACATTTATGGGCCTACAGTTTGACACTCTATTGCCTGACAAAGAGACTGTTGGAAAGCAGACCTGTTCAACACCTGCTAAACAATCCATTACACTGACCTTAGGTGATAGTTTCCATGAAGCAATGCACAAACTATGGGAATTTTACACCTGTTGACTTTGAAACAAGATTATACAAATCAATACATGATAAAGCCTTCCTTAATCCTTCTGTACTTTTTGTATTTTTGATTTGAAGATTTATTTAATTTATTTTTGTTTATGTCAGCATGTACTATTGCCCATATTTGAAGACCGTGCTGAAACAGGTGCACATCAGGGTATAAAAGCCTGTCACGGCCCTAGAGTTGCACTGGCTTTGGAAATTGAAGGTAAGAGAACTGGAAAGTTTCCCCTCTTGACAAATCAAAGTAATTATTTGATCAAATTGTAACATGGTTTCATTCTTCAGCTAAGCAGAAGATGAGAAAAAGAACAAACACATAGGTTGTGTCCAATTTTATCAGGTTTTTACATGCCCTCCTTA
>JAVLUX010000003.1:27186665-27246665 GCA_032164185.1 Moxostoma hubbsi
GAGGTGGTATGTGGCAGACTGCTGGTCTCTTAGCAACAGCACACGTACAGGAGAGCCTGAGAGATGAATCTTCTCTTCCAAGTGATATATCTTACATTTACTGATGATACCATCTTTACCAAAAGATATAATGTTGATAGTAAAAGAGGGATTTTTTTTGTCTAAAATCACATCACATAAAGGCTACATTTCAACCTGACCAAACCTAACTCAAATACTGTTAACAGCATCTATGACTTTTCATCAAAGATGGAAAAAAAGATCTAGACCCTCAGCAGTGGCCACTCCACATTCAAGTGATACTGTAACACAGAACATTTTTGATCCCAGTGTATTGATACTGAAGTTCTTAATGAGTGTTCTGGTGAAGGGGACTTTTAACTGTATGGCATCATTAGCTAGGCTGAATTGTTATTGTACACATCCATTTCATAATGATGGAATCATTATTCTTCCTATTAATAAGCGTAGAAATACATTTTTATTCAGAGAACAATTTAGTTTTGATGCTTTAACTTGCAGAGGTTTTAGAATAACGAACAAATGTATGACCAAAATGGGTCAGAATATGAAACACACACAAAATTCCATGACCAATTTACTCAACCAGACAATAAAGACAATTATTGAACAGACACATACATACTTTGTATATACTGAGAACAAACTCTCTCTCTCTCTCTCTCTCGCTCTCTCATATTGCAGAATATTGCACTGTCTTTATCAGCTCCTCCAACAGCGTTTTTCACTTCATCCAATACTGCACCCCCCCCCCCCCCCCCCCAGGAGGTGAGAATGGGTTTGAGAAGTCCCCCTGGGGGCAGGATAAGCTACCTCTCTTTCTCTCTCTGATCTTTTGCACTGTCTCTCTCTTCTCCCTCTGTCTTTCTCTTTGTGGCAGATGGTGTTTTATCAGTAAGAGCTCCAGATAAAGATTCAAACAAATGCTCACAACAATCACAAGTTCCTTAAGCATCCTCCTCTATTCATTTTTATTTGGATTTAATTCCTCATTTGGCCAGCAAGCTGTTAATTTGATTTTTGGGGCACTTTTTAAGTCTCCCCATGAACCCAGCAATGAGATCTCATAGCCTAGTGGGAGACATGCTCTGATGTGTGACAACAGTAGTTGTTCTGAATGTGAGATAGGAAGAATTAAAATCACATTAAACACAATGGAAATTATGCTTGTTCATCGATCTCCGCTCCATAGTCACTAATTATAACACTTTGATCCATATTGACTTGACTTTTAGAAATAGAAACAGCCCCAGACTACACAAGGAAGTCTGGTTAAAAAGGCATAGATTTTTCAAGGATACATCATGATTATATCTAAATAAAGTGTGATAGCATTGTGGCTGTTTCCCATGAAATGAACTGACTGGAGCTCTATAAGACAGTGTATTTTAGTTTTGCATTCTGATATTCAACCCTTAAATGCATGGGAATTTCACCAAACACTCTTACATATTCTGGCACGTATATCTATCAAAAACGGGTCTACAAGATGCCCAGATAGTGTAAAATTATCAAAATATTTTTAGAGATTATGCAACAAATCAGGAAAAATCTAGAACAAGATTAAATACTTTCACCCTGAAATTTAATGAGATGCAACTGGCTGTTAAACACATATTGAGCTACACATAACACATAATCTACACATAATATATACATAAGATCAGTGGTAGGCCATGCATTTAAAGTCTAGGCCTTCAGTGTGATTCATGTCATTAAGAAAACACAGTTTCACAATGAATAAGACACCCTATGCCTTTGGGCATCACACGTTATGTCGCAGCTAACTAATAATACCATTTTAAAAACACGTCCACACATGAAAGCCAAAATGACTGCAGCATGACTGTTTTGTGAAATAACGTCTCACGAACAGACATTCAAAAATCCTAATTTTTCATATGAATCTAACAAGGAGGTCTATAATACCTGGAAAAATCTAATAATATTTTAAATGTTGCTTGCAATACATTTTGTTTCATCAGAGTACACAGTTATGCTGCGTTCCAGTCAAGTTGGATGTGGGATATTCCTACTTGATATCTCCGACAATAAATGCGTTCTATTCCCCGATATTCAGAACTGCAATGCTCCTGTTAGCTTAGCAGGGGTTTGACTCTCATTAGAGGTGTCTCCTAGCAACCCAACTGATAAACAATGCTGCAGCGCTAGCATTTGTGCTTCAGGTGTACGATTATCAAAAGAGATTATAATGTTTTATTCACCTGTTTCTGCAGGTGTTTGTTAAACAAGCTTTAATATCATGTAATGTTGAAACAAACTCATTTATTGATATTACTTAAAATGAATGTTTATCACTTTGTATATTTGTAAATGTGGACATGTTTGTGTGACATCATGCCCCTGCATCTCCGTGAAATCGGAGTTGAGAATTTCTGCACAAGCCTAAAAGTTGTAGTTCTGACTTCAAGATGCATCCATTGCACTTTTCCTTGTAGGAATTTGTAAAATCCGACTTTCTGAGTTGAATGGATCGCAGCACTTTTCAAAACTTGATCCGACACTGAATGCTGCAGCAGCCTAATTTACACTTACAAAACTCCTGATGTTGCTTAACAGTGCAAAAAGCACTTACCAATTTACTTATAAGTGAAAATCAGTTCTCCTTTCCTGTTTAATAAATTAAGCAATCACACGGTCAGTCAAATTTTATTTCGGTCAGCTTAAAAAAAAAAAAAAAACAAACAAACAAACATGGAAACAAAAATGAAATTACAACGTAAACAATAATAAAAACACAAAGAAAAGAAAAGTTGCTTGACCGAAAAGGTGTCGGCTGAAGCTTATGCTTATTGCGCCGCTCCTTTTTATATTTTATTTATTTAACACACAACACCAAAGTCATCTTGCGTAAATAATAACTAAAAGAAAGGAAAGCTAAATTTATTCAGCTTTGTATAATGTAATCTTTTTTTTATATACAATTTCTTAAAGCTGCCTATGGATTTACATGTTTTCAGTTCATCATTGAGACTATTCCACAATTTAACCCCCTGAACAGACAGACATCTCTGTTTGACATTTGTTCTAATCTGTGGTTTATTGAACATGAGTGTTCCTCTGAGCTCATAAGGAGTAGATTTCATTTGAAACAGGTTCTGGACACAGTCCGGAAATTTATTATTTATTATTTTAAACATTATTTTGGCTATTTTTAATTCCACTAAATCATTAAATTTTAGTAGGTTGGAGTTTATAAATAGCTTGTTTGTTGGATGATAATAATCTGTTTTATTTATAAGTCGTATTGCACGTTTTTGCAAAAAAAGAATTGGTTTTATTGTTGTTTTGTATGTATTTCCCCAGATCTCTACGCAATAAGTCATGTATGGCACTATTAGAGACTGATACAGTATTTTTAAGGCCTTTGAATCAAGAATGTATTTTATTTTAGACAGGATAGCCAGAGTTTTTGAAATTTTTGACTTTATGTAAGTTATGTGGGATTTCCAACTGAGTTTGTTGTCAATAATGACACCTAAGAATTTAATTTCACTTACTATTTCTAGTTCAGACATTTCAATTCCAATCTGGACATTTGTATTTATTTTTTTATTACCAAATAAAATAATTTTAGTTTTACTTATATTTAATGACAGTTTATTAACATCAAACCATTTTTTTAATATTTTCATTTCTGCTTCCACTGTGTCCAGAAGCTGTCCCAAATTTTGATTGGAACAAAATAGAGTTGTATCATCTGCAAATAAGACACAATTTAATTGCGTAAACACCTTACAGATGTCGTTGATATATAATAAGAATAGCTTTGGTCCAAGGACTGATCCCTGTGGAACCCCACAAGTGACCCTCTGTAGCTGTGACCTGTCATTGGTGAATTGCACAAACTGAAATCTATTCCTAAGATAGTCACTAATCCATCTTTGTGCAACACCCCTGATGCTATATCTTTCAAGTTTCTTTAACAATATTTTGTGATCAATAGTGTCGAATGCTTTCTTCAAGTCTATAAAAATTCCAACCGAATAATTTTTATTTTCTATTGCAGAAGTTATTTTTTCAACTAGCTCTATTACAGCCATTTCTGTGGATCGATTTGCTTGGAAGCCATACTGATGATCATTTAATAATTTATGTTTTTTAATAAAACTGTCTAGTCTTATTTCAAATAATTTTTCAAGTATTTTTGAAAATTGTGGAAGGAGGGAAATTGGTCTATAGTTTGAAAATGAATGGTTGTCACCATTTTTATAGATAGGGATAACTTTAGCTATTTTCATGTTGTCCGGAAAAATACCTGTTTGAAGAGATAAATTAAAAATATAGGTTCATGGTTTTACAACGAATGTCATAACATCCTTAACTAGTGCCATGTCTATATCATTAAAATCTGTAGATTTTTTATTTTTAAATTGTTTTATTGTATTTATTAGTTCATTTTCTTCTACTGGCTTTAGAAATATTGAGCTTGTATTTGATTTAATTATGTCAACATCCACACCTACTTTTAATTCTGGTTGCACAATATTATTTGCTAGATTGGCGCCTACATTTACAAAATAATTATTAAATTCATTAGCAATATCGATTGGCTTAGTTATAGTTTTCAATTGATTTGTGAAGTACTTTGGATATTCACTTTTCTTAGTGTTTCCTTTGACTGCATTATTTAGTACCTTCCAAGTCTCTTTAATGTTGCTTCTGTGTTGCTGTAGTAGATTATTATAATAGTCCTTTTTGGCTTTCCTTAATATGTTTACTAGCTTGTTTTTATATAGTTTATATTTAAGGTCGGCTTCCTTTGTTCTCTTTTCTAAAAAAAATTTATATAGGAGATTTTTCTTGTTACATGCATTTTGTAGTCCTTTAGTTATCCAAGGTTTGGCTTCATACTTAGACTGCTTTTGCATGCGCACAGGGCAATGTTTGTTGAATAGGTGGATAAAAATAGACAAGAATTTATCATAAGATTCATTTGGATCATTGGATAAGCAGACTTCATTCCACATCTGTATATTTAATTCTTGTTTGAAGGCTTTTATGGATGTTGCTGTTTTGAGTCGTTTTAGACTATATACTTCTTGTTTCTTTGTATTTTTATTCTGAAAGAAGTGTTGCAGTGTAGCAAAAACAGGGAGATGATCACTTATATCATTTATAAGGAGGCCACTTTCTATTCTACTGTCAACTGCATTTGTAAAGATATTGTCAATTAATGTAGAACTATTGGCTGTGATTCTTAATGTTTTTATGATAGTGGGAAAAAGACCTAAACTAAACATAGTGTCTAAAAAATCTCTGTGCTTTGTAATTTGTGCACATTCAATAGGTCAATGTTAAAGTCTCCACAAACAAAGGTTACCTTTGACAAGTCAAACATTTCCACAATTCTACTGTTAAATGTATCAATACATGATCCAGGTGCCCTATATATACACACAACTAACCAGGATCCTTTGTGATTTTTTAACCATTATTTCCACTGTAACACATTCCATAATATTATCTATTTTAGTTGTCATTATTTACTAGTTTACAGTTAAACCCACTATACACATATAAAGCTACACCACCTCCTTTTTTGTTAGTTCTGTTCACATTAAATAAGTCATACCCATCGAGTTTGGTGTCACATTCTCTATTCACATTTAGCCAAGTCTCTGATATGGCAATAATATGAAAGTTAGGAAAATGTCTTAAGTAGTCCTTGATCTCTTCAAAATTGGTATACAGGCTTCGACTGTTAAAGTGTATTATCGATAAAGCGTTGTTCAGTCTTATACTGGATTTAAATTGTTCGTTCGTATAATACTCACAATGGCAATTGTTTGTATAGAAGTGGTTCTCTGGATCTATTTCATTCTCCATATCGTGATTTTTGTGCTCAGTGAACTCAAAGCATTTCATGTTCATGCTGCGTATGTCATTCACCGCAGCACTGTTGGTTGATTCGAAATGTTCGTGTTCCGCGTCAGCTCTTTGCTCTGAAGTAAGAGTAAAGTTTTTTAACAGTTCCGTCATGTTAGGTAATCTTTAATGCCACATTGATCCATTGATTACCAAACAGTTTCATGTTTTACACCATTTTGGATTTTAATTCCTGTATGGATCCAAGTCCTGAAGTTCATTTATCCATATAACTTTTGCGGATTCTGGAGGACCAATTTGGCGAATCATAACTTTACAATTTCTAGTCCAGGTTGCATGTATTTTGTTTTGGCGTCGGAGAATACGACATTAGCATTGTCGTGCTATTTCAGCATTCTTTTTAGTCAAATGTTCATTTATGTACACTCCGGTTCCAGACAATTTTTTACCTTCCTTGAGCAATTCCACTTTGCTTTTGCGACTAATGAAGCGAACTATAATACTCGCCTTCCCATTTTCCCGTTTAGGAAAAGTATGACAAGTAGCGATGTCATTGCTTTTAATCGGCATGTTGTGATTGTTGAAAAACTGTGTTATTTGTTGTTCCAGTGTTTGTAGTTCGTAAGCCGGTGCGTCCTCACCTTGGTCAATGCTCGTCGCCGCTCTAGCATACGTCTGATGTTGTGTCTCCAGTCCAGTTATTATTAGATCCTCCATGCGGGTGTATTGCTCCAAGTCATCAACTTTCCTTTCCAGGTTCACGATCCGTTTGTCCTTTTCTTTAATTATTGTTTTGAGGAGTTTTACTTCGTCCATTAACTCCATGAGTTTTGTTTGTTGTTTTGAAACTTTGCTCAACTCCTCCGACATAAAGCTCAATGATTTCTTAATTTCCTCCATTTCTTCGGCTTTCATTTTAGGCGGCATTTTCTTTTCCTTTAGTTTGTGTAGCTTTGATTAATTTATTTGGGAATCTTTCGGGTTGAATTCAAAAAAGTTTAGACAGCGTCTCGCCGACATGCTGCGTGAGACTCTGACACTCACTCGCACACACCTTGAGGCCAATCAGGCCAAACATTTGACGGTCATGCAGAACATCTCGTGTTTTTAAATGCATAAGGATATCTATCTCGACGGAAATACCAGCAGTGATGACAGCCGACTCATCAGCAAGATCTCACACTTTTCGCTCTTGAATTATACGTGCATCACTTAAAGTGTGATTGTGTCACTCAAGGCCTGCTAGAAGGCCTCTGAGACATATCCTAAAGATCACACCCACCAAGAACAAATAAATCAATCTGATTGGCTGATAAATCTGACTTTAGTTGCTCATTCATTTGCACTGTTGAGGGATTCTGAAGGCATGAGGGAGTGGAGCTCAGACTCGCGCGTTGCTTTAGGCATGTGATTTGTGAAACAGTAGTTACACTTCGCTTGTAAGCATCAAGGAATAAATTCTGACTGGATAAACTTTTAGTTTTTCTTTATTTGTTTATAGATTAATTAAGAATGGAAAGCGATTAAAAATTCATAGGTAAAAAGGTGATTGACAAATAAAGAATGAAAAACTTTTTGGCTTTGCTGGCCCTGAGAATTCACCACTGACTAAGTTACACATAAGTATTTTCTCAGGCACTTAATGAGTTATGAATTAAAATTGTAATTTATGGAAGTGCAAAAAAGTGTTTAATGACCCTATACACTTTTGGTACTAAATTTATTTGATTTGTTTTATTAATTTTAATTTGTATTTTTTTTGCAATTTTGGCATTTTTTTGTGTAACACTATTTATAAGAGATAGATTTAGGAATACTAAAGAGGTGTGGGCACAACTCCAAAAAATGGATGAGCTTCAGGGGTGGAATGAGGTCTGTGGTCTCTAAAGGCCCGATGCGTTTAAGGGTTATCTGAGAATGTACAGCTCAGAGGAGTCTTCTGTGGTCTGAGTGATGTGAATGGCACTGTCCATGGTGCTCAATGGAAAGAGTTGTTTAGAAAAAACAACATAACAATGAGCCCTAAATCATCCAATGATCGTGTTCACATGAAAACCAATACACTCATAACTATCAAAAGCTGGCTTGTACAAAAAAAATAAAAAAATCTGACAATGCGAGAAATTTTTTTTTATTTTGTGGCAATTTTCTGTTACTATAAATGAATTTACATGTAAGAAACATGCAAATGTGAATTTTGTTTTTACATGTAACACATTGCAACAAAAATAAATGTACTGTATACAAACAAATGTTCATATCCTTTTTCTGTGTTCTACAGTATTGTACAGTATTGACTTTTATTAGTAAACTTTTACCTTCTGTTGAAATCGGTCTCTAAAAAGCTCAGTGTGATACACAATAGCATTCAGCTAGACAAAACTGACATTCTTGTATAGTACAGTAAGCAGTCAGTGTCAACAAAAAAGTAGAACAAAAATTTAATTTTGTGAAATCACACAATGACAAAAAAAAAAAATCACTTTTCATTTTGGTGGCATTGGTCAATTTACTGACCAATACATTTTAAAGCATGAATTAAATGTTTTGGGTGAATTACTACATTTTGCAGACATGCAATAGAGTTGTGTTGTCCCAAAAAACAGTTGTGACACTTGCACTGTAAGTTTAGAGAACGTTAAGACTGTTTCAAAAAATGAGCCAAAGCAATTGAGAAAAACTGCATTATGCAGAGGGAAACCGGGAAAACCAGCAAAAATGTGTATGTTTATGACCTTACTTCAAAAAAAGAATTGCATTCAAGGTGTTTACATGTCCTCACATGTTTTGACACAAACACTGAATTGCACTGGTTGAGTGACAAACTAAATAGGTTAGAAACATAGAAAAGGGAAGTGAAAAGAGAGGAAGAGATGGAATGAGATGCTGGAGGTGGAAGGCTGCATTTAGCTTGAGAACAAATACTGTATCTCTCTCTCTCTCTCTCTCTCTCTCTCTCTCTCTCTCTCTAGAGAGAAAATGAGTCAGAGAGAGGTGGGAAACTGGAGCTCAGAAAATTTGTTCCATCTAATACCCGTAACGTGAGAGATCTGTCAAGGAATATTCCCTATCTGTCACTCTCTCTCTCTCTTCTTTATGCACACACACAAATACACAGACACATTCATATCACAGATTGCAGCCATGAGGCATGAGGTTTGGCATCTCACATTCCAGAGCTTGCCATGGTCTGAGCATGAAATTGAAAGGATGTATTACTGATTTCATGTTGCTCAGTTAACTTTCCCTGGCTGCCACGCTCATGTAGCACTACTAACAATGCTAATAGTTACTCCATGAGTTTCCTCTTGAACAAAAAACATTATATATGGATTTTTGAGTTTGAAAACTGTTTTACCTGTGCAGCACTAGGAAATTGTGCTAATAATTTTGTTAAAAGAAGGCTACTTCAGTTTTATGTGACTATTTATTGTGATGTTATTTAATAAAATATATTTTTTTAAACAAAACATTTGAAAAATTGATTCATTATTACATTTATTATATCTTTATTTACTCAGTTTATTGTTAGTTCTTGTAAGCACTGATATAATGAGCATTTAATATGCTACTTTGAAAAACTTTGTAATCCTATATACAGCACTGTATGTATGGCAACTTGGAGGTAGATATCAATCACTGTTATACACCATAATCACAGTAGCACCATATTTAATGACGGGAGAGAAAATGAGGCTGTGAGGGATAGATTTACAATCTCTTCAATAGATGAACTTATAAAGCTATGTAAAGGTTGTAGACTGCATCTAATTTTCTTAACTTTTGTGGAGTATTTTTTCCTACTGAAATGTTTTGCAAAGATGTATTTTAAATGTCTCATCAGCTGAACAATTAAAGAAATAATTCATCCAAAAATGATACTCTCATCTCATCATTTACTCATTCTTATGTCATCGCAAACTCATTTGATGTCTCTTTGTGCAGACAATGCAAGTGAATGGTGACCAAACTTTTATGCTCCAAAAAGTACATACAGGCAGCATAAAAGTAATCCATACGATTCCAGTGTTTTAATCAATGTCTTCTCAAGCAATCCATTCAGTTTTGGATGAGAACAGACCAAAATGTTAGTCCTTTTTCACTATAAATCTTGACAGCAGTCTCTTGGTGATCATGATTTCAAGCTTGATTACACTTCCTATAGTGCCATCTTGTGCTCTGCACATGCATCAAGCACTAGGAAGTGTAATCGAGCTTGAAATCATGATCACCAAGGAGACTGCAATTACAAGATGTACAGTGAAACATTAGTTAGACTTTGGCCTGTTCTCCCCAAAACCGATTAGATCGCTTCAGAAGACATGGATTAAACCACTGGAGTCTGATGGATTACTTTCATGCTAGCTTTATGTACTTTTTGAAGCTTGAAAGTTTGGTTACAATTCACTTTAATTTTATGGTCAAACAGACATCCTATCTCCATTAAAATATCTTCAGTTTGCATACCATGGAAGAAAGAAAATCATACGAGTTTGAGACGACATAAGGGTGAGTAAATTATAAGAGAATTGTCATTTTTAAGTGTACTATTTCTTTAACACCACTTTAAACAACAGTAAAACCCACTGAAAAGATTAAAAGTCTATACCTCACATACTTGTTTTTATTCCCTTCAAGCATCAAATATGATGCTACTGTGAATAAGGTCTGTATACTGTATATAAGGACAAATTAATATTTTTCTCAAATAAGGTGGCCTATTTTCCATAATGTGTGTGTGCGCATGTGAGTTTGTTTAGAGAGTGTGCACAATCTAAAAATAACCGCCCTTCCTCTTTCTCACACCCTCAAAGCAAGAGCATCAAAGACTCCAGGCAGTTAATTAGTCTTAATGGATATTACAAAGCTACAACTTTCATATAAACTTGAGGTGCAGATGAAGAGTTATTTTGTTTAGTATTGCTTGTCTCTTGTTGTAGGAAGGTCTCTTACTTTTCCTAGGGCTTTTCTGAGCTCATTCAAAAAACATATGTAAATTATGTTGTTTTCAGCTCAAAATTAATCAACAGATATTTACAAATCAAATTAAAACAAACCATCAACAGTAAATTTGAAACATTAGAATGCTTAACACTGTTAAATTAGTATGAATGTAGCTCATGGAACTAATTGGGTCATTGTGATGGAATGTTTGAACCTTAAGTTCCATGGCTAGAGTGATATCACCGTAAAAACACCTGTCCCTAAAAAAAATGCCATGATGGCTAAGGAGCTTTAAAGTGGCTGGCACTGAAGTTTAGGGAGGACTCTTTCATCCTAATAGCATTTTAGTCACTATGAGTTTAGTCTTCACGGGTTAGACAGCTCAAAGTGTGGTGGGACCTGTTTTCTTCAGATGCTCATTTCAAGCAGTCAAGAGACACAGAAGGAGGGAGAACGCTCATCTTTCCAGATGACCTGTTTGAAAGTCATTAAATTCCTCTTGTCTTGAGCAGACTTTCTCACTTAATGAGGGTGGATTCAATTTCACATCTGAATTAACACTTTCATATCAATTACTAAAAGAGACCCTTCTATATAACTACATATAGCGATTATTATTCCAAATGCTCATCTCCCAGAGACTAGATACAAGTATTCATCATGGCAAATAATGAAAGGAACAGAATGAATGTTATGGAAATAGATTAATCCGCTCAGAGCCAGAATGGGCAGGATGGGGGAACTGCCGGGAACAGGAAGATAGAACCAGTCCATATGGTGCCTGCAGAGAGAGAGAGAGAGAGAGAGAGAGAGAGAGAGAGAGAGAGAGAGAGTGAGAAGGATAGAGAGAGAGAGAGAGAGAGAGAGAGAGAGAGAGAGAGAGAGAGTGAGAAGGATAGAGAGAGAGAGAGAGAGAGAGAGAGAGAGAGAGAGTGAGAAGGAGAGAGAGAGAGAGCAAAACAGATTGGTTATTTGTGTTAGAAAGACAAAAATATTAAAAACAAATACAGTGTTGAAAAATAAATAAAATTGCAGAAATATATTGCAAATATTGTAAATAGAAATAGCTAAAAAAATCAGTCTCTCTCGCTGTGTAAAATATTTTTCCTCTGGGACTCTGAGTAATGACTGTGATTATGTGCAGAGGTGTGAAATTACTACGTTTGTTGTGGAAAACTGAAGCCTGTGCGTATTACAGTCTGACATTGCTCTTTGCTCTTGTGAGAAAATATACTCACAGTTACAAATGACTGTGATAAGCAGGATCAATGAATTCAGCCATTCTCATTCTGTAAATGCATGCACATTTAACAGAATAAATAATCAAATCCTGTTTGGCTTGTTTTTCAACAGATGTTTACGCATATACTGTACACCCAGGCAGCACCTCCAGGATTCTCCCTGTTGATAGTCAGTCCAGAATGGCCGTTTGTTTGTCTGCTCCAGAGCCCCCCCAAACAGATTGCAGCACCCCGATTGCTCTTAAATCCTCCAATGACTGTATTGGAGAGCGTACGTGTGAGTGTATGTGTGTATATGTGTGCCTGTGTGTATGAATGTGTGGGTGTGTGCTGCACCAGACATCAGCAGCAGGTTGAGACACACAGTGGAAGCAAGAGAGAGGGGAAAAAATAAAGGGAGAGAAAGAAACAGAAAGAGCACTCCTTCATTCAACCCTCTGAGAGAACTTCAAGACAGCTTACTGCAGCCTAGAGCAGACAGGTAAGGGCAACAGCACACAGATCTGATCTCTATTAATCTCTCTTTCACTGTCTCTGTCTTGTGATGCAGTGCTGATCGCACCCCATTGCTTTGTATTCATCTTTTATCTGATCTGCACGAATACTCTATTAGAGGTGTAAACTCTTTTAATGAATCTTGCATGACTCCATGCTGCAGATGTATCCTAGTGCATCATTACATTTATAAGTCTATATGAGATAAGGGGATTTAATTTACTTATCGTTTCCCTCGCTTGGGCTATCTGGCTCTCTCTGATGCTGATGCTGCTATTGTTGAACATAGCAGAGAGGAGAGCTGCAAAAGAGGAAACCTTTAGCAAAATGCTTTGAACATAGCACACGTGGGATTAAAACTGACAAAGCCAGGTCATACACTGCCCACGCTCATATCTACATTAGCTTGGGACAGAGAAAGCGCTGGAGAGAATGAGAGAAATAGAAAGGCTCTTTGTTGCTGATGGTGATCTGATCCAGATCTGCACTCAGAGGGAGATTTCCCCAAAGACACTATAAACCCATTCAGCTGCATGTGTGTGTGTGTGTGTGTGTGTGTGCGCGTGCGTGTGTATGTATGTGAGCCATTGGATTCAGAATCTGCCTGTTGTCCAATGAAAGTGAATATTAAGATCACAGATAAACTCATTAAAATTGTATGGACTGACTATGTGGCTTCCCGATAAATGTCTGTTTTCCTATTTATAGATATTGGCATGTGGGTTAAGGCAGAGGAAGACTACATTACAATCTCCTTTTCTCTTTCTCTGTCCAATCCAAACATGCGCTTGCGTCACTCACACTGTCTGTTAAAACTGGTATATTGTGTAAAAATCACTATAAATGAAAACACTAATCATTAAAAATGATACCTGATGTTTATATTCTATGGATTTATAGCAGAGTTTAAGCATGCTTGCTTGGTGCTCTAAAATCACTGTAAATACCTGGGCGTTTTAACAGTTTAAATTTAAGCATGTTGTATATGTTGAAGGAGTGTGTTAATGACATTAAAACAAAGATGTTTTCTGCTTGTGGTATCACGATACCGTAAGAGGTGTGGAAACAATAGGCTGTGAATTTTTTTTCATAGTCTAACAGAAGTGGAGATTTTATTGGCACCAGGTTGTCCATACGCTGGGTCATTACCAATGTCACAATGACAGATTACACAGACACAGATAGGGCAGCAGGCAAGCCACATCAGTATCCAATTCAATATGACTGCTGCAAATTACACTGAAATATTAATGCACGAAAACGTTTAATTTAAATTGATTGTGGTTTAATTTACAACCACTTATTAGTAAAATGGAATGCTGTAAATGTTGAGAATGAATGATCCTCTCCCTCACTGGGAGTTCGGGAGATCCCAGCTGTCGGGTTCAAGCCCTCATTAAGATCACAGAGCTGTGACTGTCATTGTCCCAATATTTCCACACAACTGTCTTTCATCTCCCTCCCTCTCTGCATCGGTCTTTGACTCATCAAACCATATCCCTTCCTTTTCCTTCTTATCTGTGACATGTACATCCTCCCCTTCTGTGAAGACTGCTGTAGTTTGTCTCTGAGTGTGTGTGCATGAGTTCATTCGTGCGTGTGTGTGTGTGTGTGTGTGTGTGTGTGTGTGTGTGTGTGTGTGTGTGTGTGTGTGTGTGTGTGTGTGTGTGTGTGTGTGTGTGCATGCTCTGGCTGAAGGGTTCAGTAAAAGTGGCAGTATCAAAGTGTGGTTCCAAGGGCTGTTAGGGAAAGAAAAAGATAGAGAGAAAGAGAGAAAGAGAGAAGAGATAACAGGTCCCTGGAGCACATGTTCACAGGATCTTCATTGTATGCCGATACTCCACAGACCCTCATTAAACACCGTAGCCCTGTCACATGGACACAATGAGTGGAGTTTCAAACTCAAACTGAGGCTAAGTGTGTTTACTCCTCTTTACATGCTGTCACATTTTGCTTTCAATAAGTTTAGTGGTCCTGTTGGATTTGTGGTTACAGGTATAAAAGCAACTGTACCCACCAGCTGACCCTACTTGAGTATTGATAATATATCACCTCTCTGTAAGGCTGTCTAGAATTAGTTCACTGGGGAAAGGTTCACTGGTGTATATATGCATATTTACAAATGAGGGAGATATTAGTGCTCTAACACATACAAGTATCAAAATGAGACCCTTAATGTTGCCTTACTATTGATATTAAAGTGCAAATGGAAGGCATGTGAAATCCAGGTACAGTGGTTTTACTTAAAAGTTGCATTTTGCATAAGTTAATGAAACCTAGAACCAGCGGAGAGCTATACTTAAAAATGGGATTGACAATATTGCAAATGTGTCACCTAAAATCACATAAGAAAATCTATAAATGTATTAAAAGTGTTATTACACACTTTTGGTCATCTATTGCTTGAACATTTTTTGCTCCACTGAGCTGAAGGATGTACTCAGTGCATTCTCAGAGGAGTCTGCAGTTCAGCATTGGTGAGGAAAGAGGTGTGGTTTAAAACATGAGAAAGGCATTGACAAATATTGATGTCCCCCTCACCATGTTCAGATTATTTTGGACATGAAAGCATTGCTAAGATAAAAATAGACATCAAGCAATGGGAGGAAAAAGTCACAGTTTATTTTGTTGTTGTTGTTATTTGAACCCCCTGCACATTTTAATCTCCAGGAAAAAAACTCATTAAGCCGTAAGACTTGAATTCAAATTTACTACCAGATGTAAAAGTCGACAGTATCTAACATTAATGATTTACACTACACTAAGCCATTTTAACATGTAAAACGAAAATCACAAGTTTTTTTTTCTAAGGCAACTTTGAAAGCATGTTTTTGAACATCAAAATAAAACCATCTACACCTGTATTCATTTACTCAGAAATTGCACATGAATATTCTTAAAATGTCTTAAAACGATAAAAAAGCATTGACTCCATTTTTGCTGTAGGCTTAGCTCAGTGTTGCAAATCCAACTTCTCCGGTGTCTCAGGAGATCTCATTAAGAGCAAAACCCGCTTTAATTCTCATTTCATTTTTATTCATATTTCAATGGAGTGGAGGGATGATGCATCTCCATCCAACTTTGAATCAAATGGAAGCTGCTGATTAAATTTTTTCATGTCTTAATTCATGCAGGAGGCACCACCAACACTAATCTTATCTGCTGTGAAAGTGTATGGAGAGCAAACAGAAGGTAATACAGAAATATAGGAGTGCAGAGAGTGGGGGAAAGGGCTATGCAGACAGTAGAAGTTTTGTTAAGTAAAACAAACAGAGACTATAGACGCAGCCTGGCTTTGTTGCTACATAATGGGCCTTACAAACACCTTGTCTAAGCATTCTTTGAACTGGGTCCACAAAGGGAGAAATGTCTAGGGAGGTGAGATTGATATTTAGCAGCAGTGTATAGATACAATATAGTCACCCACCAGGTGTCCCTCATCATCTGCTGCCTGCCGTATACAGTGCTCTCACCACAAGGCAGTTGATGAAGGGCTGGAACAGCTATGTCAGAGACTGATCATCTGATATACTTAATGCAGCCTGAACTAATTTTTTTAGTGTACGTGCCAAAATACGGCAACCACTTAACCACGTCTTACCATTAATATGAATCATTTGATAAATCACAAATCACTGTCCTAGTCTGTCCTAGTCTTAACAAAAATGCATCACAAATGCATTATATAACCCAATTATTTTTGTTTTCCTCCTCTCTGGTTTGCCATGTGTAGTGTTCTTACACACAGAAGTTAGGTTCGTGATGAAATCATAAACAGGAGACATCCGATGAACTTAAATCCAGAGGATTTATTTTAGAACCTTTACTGGCAAAATAACAGACATTGCATCACTCACAGACTTTTTACCTAATCATGCTTGTCTATTACCTCATTGAACATTGACTAATTGACACCCTTTTTAAAGACATACAACACATCTTTTAAACTTTATATATCAATATACCACATTCCTCCCCGGAAATCTTTTCCAATATAGCATCTTAACAAATGACGTTTTTTTTCTTTATATTACCGTTCTGCAAAACAAATTACTTACCTTCTCACACTCTCTGTCTTTGTTAGTATTTGTTTTGTTTTTTATTACACAAAGCATTTCCTTCCATAAACAAATCAACCATTCTCTGAATTCCGCTTCTTCAAGGATATAATAGATCAAGACTTTGTGGTGCCCTGTGGATTCTTACTGGCCTACTTGAACCAACATTATGGTTTTCTGACAACAGAGAATCTCCTCTCTCCTGTCTGTTATTTTCTGATTCACATCTAGATTTCAAGTCAGTTTTGTCCTTACTTGTGTCTGAACCACTTGCTTGGACATCATATTCTGGTTGAGTGATGTTCCAAATTGACTCAGTTTTCCAAGCTTCTCCTTCCCTCCCCGAAGATCTCTTACCAAACCTGTTGTCCTGTCTGAAAAAAAAAACTACATTTAAAAGATTTTGTATCAACCTGTTTTGTTTATTGCTCTTGTTTGTGCTGCATTGAAGCTGACAATTTTGGTAGCACTTGAGATAAACTTCTGCACATTTTCCTTCTCTGATAAAGCTCTGCTGGCTTTTTATTGTATTCTGGGGTTTATTTCTGTAACAAAACAGAAATCGGTCAACACAATGTTGCAAAGATTGTTTAAAGGTCTGAACTAGCCTTTTCACCAACCAGTTTGAGGCTGGGTGTTATGATGCAGATTTTGTGTGCTTCACTCCATTAGCTTGGAGGAAGGATTAAAATTTACGTGACACTAACTGTGGGCCATTATCCAAAACCACTATTTCTGGCAATCCAAAAGCAGCAAACATACTCCTTAAGGCTTCTACTGTTGACCCTGCTGTTGTGTTTTTCATTATTTTTATTTCTGGCCACCTTGAATGTGTATCTATGGCTAATAAAAACTGATCCTTTCTCTTTTTGGCAAAATATGTATCCTTTGCCAGGGGTGCACTGGTGCTTTGTTTGGATGAGATCTGTTGTTCTGACATACAGAGCAGCCATTTATCGATTACTCGTTCCTGGTCTAGTTTTGGCCACCAAAAATGGCTTCTTGCTAGTAACTTACTTAGCACAATGACTAAATGCTATTTGTGAAGTTCTTTTAGCAGCTGTCTTCTCAGTGTTGTGGGGAAAATTACTCTTAGTCCCCACAGGAGGCAATCTGCCTTAACTGCCACTGCAAAAAATGATTTTCTAGACAAGTATCATCTAAACTTTCTTAAAACATGATTTATTTACTTGTCAAGCAAAATGGGATAAGATATTAAGCCTTGTTTTAAGATAAATCTGACTAAATTTTGTGAACTTTAGACTCAAAACAAGAAAATAAATCTGCAAATGGGGTAAGCAAAATAAACTTAATTTAAAGAGAAAACAATCCCCATTGGCAGATTTATTTTCTAGTTTTGAGTCTAAATTCACTAAATTTAGTCAGATTTATCTTAAAACAAGACTTAATAGCTTATCCCATTTTGCTTGAAAAGTAAATAAATCATGTTTTAAGCATTTTTTGCAGTGTGTGAGTTCTTATCACCTCACCCAATAAGGTTTCAGAACCTCATCCACTACATGTTTTGGCCAACCTGTCAAGGTAAGGTTTTTACTTTTCTCATGTTGGCATCATTCTCTGTGTCCCTCTTTATGTTCTTTGCTGATACAAGCACTGCATCTAACCATGACACTCTCCACTCACGATTGTTGGGTGTCTTTTCTTTTTATAAAGGTAATCTGGACAACCGTCTATATTTGCATGCTTCAAGGAAGGCTTGTGTTCAATATCATATTGATAGCCTGACAACAGTAATGTCCATCTTTGCAATCATGCAGCTGCCAGTGCTGGCATTCTGGTCTATGGGCCTAAATGTTTACAAGAGGCTTGTGATCTGTAAATAAATAGGAATTTCCTACCATAAAGGTATTCTCAGAATTTTTGCACACCAAAAATTATGCCCAATGCCTCTTTCTCAATTTGTGAATAACTTAACTCTGCCTTGTTACATGAGGCGTAAGCGATAGGTTGCTCTGAATTATCTAGCATCCTATGTGAAATAACAGCTCCTACCCCATATGCAGAAGCATCAAAATAATGTGAATAATGTGAAGTTGAGGATCAAAATGAGTCAGCACGGATTCAGAGGACAGTTGCCTTTTAGCCATCTCAAAAGTCGCTTGGCAGTTTTCTGACCAAAACCAGGGTTTTTCTTTCTGCAAAAGCTCTGTTATGGGCTTATTCAGTGTGGACAAATTATTTTTGAATTTCCTATAGTAGGAAATTAATGCTAAGAAAGCTCTCAATTCTGTAACATTCCTTGGAATGGCAGTCTTCACTATGGCTTCAACCTTTTCCATCATAGGATGTACTCCTTCACAGTCAATTTGATACCCAAGTTAAGTAACGCTGGGCTGGCAAAAGGCACACTTGTCTTGGATCACTTATATTCCCTCACTCCTGCAGGTGCTTTAACACACCTTCAACATTTCTCCAATGTTCTGTTTCGGTCTGCCCCATAATAAGTAAGTCATCTAAGTAACAGACTACTACATTTTGGGATAGCATCTTTTAAAACATGCAGTTTGCTTTGATCCCTGTAATTGCCCCTCTGTCTGCACAGAACATTTTAGAGATTTAGAAGATTTCTGTTACAAGATGGATCACCTGATGCACTCAGGACCAATCTAACTGCAAAACCTGAATCCAGTTTCAACCCATGGTCCCTCACCTTTTAAAACCAGTAGCACCACATTCTCTGTTTGTTCCCCACACTGTAACTTCACATAGAATTTTACCAGCAATTCAATAGGCTCTGAACTGCATGTTCTCAGTGTCACCTCACATGGCTGTAAGTTTCCACTTTTTAAACCTGTGCTTGTACAGCTTTTCAGAAACCAGAATCAACTTCCATTCGAATTTTACACCATTACATCTCACCATGACCTGATACCAGCTGTGTCTCATTTGGAAGGCTGCATCCTCTGGAGGCCGCATTTGTTAGCCGCATACGTCATCGATGTTGTCTCGTTTCAGAAAAGCAAGTATGACACTCCGAATGCAGCCTTTGAAAGCACACTTCTTTCACAAGAATTCAGAGGATGCAAGAGATGTATTCTTCATTTGTCAAAAGAAATTTATGCCAATTTGCCCATAAATATGATGTTCAAACGCAATAATACTAAATATCAAGATGAAGGACCTTAGTAGAATGGTGCAGAGTATATAATATGTATAATTATATTAATATATAATTAAAATAAAGTATTATAGACTAAAAGTACACCTGTAAAATCTAATTTATTTTCTCTCTACATCATTATAACTCTCCTAAAACGCACCAAATACATTCATTTTCAAAGGGACTTTGTTCCCTTCTCACTCAAAGTGCTCGCACTTGTTAAAGAGTGGCGTGCTGTCATAGCAACCATGATAAGTTCTGTTTTCGGTTGTCCTACGAAGGCCATCTCGTTTAAACAAGGCTTGTTTAAAGGAGGACACTCGGTGTATTGCAGCCTTTAAAGGACGCTTCCTAGCTAGCACACAGCCTTTGAAACTAGACACAGCTACAGTCTCAAATACTCTTACAATCACTTGTGACTGAGGACAGTCCCCACCACTTTTCAGTCCCATGCGCTGCGATAGATGGCCATATAGTCGGCTGCAGATCAGTTGTATTGCAAGCAGTCTCTGGTGGTCTATGTAGCAGTTCCAACGTCAACATCTGCTGTAATCTGTTTTTTGGGCTCTATGAGGGTAATGTTCATCTCCGGCTGACAAATCCGTCACGAGATAGCGGGTGTTTCGCTTTCGTGGTGGTCCTTTGATGTTCCGTGGCAGGCCTGCGGTGCTTCTGCTGGAACTCACACTGTCTTTGGCATTCCTGCATGCACCTCAAGATGTCCCTTGTTGTGGCAGGCTCTGCATTCAAAGTCCTTGTATTTGCAGGAGGTGGTGGCATGCCCCTCTCCCAGACATCAATAACACTCTCCCTTGTTGGCCTATATATTCCCATTTGACAATTCCGATGATCTGCCCTTTCGGCTCACTTGATCCGTTCTCAATGTCATTTGCTGGAATGCTTTTAAACTGGTGGTGGTGCACTCGAAATTGTGAACAATGTCCATAACTTTCGCCCATGTTAAAGACTTACCAGCTGTCCAAAATTTTCAACTAGCTTAATGAAGGGCTGATGATCTATAATCCCACCCACATTCTCATTGCCAGTTGTAGTGTTCTTACACACAAGTGTTATGTTCATGGTGAAATCACACGAGACATCCAATGAACTTAAATCCAGAGGATTTATTTTAGAACCTTTATTGGCAAAAGAACAGACCATCACTCACAGTTCGGGGGCACACTGCACGTTTCAATCATTTCACACACAAACCCCAGACTTTTTAGCAGGGTAAGGTCGCATTACCTACTCATTCTTGTCTATTACCCCAATGACCAATGACTAACTGACACCCTTTTTAAAGACATACAACACATCTTTTTAACTTGATATATTAATATACCACACCATAATATTAGACACACTACAAGACAGGATGTTAACATTTTCTGGGGGCTTAGGGGATGATGTAAACAACTTCAAAAACAACAACAGCAGCAATAAACTGTGCAGAAATGATCTGAAATTTCAGTCACAGTGTTCTGTCACCTCCAGTGTTCTACTGTGATGTGCTAATTCAGTGTGTGTCCTATTAACATGTATCTCAGGGGAAATGAGAGGGTCTGATAATACATCTCTCATCCCGCTGTATCTACTAAAGGTACTGATCTGTTCTGTTATGCTTTGATCCTACCTCCTGCTGGCACTTGTATGCATAATGATTGTTTAAGAGTTTTTTTTTAGCAGCTATCATTTACAGGCTTAATTAAAAGTGCTCAATTAAAATAAGAATTCTAAATGAATTTAGGAACTGTTTAAAGCTGATTTGTGTAATTTTTACAATGTCAAATTATTTTCTCCTATCTCATTGTAATATGCAGCTACAACTACAGTTATATTATAATAGGATGGTTGGATAATTTCCCTGAAAATCATAAACATGTTTGCATTTTCAGATATTGCTGTTTCTGTGAGCATCACTACCAGCCAAATGCAACATTAACACTAATGCCGTGATTTTATGCAGGACTATCTGTTTGTTCAGACTTATCTTACTGTGAATTCGGCGACAGCAAGTCGAAAGTTTTTTAGCTTACCGAAATTCAAAGCACTGCCCCAAGTGGTTGAAGGTGGAAGTGTTGAACATATGGGCAAGTGTGAGATCCAGATTCTGCAAGTAGGTATTGCTGCTGGTCAGATATCTCCAAATGGGGGCCGAATCTTCAAAGAGAGTGAGGTTACTCTAGAAGGGGCGTGGTTACTCCAAAAGCGGGTTGAAGCAACTCCAAATGGGGATGTCACTTCCACACAGAGTTAGGGTTGGGGAAAGGTTAAGTTTTGGGGCTCCCTACCTGTATATTTTTACTGCCGGTTCAAAGCTCGTGCCCCCATATTCTGCGTGAAATACCCACAGACTGCTGTCAAAAAGCGAGCTGATTTTAGTGGTATATGATGTAATACAGTCAGAAGGAATGTATAATTTATTTACCCTACCCCCTAACCAAAGGGAAATGCAACTTCTGAATCACACTCATCATATCTTGAGTGAACATGATTACTTCCTGGTTTCCAATGGACCAGAAACAACATCTCAGAGGCTACTCAGCTGATTAGTAGTGCCACAGAAAAAAAGGTGAAAACATTTAAAAAAAAAAAAAAAAAGATGCCACCTGTGAGCAACTCAGCAGAATGTGGTTGATGTTAGAGTACTGGAACATTCTGTAGCAACATGTCAACTTCCCATGTGATCATGTTGGTTGGTTTGTTCGACCAATGGCAGATGGAGGGTGTATTCGGGAAAGCAATTTGAAAATAATGTTTAATTTTGCAATTCTGTTTAGTGGCGCTAGAGGCATAGAACTTACACACTTCACCGTTATTGTAAACTGCTTTAGATGATGACAATTTACAGAATTATTGTTTGTGTTCCTTACACTGTTCTGTCTTTATTCCCTCTGCAGTTACGATGTTGCCTGGTACCAGGCCCCTGCTACTGTGTGTCCTGTGTCATGTGACCACCACATGGGCATTTGCCCGCATGTCTGATGCTGTTGAGCTGCGATCTGCTTTCTCTGTGGCGCGTACCAGCAGCATGGAGGGAGGGCCTAAGATGGTTGTTACCTTTGACAAGGTGTATGTCAACATCGGTGGTGATTTTGATCCAAAGTCTGGGTTATTCCGGTGCAGGATCCCGGGTGCATACTATTTCTCTTTCACAGTGGGGAAGTTCCCACGTCGAGACCTTTCAGTCATGCTGATGAAGAACCGCAATGAGGTCCAGGCAATCGTATATGATGAAAACGCAGGAGAGGAGCGGAAAGTGCAGAGCCAGAGTGCCATGATGCAGCTTGATTTCGGAGACACTGTCTGGCTTCGACTCCACGGAGACCCTCGTTATGCCATCTACAGCAACACGGGTCATTACACCACCTTCAATGGTTACCTGATATACCCTGACGTATACGGCTACCAAGAGCCCACACACAAAGAGCATAAAAATGACAATCAGCCACCGAAAATCAGTGATCACATACTGCCTGAGCACGAAAATACAATCACTAAAGACACTGGTTTGAAAGAGGAGAGAAGAGATGAAGAGATTAAAGAGGAGGATGGGAGAGATGTAGAGGATGAAGACGATGACCAGAGGTCTGCATTCTCAGTGGGCCGCACTCAAAGTATTGTGGGAGTGGATCAAGGATACCCCGAGCACCAGCCCATTACCTTTGACATAGAATTTGTAAACATCGGAAACGACTTCAACATGAGCTGTGGTACATTCAAATGCAGAGTGCCAGGAGCCTATTACTTCTCTTTCAATGCTGGCAAGTTGCCCCATAAGACCCTGTCTGTAAAGCTGATGAAGAACCATTTGGAAGTACAGACCATGATTTACGATGACAGCGACACTGAGAAGGCCTTGCAGAGCCAGAGTCTGATGTTATCACTGCAGTTTGGAGACACTGTCTGGCTCTATAGCCACCAGAGAGATGGATTCGGTGCTTACAGTAATCATGCCAAGTATATCACTTTCACTGGCTTCCTGGTGTATCCTGATCTCCACCAAAGCCCTCCACAGCAGCAGAAACAGGATAAGACGCTGTAGGCCAGTCTAGGAGACGTCTGTCTGTGGGCCTTTAGGGAGGCAAAGGGTTTGATTGGGTGTTAGTTCCCTGCACTCAATATTTTACACTCTAGAAACCAGAAGTCTTCACTCTTGATTTGCTTCTTAAGACTTCATATTCCAAAACCTCTTAAGCTCTTGTTTTTATACCCAGTTAATCATTTTGGGAAGAAATGACTAAGCCAATCAAGAAGCACCACTAACAATTTTGCCAATCCTTCAGTTCTTTGATGCTGAGTTATCCAAATAGGATAATTAGTTGACACAAATCATTACTTTTAAGTTTAAAAAAATAGATAAACAGTAAAAGGATGAGATGCAACATGGTTGTACAATTTAAAACTCTTAGAACCTATTTCTGCAAGATGCATTAGATATCTTCAACTCAAAACTGTGTTTTACACTCTGTCTCAAATAAAATAAAATGATTAATGCATGAAATCTCAACTAGAGAAAAGTTTGTGTTGTCTGAAACTTTTGCATGAAATATTTGCACGAGAGCTCCATCTTCTGCTTTTTTATTCTTTATTACCATTGTAAGATTAGTGTTCATGGCACAAAAAACCAGTGTGATGACAAATTTTGCACTCCAAATAAATCATCTGGTATCGGAATAGCTTAAAACTAAGAATGCTTCTGCAAATTCATAGTTGGAACAATGATTTTGTGAATGGCCAAATATATTTACCTAAACTGAAGCTAATGATTTTGGAGAATAATTCTGATGTTTATATTTTGGAACGAAAATCTATCAAGTATCGATCAGATCAGATTATTTGTAATTTATCTGATTTTACGCTGTTCTGTCTATATGGCCATAAAGATTTATTTAGATGAAGAAGCATGTGTATAAAGTGAACAATTCCAAAATGTAAATAGGCCTACTTCTCGGTTTTCTATCCATTTGTATATGAGTGAACATTTGCATTTCTATTCTGTGCCTGGCCTTACTGTATGTACTTTTCTGTACAAGTTTAATTCAGTAAATAACATTTGTGAAAAAAGTGCTTAATAAGCTTTTCAATGTTTGTGCAGTAAGGGTTATTTTGTTAAGTACTGTAAAAGTGATTTCAGTGTACACTGGATTCTTATTGTCAAAGGAGCCAGACCTCAAAAGCAAGCCAAATAAAACTCTGAATGTCAACAATTTCTTTCTCTTTATATTTTGTTACTAAATAGTCCCTTTTCAATTATCTCCTCCTATAGAACTCAAGAATGTCTCAAGAATCAGATTAAAACTAAATATACAAAATATATGAAAATTACTTCATTGATAGCAAATTCACAACCTTTTTTCAACTACTAATTGTTTTAATTATCTATAGTGACCACACTAAATATGTGAACATGCTCCACCTTCAGGATCATTTTGAATTCACATGAGCTCACTCACTGTCTTTGTGAGATCTCACAACCAAAACAGAAGAGATAAGAAAGACTTTCTGTCATGAAGATCAATTAGATGCCTGGGGAACTTGAAGTTTTCAATTTAAGAGAAAAAAGCTGGAGAAGTTTGTAAAAAGCTTGGTAGGACCTTCCTAGGCACACTGTGAAACCCATTGTATCAGATGGCCATAGATACACCGATCAGCCACAACATTAATACCAGCTGCCTAATATTGTGTAGATCCCCCTCGTGTTGCCAAAAAAGCGGCAACCCACATCTCAGAACAACATTCTGAGATGCTATTCTTCTCACCACAATTGTACAGAGCAGTTATCTGAGTTACCACAAACTTTGTCAGTTCAAACCAGTCTGGCCATTCTCTGTTGATCTCTCTCATCAACAAGGTGTTTCTATCCGCAGAACTGCCGCTCACTGGATGTTTTTTGTTTTTGGCACCATTCTGATTAAAATCTAGAGACTGTTGTGCGTGAAAATCCCAGGAGATCAGCAGTTACAGAAATACTCAAACCAGCCCATCTGGCACCAAATCACTGAGATCAAATTTTTCCCCATTTTGATGGTCGATGTGAACATTAACTGAAGCTCCTGACCCGTATCTGCATGATTTTATGCTCTGCTGCCACACGATTGGCTGATTAGATAATCTCATGGATGATTGTTGGTGTCAGACGGGCTGGTTTGAATATTTCTGTAACTGCTGATCTCCTGGGATTTTCACGCACAACAGTCTCTAGAATTTACCCAGAATGGTGCTAAAAACAAAAAACATCCAGTGAGCGGCAGTTCTGCGGATAGAAACACCTTGTTGATGAGAGAGATCAACAGAGAATGGCCAGATTAGTTCGAACTGACAAAGTCTACAGTAACTCAGATAACCGCTCTGTACAATTGTGGTGAGAAGAATATCATGTGGTTTGGCGCATTTTTGCGGCACGAGGGGGACCTACACAATATTAGGCAGGTGGTTTTAATGTATGTGGTTTCTTTTCAGCAAGAAGAATCTGGAAAGCTTATTGGCATAATGATTGAAGCCAAAAAGTGACAAATCCATGAGGATTTATTTGGTAGAAGATTTGCATTCTAGGGTGAAGTTTAGTTTTCCAGCAGAACAATGAACTGTAGAAAACAACAAAGACTATTATTTATTATTTTAGAAAGACCTAGCAAGGCACCAAACTTGAATCCAAATGAAATCTTTTTGAAATTTGGGAGAAATGTTTATTTAAACAACATGCAAACATTTAATTTCAATAGCTCAAAGACACAAATTTCTTAATCAATGAGATCAAATGGCCTGTTGTACTATTGTTACACAAACAATTTATGACCTTTAGGTTAATACACATATTATAATACAAACTGTTATGGCACAATAAATTAGCAAAAAAACTTTAATGGCCGAACAAATGACTACAGAAAATCCCCTCTCATGAAGGAATGAGAGAACAAATTAGCAGAAGGCATCAGAAATGCTGGATGATTCGTCACCAAAAATAAGTAATTTATATACTCTCACAGAGTTGCTGACTTGTTGCCACAGATCGGTAAATGGAAAAGCTGCAGGTAATTATGGTGAGAGGTTCTCTTACCTATAGCTTTCCTAAGTGCAATTACATTCCTGAATGCCAATTCAAAATAATAAAATTTTATGGATTTCATATTTTTTTTAAAATAATATCAACATTATTTATTATCTTTTGAATATATAACTCGATGTCTAAATCCCTTGAGGCTTTAGGTTGCACATTTAACAACTTGAATTAGAAGAGTAATAGAAAACAGCTGTACCCATTATAAAAAGTATTTTTAACAACTACAATTTTTATTATTTTTACCTACATTACGAGTGTTGAACTGCTTTAAAGATAAAATGACTAGTATTATGAGAATTTGCAGAAATTGTGCAAATTATTTTAATTAAACTACCAAAGAGAACAAATGTGAACAGTTAAACCATAATAGAGATGCATTTGAATATATGAATACAATTTGCAAATATTTATTTTAATAAGCAATTTCTTACAATGTCACAACACATATGCACAATAAACTTGATGCAGCACAGTTCAGAAAAGATCGATTTAAGAGCTTATTTTAATGTTTGCATCGTCACTGTTGTGTTTTAAATTATCCAGGTTGAATGTTTTTAAACTTTGTTAATGATGAAAGGAGTCATTTCTGTGTTCCAAACAAAACTGAAAATAAATAAACAAAAACATTTGTTTTCTGAATACACCCCATCATCTGTTGATCAAACAAACAGATAGTCCCGCCCCCAACTCATGGCATTGGATGAGTCGGTATTATTGTGTCAGTATGGACAGGTCACTCAAAGCAATCTGGGGAATTTTTATAGAGGCATAGAGAATCTGTACCAACTAATGGCTTATTACAGTTGTTACTGTATATTAAGCTGGGATATGGAAAAAGTATTTGAACACATAAAGAGTTACAAACTTTAAGATTTAATACAGAGCAAAACTACTACAAAAAAGTATCAATTAGACATGTCATAAAATGAGATGCAGAGACAGGCCCTGTTTTAAAATTTTTAATTAGATGTAGTACAGTGTCTTTTTTTTTTTTTTTTTTACATAATATCCTTCTGAGGATTAATCTAAGAGTATGATTACAGCTCTCCTGGGTCACACATGAGGGGGTTACTTGGCTGGTTTATCCCCAGACTCCAGCTTGGGTGTGTCTTTGGGCTCCCGGTATGCAGGAAATGCTTCCCAGGGACTGTTCAAGTCAAACTTACGAAACTCCTGTGCAAGCTCGACAGGTTCAGCCACAACCCGCTTCACTTCATCATCATAACGTACCTTAAAGACGGAGAAGAGCAAGGGGATGAAAACTTTTATATAGCTATGATTTCACATAACTTTACAGGAATGGCTAAATTGCTAACTCGTCATAATTGCTCTGTATATAGTCCTATGGACATACAGTAACAAGGAAAACATTCTTGAAAGATGTCAATCATTAGACAGTCGCAGACTGACTTAAAGGAATAGTTCATCCAAAAGTGTAAATTCTCAAATCATGTATACATCCTCATGCCATCCCATTTCTTTCTTCTACAGAAAACAAAGACAATTTTTAAAAGAATATTCAAGCTCTGTAGGTCCACACAATGCAAGTGAGTGGTGACCAACATTTTTAAACTCAAAAAAGGATATAAAAGACAGAATAAAAGTAATCCAGATGATTTAAGTAGTTTAATCCATGTCTCCTAAAGCAATCTCATCGATTTTATGTGAAAAGAGACCAAAATTGCAGTAATTGCAGACTTTGTAATCTCTAGGCAGGATCATGATTTCAAGCTCAATTACACTTCCTCGTGCTTGATGCTTGTACGGAGTGCATGATGGTGCTAGGAAGTGTAATAAATCATGATTGCCAAGGAGACTGATGTCAAAGCTTTTAATGAAGAAAAAAAAAAGGTATATTTTCTTTATCCAAAATAGCTTCAGAAGACAATGAATTGAACCACTGGAATATTTTGTATTACTTTTATGCTGCCATTATGTGCTTTTTTGAGCTTCAAATTCTTGGTCACCATTCATGGAGTTACAGAGATATGTTATTCTAAAAATCTGTGCGTTCAGCAGAAGAATATCATACACATCTGGAATGACATGAGGGTGAGAATGTGATTACATTTTTGGGTGAACTATCCCTTTAATGTTCAGTGCATCAAGGGGGCTCAGGGCAAAACTACCACCGAAAATGCCCCCAAATTCCAATATGTGGTGGCAAAAAATGCCCTTGTAATGTAACATCTAATATAGCATTTAATATTTTATTATAGTCCTCAATATACGTCTTATTAAATAAAATATTAAAGTATATTCAATTCTTGGGGTAAGAGGGAATCATTCAAAATCTTGAGGATGTGTATAAATTAATTGATAAAATTGAAGTATTTGAAATATATTTAGAATGCTTAAAAAAAAGATATGCCCTCATAAAAGGAAAAAATGCCCCTGAACAATCAAATCCAGCAGGCAAATATTGCCCTTTCATATAAAAGTTAATTTCTTACACTGCAGTGCATTTACCTCCACATATCCAGACAAAGGAAAGTCTTTCCTGAATGGATGACCCTCGAATCCATAATCTGTTAAAATGCGTCTTAGGTCTGGATGATTTGCGAAGAAAACTCCAAACATGTCCCAAACCTGTTTTAAAACATTTCAGATTGACACAACAATGCCTTTAACACTTTCATAAAATAGACATCTCATACAGCTGTAACAACACAACATCCCCTCCATCATCTCAATCACCACACTAGCCTCTTTTTCAGTCCCTGCAGCTGCCATTTCCCAACACTTTTTTGTTATGAACTATTTTAATGATTCCAAAAGATAAAACATACAAACACAACATAAAAAACTGAATCAATTATTTGCATTATTAAATCTTTCTCCCCATAATCTCTTGAGAAGACGAAGCTCCATCCCCCATACTCTGAATTAACAGGGAGTAACATACAGATGCTTAATGACCTTTCCCAAAAGCAGTAATCACCACTCTCAGAGTATCTGCTGCTTTAGGGGGGTGTACACTACTCCCAAAAATAGTACAGAGCAGATGGCGCAGCTGTAAATACCTAAAGAACTGGGATCTAGGAATCTTAAAATGTTGTACCAAATTATCAAAGGATCTCAACATTACACTCTCATATAGTTCACTGAGTGTATTAACCCCCCCCTTCCAATACACTCCGAACAGTAGAAAGGAGACTTATTAATATGCAATTTAGGGTTCAGCCATAAGTAAATAAATGTCTGAATTAAACACTCTGGACACTTTTGTCCAAACCGCGTGCAAATGTGAGATAACGGGGTGTAACGAAGTCCTCCGATTAGTTTGATAGAAAGGCTCTGCAATGGCGAAACAGGGGCAAGAACTTCCTGTTCAATACAGAACCAAAGGGGAAGCGGCGCTATCAGGTGAAGCGACCAATGAGCCAAATGTCTGAGACTAAATGCATAATAATAAAACAAAGAGGCACTGAATTTGAAGGTAGACCTTAAAATACGTCCACAGGTACACCTCCAAATCAGTACACCTCCTATCAGAAGCTAATTGTCTAAAGGCTTGACATAATTTTCTGGAATTTGTCAAGCTGCTTAAAGGATCAGCTAAGTTAGTTTA
The DNA here is from genome assembly GCA_032164185.1 of Moxostoma hubbsi. Taxonomy (NCBI): domain Eukaryota; kingdom Metazoa; phylum Chordata; class Actinopteri; order Cypriniformes; family Catostomidae; genus Moxostoma; species Moxostoma hubbsi. The sequence goes on from JAVLUX010000003.1 coordinate 27,217,030, forward strand.
TGTAAACTTCTGACTCACTGGAATTGTGATATAGTCAATGTGAAACAAAAAAGTTTTAATGACTTCAACCTAAGTGTATGTAAACTTCTGTCTTAAACTGTAGCTAAAAATATGTTTATGAAATCTCCATCTAATTCTAGTGGGACACATACCTCTCTCTCATACCAGTTTGCTGCCTGGTGCACAGGGACAGAGGATTCAACAGGAGTGAGCTCATCAGTGTAGGTCTTCACTCGGATACGAGAGTTATAGCGCAGGGAGAGCAGATTATACACAAGCTGAAAAGGACAAATGGGATTCATCTAGGTTTTAATCTTTTGTAGAGAATAAAATTCCAAGAGTGCTTAATAAAAGGATGCATGCTTTCCATACTATTAGCATTTTCTTTAGTGGGTGCCCATCCAGCCTGTCAAAGTATATACTGTATATTTGGCTGCATTTAGCATATAATGTTAAAACAGTCTATGCAGCAAACTATCACCCTTAAAATAAATATCTATATTTATACATAAATCGATTAGCCACAACATCAAACCCACCTACCTAATATTATATAGGTCCCCCTTGTGCCACCAAAACAGCACCAACCCGCATCACAGAACAGCATTCTTCTCACCACAATTGTACAGAGAGGTTATCTGAGTTACTGTAGACTTTGTCAGTTAAAACCAGTTTGGCCATTCTCCATTGACCTCTCGGATAAATTCTAGAGACTGTTGTGTGTGTAAATCCCAAGAGATCAGCAGTCACAGAAATACTCAAACCAGCCTGTCTGGCACCAACAATCATGCATGCGATTATCTAATCGGCCAATCGTGTGGCAGCTGTACAATGCATAAAATCATGCAGATACGGGTCAGGCGCTTCAGTTAATGTTCACATCAACCATCAGTATGGGGAAAAATGTGATCTCAGTGATTTCAACCGTGGCATGATTGTTGATGCCAGTAACTGCTGATCTCCTGGGATTTTCACACACAACAGTCTCTAGATTTTAATCAGAATGGTGCCAAAAAACAAAAAACATCCAGTGAGCGACAGTTCTGTGGACGCAAATCCCTTGTTGATGAGAGAGGTCAACGGAGAATGGCCAGACTGGTTTGAACTGACAGTTTGCGGTAACTCAGATAACTGCTCTGTACAATTGTGGTGAGAAGAATGCTGTTCTGTGATGCGGGTTGGCTCTATTTTGGAGGCATGAGGGGGACCTACACAATATTAGGCAGGTGGTTTTAATGTTGTGGCTGATCTGTCCAAATAGATGGAAAAATCCAAGTGTAGTAACAAAGTAATTGCAAATAATCCTGACGGCAAAAAAAATACAAGTTACGGAAAAAGCCTGCTTCCAGCAAAACTTGAATGAAACCTAGTTTGAGGTTTACCACACAAGTAAAGGTACTCTCATTCATATGCTCATTTGTATGCTTAACAGTACAAGAGCGTCAAACATAAGTATAATAAACATCTGGTGTTTATTCTCACATATTCATATTGTTACCAAGGACCCATTCAAATCATGTTGGAACTTTCCTAGTTAAGACTCATGCATGCCCACCTCAAAGCGGTACTGCCTTGTCGGGACATCCACAGCTGTAAGGTCAATCATGTTGCGGAACTGAGCATTTGTGTGATCCCTCAAGAAGGTGAGAACAGGTATAACCCCATCTGGGTGGATCATTACCTCCAGCTCATTATAGCTAGTCACCTGGGATACAAATAAAAGACTTTAAACGAGAGAACTATAGAACCATTAATTCAAATGAGAGAAACATTAATTGTCTGCAATGCTTTGAGAAATCTAAACCGGAGAATGAATTTACCTGAACTTGCTGCACATATTTGGGAAGTATCTCTGCAATATATTCTCCAAATTCTGACAGCTGAGTGTGAGTGACTGGATCCTTCGGCCTAACAGTAGCTAATGTGTGAGAAAAGACCATAAATATGCACACACTATAAAAACATGTCCCATTGACATAAAAGACAGATTTCCCCAAATATACTCACGCCTGGTCTCAGTTGTTGTCGTTCTGGTCTGGACAAACGCAGCGCTCTGTTTAGCGACTATGTGAGAGATTGAGAGAAATTGTTGTTAGACTGTTATTATGTCCGACACGATTCAAACATATCTTAGTGACATCTGTCAATGGCCAAACAACGCAAAAAAAATTCTACCTCGAAATGTCATTTCATAACCTTAGATAACTTTTCACGAATTAAAAAAAGCACTATTGCCAATATATTGGAGGAAGACTGTAAATCTAACTATAGTGTCATATAAGCATTCAGTGTGTTTGTTCTGCTCGTTCATAAGAGGAAAGGTCAACCGCGAGCGAAAGCCTAAAAACAGGTGATCTGCTTGTTTGTCTCAAGCAACGACAATAATGATTAATCGAGTAAACAGCTCATGTTGAGCCAATAAAAAAAATCTTTGTTTATTTCTTACCATTTAGACTTCTGCCTAAACCGCAGCGGACAAATCTAACCAAGGAGGCCGCCATCTTTCCTCCCACACTGCGTCCGTACTCGCGAGATTTAATGACGCTGAAGTTATTTCACAATTCAGTACTGCCATCTTCAGACGATACACACATGCCGTTGCTTTAACCATAAAAAGGCCAAGACCATAAAGAAAACGAAGAAAATTACATTATTGCTATTTTCTGACACATTAGGGCCCAAATAACACAATTTAATATTTTTCTTAAAGGTGCACTCAGTATTTTTTTTAATGCTGTCTTGGTCACTGACATTCAGTTGAATGAATGCATCATTCAAACACAAAGATTCACTTGTTATTAATAACAATAATACAATTATTTTATTATTGTTATTATAAAATAACAATATTCCCCGAGTAAAAGTGTCCAACAAACGATTAATTAGATTAAGCGAGAAGTACTCGACTGGTCATGTGATTGTATAATGGCAGCCCCCATGAGGGGACCCTCTCCACGTAGAATAAAACAGCTTTTATAAGGTTACTGATATGACTGGAGTATTTATCTCATGTGAGTGCTCTTCATTTTATACATACGTTTGAAAATTTCTATTAATTTCTGTACAACTTTTTTTTTTTTAATGAGGAATCAATTAATGTGTATACCTTTAAAATTATAGCTTTTATTTAGAATTTTACCGTTTATGTCCTCCAGGATACACTGCCTCTTTAGGGTATATGTATATATACCATTTTTTTGTATGTACTGTGTAAGAGAAATACAGTATATGCCATATTATATATATATATATATATATATATATATATATATATATAATTATAAAATAAAACAGTTCAAAACTTGGCAAATATTGGTCTCAATTTACATTTATTTCAATCAAGTTTGCCATTTTATTATATAATGTAATTTTATTATAACAATTTCTGATTGATTCTGCTTGTAGAAAATCCACAGTGCACATTTTGGAGTTACAATTTTAGTACACGCCTATTTCACAAATTAATCATGTCTTAAACAGCAGTAAAAATGGGCACACTTTGCATGTCCATTGCAACAAATCCATTCCTTCCCAGTAATGTAAAAAAAATGGTTGTAGTGTTTGTTACGGGTGTTTAGGAAGCTGCCGTAAAAGATATCTATGCCATCTAATGTTTTAGGAGAAAATAGTGTTCAATAGGTCGTTTACCATTGAGAGGCCTTTGGTCCCATTGTATACTCTATCATATAAATCAAGAAAGCTTATTTACTAACATAACATATTACCTGTTCAAAACTGTAAAAACTACTCTGTTTGTTTGTATGGATATGTGTATGCATGCACAAATCCCGCTTGAGAGGAAAGTATGCAATTTGTGGAAAAGAAACAGTAATCAGTGGAACAGGAATAATAAATAAAAAAGCAGAAAATACTTGGAGAAAAATGTAACACGTCAGCAATATAAAGTATCATTCCCTGAATAAAATAACAGAGCTTAGGCTACAAAATGAAAATAAATAAATGATTATGATCTCGTTTTTTTTCTTTACATTTATGCATTTTCTTTACAACGTTATTATAATTACTATTTTACTTTTAATAAATGTACTTTAAACCTCTGTAAACTTCTTTAGTTACGATTCAGTTGCTGTCCTTCTGGCCTACAGGTTACTTATCTAAAAGAGGAGAAAGACGCACATTAACCCACCTTTTTGTTTCTTTAATGTGAACAGAGACGGTTTTTTTTTTTGTTGTTGCTTGTGGTAGCTCATTATTACTGTAAGCTACCTCCTGCACGTTCATTCTCGGCATCTGTAATATTCTGTATTTGTGATCAAGCTGTCATATTATAGGCCTATTTGACAAAATCCATCGTTCTTGTAAATGTGAGCCTATGCTCATGATAGAGTGGTATTGGAGCCATAGAAATTAGATGTCCTGACTTTCAGAGAGAGAGAAAAAAATGCTCTTCCATGGTGGGCAAATCTCGTCGTTTCGCTGCTATTCCGCAAAACTCTCGTACCGTGAGTCACGTTCATTGATCGGGACGGTTGGGACCACAGTTGGCTACGATGTATATCGTGCAGTCTGATATAACATCGCACAGTGTGCCATGGTGATATCAATGTGTTCATATCGTACAGTCTGACAAGCAACAATCGTAAAGGACTATTAGATATTGTACAGTGTGCACCCGCCTTAAGTTAAAACAATTGCAGGCATTCAGAGGATTTAGCCTTTCTATACTTGTGTGTGAATTCTCTTATCCCTTTCAACTCTAGCAGGTAAGAGGTACTTTAACCTGAAAGATTTAGTAGCATCATTATCGATTGAGTAATTCTAACAGTCTGTCATCGACCTGAATGGAAGCGCACAAGTAGCTAATACAGTCAGATCCGCACGATTAAACATTCCCTCGTGGTGATCTTTGCCATGACTATATTATAAGCGAGTGTGGGATAAAATAACATTCTTGCTAGGACATCATTCCTATTTCCTAATACAAACGGACGCCTGCATGCCCGCAACACATGTTTTCTTCGTCGCTTGTCTGATATCTCGAACAGCTCGATAATATTGCCTCTTCTGGTTTCGAAGGTAATTAAAAGGTGTACTCAGTAATTTATTCCTCAAAAGTTGAACTCCTAAGAAAAAAACTGGTTTTGAATTCATGAGCACTCACATTAAAATGAAGACTCCAGTCATATGTAACATTTTAAAAGCAGTTTTATTCTACATGGAGAGGGTCCGCACGTGGGAGCTGCCATGTTAGAATCACATGACCAGCCGAAAACAACTTGCTTAATCTCAGTAACTGTCCTGTTATTTGACCATTTTAAAGTCTGTCAGTGACACCACATTGATGTTTATGTCCCTCCAAACAACTCAGACCTTCTTGGGCTTTTATTGCGACCACGTGAGAGAAACGCTTATGTGTATTTTTCAAGATGGGGGGCCCTCTGCGTAAAATTGCATTATATCTGCTGTTATAAGTATTTTAATTAGAATATAAAAAACACAAATCTATATATTCATACTCTGGTAGCGTCTGTCAAAGTTTTGGCACCAAAAGTGCACATCTGCTCAATTTTCTTTAAAAGTGGCTCCACCCTACTCCCCTTTTCATAAATTGAATGGTGCATGCAGGAAAGACAGCCATCTTGCACCATCCCTCTTCCACACAGAAAGTAGGTTGTCGTGGGAAGACGTAATCAGCGAAATCTGCAAACTCATAAATCCCACTACACAATCATTCCCTTGTGTCAGCACACCATACCTACTTAATTCCCACCGTTTGAAAAAGGGGGCATCGAGGGTAAGTGTTGATTGATCGCGGCTGTAGCTGCGCGAGCTTAGTGGTGGTTGTTTACGGTCGCTAGCAGCACGCGCTAACATGCGTCATTATGTAAGATCAGCTCGACCACAGAGCACGGACTTTAACGGTCATTCAGTTTACACATGCTGTCAGATCCGTGGAGCATGCACGGTGGCGACAGGAGTTATGATAATCTGTGTAACTTTGGCGTGCTAACGCGATGTTCCGTTAAGTTTGGCATCATGGGGCTGAGAAGAGTTAAAATCATGTACAACACGAAAAAAGGGTGCAGGTGATGTGTAAAATTCGGACAGGTCGCTCATTGCCTTGCACATATGGTCTTTAAATTGTATGCGTCTTCAATGTGATAGCTTGATAAATTAACAAGCTAGAAGTCCTGTTGGAAAACGCACGGTCACTCCCCTGCCATTTTCACTTAAACTGAGTAAATCTTCAGACATGTTATGCATTTTAAACATCAAGTTATTTGCAGGTCAAAGATTAATGCACATAGGTCCTGTCATCTTGCCACATACTTATCCATGTGTAAAAGCCCAAAGGGTCCTTGTGCAAGGAACATGTGGCTAATCGCGTATCGATCGAATGGAAGTATCGATATCCCAGCAAATGTTAGACTAGCCACTTGCCAACTGCATGCTGCGAAGGAATAAAGATTTGGTTTAACGTTGGTATTTTCAAATCTAACGCGCTAATCAGAAATCTACCCCACGAAATCTGAGATCGTCAGATTCAATGTTTATGTTTGTATCAAATGCATTAATTTTGGTCATAACGTTGCTGGTCTCCACAAAGTGTCTCACAAGAAAATGTATTGTATATTCAGAGTTATATTCAGTGAGACAGAGCTGCTTTAAGCACATAGGCCTGTTGAGCAGACCGTCTGCGTGCGCTGTCACGTGAACTATCACTATCATTTGACAATCTGTTGAGTGTCCAACAGTCTCGTGCAGCATCCTCATTATGCTGTTAATTCAGAGCCATAAGTGTTGAATTCCTCAAGTCATTTCAGAGAGCATTATACCTGAATATCCAACCAATCTCAAATGTTGAAGAACTAGTCATTCAGTGCATGACCATGATGGGGTGACTTTATGGAAGGCCAAATGATCTTTTAATGTTCCCAGTGTTACTTGTCATAATTGCATTTTTTACTGGTAATAATTCTAAGAAGACATCTTGGCAATTGAATATTTGCTTGTCATATGTTTCCAATGACTCCATACATTATTTTACAGAGCTCTGCAATTATATTATAACTAGGCCAGTTTATACTTCTGCATCAAACCTATGATGTAGGCTCCACATGTAGTTGTCAACACGGTGGTTTGAGTTGATAGTTCTGCATGGTGTGTCTGCGTTGTTCGGTGAGAGCGAAGCCAAAAATGCTTTTGTATTGAGGGAAAATGCATTCATTTCTGAAATAATTACTTTTAATAAAGGCAATGTAATGCTTTTAATTGATCAGCATTGTCTGAGCTATTAGCTGACTAGCCCGTGTTAATGAACACATGTATAATTAGGCCGCAATGTATGTCTGTGTTACCAAATCAGATGTGTTTCCTAAGGACACATGGATGCTAAGCACAGCCATTTAACAGGTTTTATATATATATATATATATAATATATATATATTAGGGCTGTCGATTTAATGTTAATTCAGTGCGATTAATTTTACAAAAAATAACGCGTTCAAAAAATTAACGCATTTAATCGCATGCCCACAGACCATAATAAGGAAGATTCCTGAGAAATGCAAGCTTGCAGTACCACAGGTTTACTCCAGAGGGCAGTAAGTGAAACTGCAATGCGCAGTTTATTCAGTGAACAAAACACTTCAGTAGGCAGTGTCACTACTCGATCCACAAACATGCGTTACGTTCTTGCGTTCAAAACACTGAGCGCAATTGCGAATTAAGGGATCTCAAGATGTGTTTAAAGATTGAGTATTAAACTATATTTAACTTGACACAGTGACACAAACATTTTATGCTTATGATGCGACGCACCCGAGACAAGCATGTCTGACATAATTGTAAATTGACGGGTCCTTAAACAAGCCCTTATAATAAATCTCCAACTGATTGACAAATTCACTTGTGTAATGGATTGTTGTGAACTGTATGCCAATGATTGGCTTATGATCAATAATATGGTAGTAGACAATACATTGTATTCTAAAACCGCTTTTTGTATTTCTTATCCATGATTAACTCTTCTGCCACAAGAATGTAATGCATTTCAATTATCTGAATATTATATATAATTTTTAAATATTTAAAGATAACTATGTATAATTATATATTGATAATAACTATGTATAATTATATATTGATATAAATATGTATAATCATTATATATTGAGTTATTGTTATATGAGGGGCTTTCTCAGCAAATATTTGTCGATTAATCGGGACACCATGTAATTAATTTGATTAAAAATTTTAATCAATTGACAGCCCTAATATAAATAAATAAAAAAAAAAAAAAAAAATATATATATATATATATATATATCACACACACACACACTCTCTACCGGACAAAAGTTTTGAAACACTTACTCATTCTTTATTATAATATTTTTTTTTTTTTCTTCAAATTTTGTAATAGTAAAGTCATAAAACTATGTAATAACATAAATTAAACTATGGGAATTATGTTGTGACAAAGCAAAATCCAAAATAATTCAAAACTGTTTTATATTTTAGCATCTTCAAAGTCACCCTTTGCCTAGAATTTGCAGACATGCACTCTTGCAACTTCTAGAGGAATCACCCTAGGATGCTTTTTAAACAGTAAAGGAGTTCCCATCTATTTTGGGCACTTATTGGCTGATTTTCAGTCATCAATTTAAAAAAACATATTTTATTTATATTCGCTAAAAAATTTTAATCGATTGACATTCCTTATTTTTTTATATATATATATATATATATATATATATATATATATATATATATATATATATATATATATATATATATATACATACATACATACATACATACATACATACACTGGTGGCCAAATGTTTGGAATAATTACAGATTTAGCTTTTTATGGAAAGAAATTGTAACTTTTATTCCCCAAAGTGGCATTCAACTGATCACAATGTATAGTCAGGATAATAATAACGTGAAAGATTTCACAAATCACAATTTGAAAAGAATGTTCAGAACTTCTTAAACTACTTCAAAGATTTCTTATCAAAACATCCTCAACATTCAGCAATGACAGATTTGCAGATCCTTGCCATTCTAGCTGTCAGTTTTCAGATTCTCAGGTGACATTTCACCCCACACTTCCTGTAGCAATTGCCATAGATGTGTCTGTCTTGTCAGGCACTTCTCACACACCTTACAGTCTAGCTGATCCCAATAAAGCTCAATGGGGTTAAGATCCGTAACACTCTTTTCCAATTATCTGTTGTCCAATGTTTGTGTTTCTTTGCCCAATCTAACCTTTTCTTTTTGTTTTTCTGTTTTAAAAGTGACTTTTTCTTTGCAATTCTCCCATAAGGCCTCCTGAGTCTTCTCTTTACTGTTGTACATGAAACTGGTGTTGAGCAGGTAGAATTCAATGAAGCTGTCAGCTGAGGACATGTGAGGCATCTGTTTCTCAAACCAGAGACTCTGATGTACTTATCCTCTTGTTTAGTTGTACATCTGGCCTTCACCATCTTTCTGTCCTTGTTAGAGACAGTTGTCCTTTTGTCTTTGAAGACTGTAGTGTACACCTTTGTATGAAATCTTCAGTTTTTTTGACAATTTCAAGCATTGTATAGCCTTCATTCATCAAAACAATGATTGACTGTTGAGTTTCTAGAGAAAACAGTTAATTTTATTTACCTAATATTGACCTTAAGACATGCCAGTCTATTGTGGCAACTCAAATTCTTACTAGTAATAATGCAGTTGCAGAGCTCTGTATTTTAAATTTACCACAATTTACCACTAGTAAAAATCTAAATAGAGTGCTCTGTAATTTTAATTAATACTAGTAGAAATGTATTGCAGAGCTCTCTTATTGAAATATTGCAATTACAATGAGTTATACTGGGAGCATTAAAAGGTAAATCAGTTTGCAATGGTGACTAGCGACATGATCTGCTTTGGACTGTAGGTTCTGTTAGGAATAATGTTAGTGATGTAAAAACCTTGTAGTTTGGTATAAATAATGAGTATCATCTAGAATGTGAGCCTTGTAGGTAAAAGCTTTTCAGGGCAAAGACATTAAAAGTTTGAAACATGTTGTTGAATGAGACTGCTGCCATGAAGAGGGAGAAGGTCCAGCCAGTCTGGTAATGGCTTAGACATATTTATGAGTATGTAATTCTGCTGTGTACTCAGCTGACATTAAGTCGTGCCCCCATCTCATCTTCTGGAACAATCAACCAAAGCTTGTGCTACATGGTTTTTATCATAGTGTGTGTGTGTGTGTGTGTGTGTGTGTATGTATATATATATATATATATATATTCACCATAATATTGTGATTAGGAATGCCATTTCAAATTCTCTGAATCTGAAATACTGTGCTTCCTCAAGCATAAAGAAACAAACAGGATGTGCAGATACAATTGTCAGAATTAAGATGAAAATGTTTTATGCTATCATGTAATATCTTAATGTATCTAGAAAGGCAATATATGGTTGGGTTCTACGTTTGCATAATATTAGGCCACATTGCATTAAGTGTATTATTGATACACAACAAGATAAATTTACCCTCTTTGGTGTCTTACTCGGCATATAATGAAGAATCTGTAGGTAATGGATAAAATGTGGACAAGTCCTCACAAACTGGGAATCAACACAGATGTTCATTGATAATATTACATTCTGACTGCACAACTGTCCTTTTTACAGGTCGACTGGAGCACCGTTTCAGAAAAGCAAGGCCACTGAGAGGGTAAGTGGCTCTTAATTTTGTGATGGGCTGAATTACAATATACTTTTTTTCCCGAAGACATCACGCTGTCATGTGCGGTAAGGGGAAAGTTAGTTCTGTGTTCCAATATTTTGGAAAATGCATAACATGATTTGACTAGATATATCAAACAGCGCATAGGCAACATTCAGCTGGAACTCTAAGTCAACAAACTTGTTTGAGAGGTCACAGTTAAGTTTATTTTCATTCCCAATGAAGCCTGACTACATACCTGCTGAGAAATCTGCATAACTATTTGAACCAAAACAACAACTGTACTTGCACCTGAATTTCAGTTTCTTTTGGTTTCCATTTTGTTGTCTATCATAGAAATGATTAAATCTGGCCTGTGTTCCTCAGGCTATTTGTAAGCTCTGTGCTTGTGGTTACTTGCCTGGAGTATCGAGCTTTCAATGAGAGCAAATTAGCTACAAATTTTTGCTACAAAATGATGTGAAAACCATCCTGATCACTCATTCAAACTAAACAATATAGTAATTGAACTTTTGTAAGACACTTTTTTAGTATTAGAAATGTCATATGCGAGGAGGCGTGAACTATCATGAATATGGATTGCAATTCACACATGAGGAGACAAAAGACCCCTCTCCTGGGCCCATCAATGAGGAATGTGACCGAAAGAGAATGAATGTGAATGAATTAATGATCAAACTCAAGTTTTGAGTTAAAAGAAGTAATCTGACTAGGCCTATATAGTTTCTTTACAGAAAGACTTACTTAATTTTAGACCTACACTACCATTAAAAGAAGTCTCTTCTGCTCACCAAGGCTCCATTTAGTTGATCCAAATTACAGAAAAAAATTATAGTTTTCTATTTAAATATATTGTAAAATGCAATTTGTGATCAAAGCTGAATTTTCAGCATCATTACTGCAGTCTTCAGTGTCACATGATCCTTCAGAAATCATTATAAAATAATATGGGCATATTTGAAGTGCATTTTACTCATTTACACCCAAACAAATATTTGCAAGCACAAGCTTTGTTGATGATAATGAGGCAGCATAACCTCTAGTTAAAATATAATCTAAACATTCATATAATTTTATATCACTTTACATATCATATTTATATCATGCAGCATACAAATTAAATGCCTGCTTTAGCCGAAATAGCATATAAACGTAACTAAAACTTGCTTATTAGGACATATTTCAATACTTTGAATCCTGTCTGGAAACAGTCCCACTTGTAAAATATGTACATGTTTATATAAAATAGCATGTGAACTAATATGTAAGTTAAACTAAATGACTTGCTCATCCGAAATTGTATCCTCAGCTGGATCAAGTCTCTCTTCGCAATAAAATGTTCATCGGAGTCCCGCTCTTCTTCTGAGGAAAATGTGGACTTTTCCTAACCTGTGTATTGTGCATTTTCCAAAAAGTGAACGAACTAGATGGTTTTTTTAAGGCACAGTCGGGGTCGTTCACATTTGCATTGATCGTCTCAACACATTACCGTATGAATAGTGTCCTCTGCCCGTGGGTGTGATCACATTAGAGATAATTAGCTGAGCCAGGAGAAACTGTTTTATTTAAAAGTAGACATTTTAAGTAGTCGGTACCAATACCAGTGAAATTTCACGGTACTCGATACCATTTTCGGAATCAAAGCAAAACACAAAAAAAAGGTTACTGAACAACACTCTTTTATTAACAAAGTTAACAAAACATTAGCAGCAGAACTAGAACAAAAATATTCCATTGAGAATATTGCCAATTTTCTTCAAGATAAGAAATGCACAGTGACAAATTATGATTAAATAAATTGCGAGCAAACGCGTTCTAATCTAGCTGCATTAAGCATGTGCGCTCGAGGGAGTTGAGACTCCGCAGCAGCAGCTAATTTGCTTGTCATCTTTTGCTTGTTGTGAGCGTTCGAAAGTTCCCGACTCTGAATGGGAACCGGGTAGACCCGATGCTCTGTACTCCGGTACCTTCAGAAATTCTGGTATCGCACATTTTTTACAACACTAGTGTGATAAGCATTCGCGGAGTTTCAGTTCATTTTTGTGACGTGTTGATACTTGGAGACTTCTGACAGCTCACCCTTTTTATTTTCTTTATTTTACAAAAACACAAGATTTTGTTGTTATTGTGAGTGTACACACATAAAAGTAGACCCTTTATAGTCTCTAATGATGTCTTACACTTATCTGTATGCCCCAAAATGACTGAGAATTTTATTTTGTTTCTGCTGTAATGACAGAAAAATCTAGCTAGACGTGCTGGATATCCCCAGAGGGTTAAGAATAAGAAATGTCAGAATAATAGTAGAGAGAATTATTTATTTCAGCTTTTATTTCTTTCATCACATTCCCAGAAGGTCAGATGTTTACATGCACTTTTTTAGTATTTGGTAGCATTGCCTTTAAATTGTTTAACTTGGGTCAAACATTTTGGGTAGTTGCTGGAATTTTGGCCCATTCCTCCAGACAGAACTGGTGTAACGGAGTCAGGTTTGTAGGCCTCCTTGCTCACACATGCTTGTTCAGTTCTGCCCACAATTTTTCTATCAGGATGAGGTCAGGGCTTTGTGATGACCACTCCAATACCTTGACTTTTTTGTCCTTCAGCCATTTTAACACAACTTTGGAGGTTCAATTGGGGTCATTGTCCATTTGGAAGACCCATTTGTGACCGAACTTTAACTTCCTGACTGATGTCTTGAGATGTTGCTTCAATATAGCCACATACATTTCCTTCCTTAAGATGCCATCGATTTTGTGAAGTTCAACAGTCTCTCCTGCAGCAAAGCACCCCAACAACATGATGCTGCCACCCCCATGCTTCACGGTTTGGTTGGTCATTTTCAGTTTTCAAGCCTCACCCTTTTTCCTCCAAACATAACGATGGTCATTATGGCCAAACAGTTAAATTTGTTTAATTAGACCAGAGGACATTTCTCCAAAAAGTAAGATCTTTGTCCCCATGCACTTGCAAACTGCAGTCTGCTTTTTAATAGTGGTTTTGGACCAGTGGCTTCTTCCTTTCTGAGCAGCCTTTCAGGTTATATCAATATAGGACTTGTTTTAATGTGGAGATATATATATATATATATATATAAGGTCCTTTGCTGTTGTTCTGGGATTGATTTGCACTTTTTGCATCAAACTGCGTTCATCTCTTGGAGACAATGCATCTCTTTCCTGAGCGGTATGATGGCTGCATGGTCCCATGTTGTTTATTCTTGCATACTATTGTTTGTATGGTTGAACGTGGTACCTTCAGGCAACATTACTTTGTCATGCACAAAGTAGATGTCCTAAACAACTTTCCAAAACTATAACTTGCTAATATTAAATCTGTGGAGTGGTTAAAAATTAGTTTTAAAGACTTCAACCTAAGTAAATGTAAACTTCTGACTTCAAATGTATTGTCATACTTAAGAATTTGGCATTTTGCACTACCATTGCGATCAATAACCTATTAAGCCCCCCCCCCATTGGCATTGCCATCACAACTGCATTATGTCCTGCATATTTGTCCAGCAACTTTTAATGTCCAACTGAACTCTATTGTCATCTAAAATAAATTTTAGCATCATAATGGAATTTATATTTTCTGAAGAAGCTCAGCAAAAGTGATCCGAGGTAAAGAGTGTTAGATTTAAAATATTTAAAAGTTTAAAAATGTTCAAAAGCATGTTTTCTGAAAGTGAACAGCATTGGACAAATAGTTCTGATATTTTATAGTCTTGAAAAAAGTGCAGAACATTCAGAGAATGTAATTCAGACAACTTTATTAATCTACAGAACAGGGTAAGGCTAATTTAAGTTTGTGTAAAGAAAAGGCAAGTATATAGGCCTAACAATATACTTTTTTCATTTGGTGAAATTTGTTTTATTCGTTTGGTAATTTTATTTAATTTATTACAGGGAATTTTGCTGGCATTTTTTTCAAAAGTAGCATGTTAGTGTTCCAAAAAAACACACTGAAGCCTTTCTCCTATTATTATGTATTTTTCATTTTACTTTAATTTTTCAATACACACAGATAAATTTAATAATAAACAGTGTTTTTACACTGCACACAATAAACTTCCCTGCACACTCAATGTCACTTTATTCGTTCTTGAAGTACAAAACATCTTTGTGCACAGAAATTTTATGTTTTTTGTATTGTGAGCTAATTCATGACTGCTGTCTATTATTTTGAATTGTATGGAAAAGCAACTTTTAATAAATAAATGGATTGCTACCGCATTGAATTAATCGCAAAGTGTTGCCATACATTTGTTCTCCGTGAACTTGTCGATGACGGGTGGATGATACAAGATTTTGTGTTGGTATTCCTAGACCAATCCATAAAATTACAAGTAATGCTTCACATACAATAAATTGGCTTTCAAGGATTTATACCTTGTCAAGATTAACACAGGCTAACGATTGGGGTAAATTCTATCATATGATGATATATTTTTGTGTTAATGCCAATATTCTCAAAAAAAAGTGTTTCCAAACCTGTTTTTCATGACATTTGAAGGATCGAAATTGTTTATGTCAACACTTGTGGAATTTTTAGCTATAATTTGCGTTTCCATCATCAATATCGTTAAACGTTTTGATGCGCTTTTTGATTCAGTACAACAGCACTCTTACTTGTGAGATAATGCTTGAATATTATTATTATTAATATAATTATTATTGTGAATACAAATTTTTGTGAATATTAGTTTACTATACAGTAAAACTTTTGTTTGTACATGAAGACTTTTTAGTTTGTTTCAGAAAGCTGTTTTGTAAACAGTCTTTATTTTTTCAATTCATTTGGTGGTGCTAGTAGCACAAAAATTACATCCATTTTTATCAGAGCGCAGTGCTCTTTATGATGTTATTTAGCTTATTCACACTAGGGCTGGCAATAGGACAATGTAATGTAATATTGACGATATCTGACAAATAATGCAACACTCGTTGACAGACGATGATCGACAATATTACAAAATTGCTAGGGATGCTCTGATCAATCGCCGTAGGACGTGAATATCATCTGATGACTTGATCAGTGAACTGTAATTGGCCGATTGCATAAAACGATTGCTCATGTCACAAAAGACGTGACTCCTTTAACATTTCAGCAGCACTCTCATGGCATTACGGAGTGTGGGGAATACTGCCATATTGTTGTCTGACAACAAACTTTATTCAGCAGTAACGAATGGTGCAGTGGGAGAGGTATGGCGAATATGAAACATTTGTGTACTGTTAATGTGGCGTTTCACGCGCGACAAGGCAAAGGGAAAACCGTGCAAGCTGTGAAACAGTCCTTAGTATCGTTCATGGCGGCAGCTTCTCAGTCTCCGCCGAGCATAGGCATCTCGGTAATAATGCGAGTTACAAGATGTGGTGTAATTCCAATATCTTTATTAAATATCTTCAGAGCTGCTTTCTCCTATGTAACAGTTAGACTAGACTAATATTTGTCTGGTGATTTATAAGATTTGTGTTGCAACCTTCCAGTGCATGTGCATGGCTTTCATTGCCACTGATATAATAGATGGTAAATGCACTACTTGACTGAATTTTTTTTATACCTGATTGATTTCTGTAAGCTGGTTTGGATCTTGGCAAACTCTGTATTTTGAAATGCGTGGCATTGAATGCCCTTGTATATCACAAAAAACACGTACACAAAGCAGCAAGTTGAAATAAAATGTGGCTTCATCACTGCTTATTTTGCCTAAATGGCAAAAATCTTATCAAATCTATCAGCACCATTAAGATGTTAATAACACTTTGACATTTCTAGTTTCAGTATAAAAACCGCAGCTTTTTTTTTTTTTTTTTTAAAGTTTGTGTCAGGAAGTAACCTTCAGATTGAACAGTGAATGAGCTGCCTAAGTAGGTCGCAGGTTTCTGACCCCTGGCATTCTGAAAGACTGAAACGGGGCACTGCTCCAAGCTGAATGTTGTGCTAGAAGTTGTTATTTTTATACTGGTGCTGAGAAGAGCAGGATGTTGGTTGTGACCATTCTAAAATGACGATGGGTCAATTTGAAATTGCCATCTATACATCTGTCAATAGTGTAATCGTGGGTATGTGTTGTGATATCAGCTGCTGGGTCATTCCAGATGCTTCAGTAAAGCTCCATTTGTCCACTGTGCCGTGTCTCTGTCAGATTTAGATAGATTGGGAGTGTTTGTTGTTGGATCACTGTGCTGACTGACCATATGCCGTGTGAGCGGCAGGGTAAAGTAAAGGGGATAGCACACTGGACACATCTAGCAGATGACATGGCAAGTTTTAAAATTCAAAACATTTGTATTATCACAGTGCGCACACCGCAACTGACAGACCACGAGCTACCACACTGGAGGCTGCACATTCTGTAGTTCTACTGAACGCAACATGCTTAGTTTTCCTTTTTAAAGCTTTTTAAATAAAGTATAGGCTAACAAAATATTCTCTATATTAAGATAGATAGCTCTATAAAAAAAATTAAGCTTAGTGTAAACCTGAAGACAAACAGATAACCCATAGGTGCAATTCAACTCAATGTGACATTTTTGGTTGATTCTTTGTCATTATTTCACATAATAATAATTATTATTCCTTTTATTTCTACATTATTTTTGCATTATATCTAATACATTATATTGTGGTATCTTCATATTGTATAAAGAATTATTTAGAAATTAATTCCCTGCCTTTAAATTTAGTTGGATGATTGTATTACTAGATAATTGTTCACTTGTTGCTGCTTGAACTTAATTGAGAGGAGCACACACTCTCATGAGGACAAGAGATTAAAGGAAAGTAGAGAGAGTTTTCTGGACTTTTTGGGTGTTACTATTGTTAATGTCTTTTAATCGGGAGATATTTAATAAAGATGTTTAAATAACACCACATCTTGCAACTCGCATTATTACTGAGATGACCATGCCAGGTGGAGTATGAGAAGTTGCAGCCATGAATGATAATAAGGATCAGGATAATAATAAGTTCATAATTACACATTAACAGTACAGTACACAAGCTTTTCATATTCACCATACCTCTCCCTCTGAATCGTTCTTAACTGCTGTATCAAATTTGTCTTAGAACACTATGCCAGTAGTCGCCACACTCCATTATGTCATGACTGTGCTGCTCAAGTTTTAAAAGGGTCCAATTATGCAAAATTCACTTTTACATGGTGTTTGAACATAAATGTGTGTTGCAGTGTGTACACAACCACCCTATAATGATAAAAATCCACCCAGTCCTTTTTTTTGTAATCCCCATTAATCATAAGCACTGTCTCAGAACAAGCCGTTCACAGATTCTGTACTAAATGACATCACTTTGTACAGGCCCCGCCCACTACTGTTGACTGACACTGCTGACGGACATGTTTGTTTGTGTGTGTCGTTTCTTTATAGTGCATAGCGAACGTTGTAAATGTGTTTGTGTGTTGTTCATCCCTTGTTGCAAAAGTGCTGAAAAATCTCTACAACAAATAAATACATTTATCAAATAACCATTCGGAAACTTCCTGGTTCATTCCCAAAGTTGTTACTTCTGCTGGAGTATCTCCCTCATCAGTGTCTGATTCCGGTTCAAACATATAGGGCTGAACATCACTATTTTCACTGTCAGTCATATTGCTTATGATGTCTAAGCAGAGATCATATGATGCAGAGATGTCAAAACTCACCAGCTCATTTGCATTTAAAGACACACAAAAACAGCTAGTTTTTATTCCCACCCCAAAATTGGCATTTTCAACATGGTAAAATAAATTATCTGTAGGGTATTTTGAGCTGAAACATTATCTGTAATAATAACTTCAGATATTATTAGTATATCTTATATATTATTATATATACATCTTGTGAAAAGGGGCATAATAGGTGCCCTTTAAAGGAGCTGCGCGTCTTTTACAACATGAGCGATCGGTTTATGTGATCGGCCAAATTACCGATCGTGTCATAGGATGTGAATATCAGCTGATGCCGATCGATCTGAGCATCCGTAGCCTACACAAATTATTTTTAGTTACAAGTATGTATTTTTGTGTTTGACCGCTTGAATGAAACTTTTTCAATACACACAGATACATTTCATAATAAACAGTGTTTTTCTAACTTGCCTGCACACACATCAATGTCACTTTATTCATTCTTGAAGTACAAAAACCTTTGTTACTTTTGTGTGTATAGTGCACATTCACAACTTAGTTTGGACTGCAACTGTGCTTCTCCTACCGGCAACCGGCTTCAGTAAATGTTATATCTCAGTAAATGTTATATTATTTTACAATGGCAAAATAAAAGTTATTTTGCCATTGTAAAGCACACAAATTAGGCTTCTAATTTAAATGTCTGCTTATGTTAATATACTGATGCCTCCTATATATTGATAAAATAATATGCCGATGAATCATTTATATGTTGAATATATAATGAAATACCTAGTATTCTGGTTGCATAATAATCAGCTTCTGTGGATTCATTCAATTTGTACTCTAGGCCGTGCTGTCACAGGATGGAAAGATTAAGAAAATGTTTTAACACATTCAATTTATCAATTTTAAAAACTATAGTCATAAGTCTAAAGTAATTTTATTGTCTTTTGCACAGACCACACATGGTAGATATTGAGCATTGAAATTTGTAATGGGCTGATTAATCTGTTATTGCTTGACACATTATTGCTGCTGTGGTCTCAGGAGCATTCTCACTATGATCTTGGAATCAGAATCCACCTCCGATCTCCATGGCATGTGTTTCCCAAAGGGAAGCTAAATTATTGATATACAGGTGACATCCAGCTACAATAAAATTGATTGTGGCTAGAGATCTCTTTCTGTAAGCCCGGTTCTGCTGTGTTGTAAATTACTAAGTATTAATGCATGCCATTTTCTGAAGTTGCCCAATACATTTGGATGCTCAAGTACAGTCCATCAAATACTATAGCCCCTCTGATTTCATTTTAACACACCTTGAAGTAAAGCAACCAATCATTAACTCAATGATACACTTTTTAATTAGTATTTTAATATAATGTGGTAGAAAACTTTCTTTCAGTAAGTTTCTTCAAAGCAGGAGCTAATGCTGTTAAGTAATGCACATACTGACAACCTGTCTGGAACACCACAAACACAGACAAGAACATTGATACTAAATGTGAAGCGTCCCAGTGCTGTTGTCCTAATTATTAGAACTTTTGGAACTCTACTTGTCTAATCGGATTAGAGGACTGGAACTAACTGTTCCATAATGCAAGCGCTGTGCACCAACTATCTGTAAAATGGAAGACAAAACTAAAACCATTTGAGAAGTCATCGAGATTGAGCCGCTGCAAACTGATTGGCTGGCTTACACTGAGAATACGGTCTGTAATGTACTAACCTCTCAGTGATTCTAGTTTTCAGACCATCCAGTGAGTTTTGTCTTAAAGGTTGCATGTCTGTGTGCATGCAGTTTTGTTTAGGGATGCACCGATCCGATACCTGGATTGGTATCATCTATCTCGATCCAAATCTGATTCATGGTCATTACTGTCAATCTCCAAAAATTTCATAAACGAACAAAAGCACCATTTAAAGTAGTCAGTACGACACATGCATTTTAGTCAAAGTCTCCTGAAGTCAAAACATTGGCTATGTGAGTTGCAAAAGGCTGCATTTAATAAGGAAATGTAGTCTGCGCACTGCTCTGTTGACATGATTCAAAGCTTGCATTTGGCTTGTGGTGCGCTGGTATTTTTAGACCTCAGAACTAGAGATGC
The DNA here is from genome assembly GCA_032164185.1 of Moxostoma hubbsi. Lineage (NCBI taxonomy): Eukaryota > Metazoa > Chordata > Actinopteri > Cypriniformes > Catostomidae > Moxostoma > Moxostoma hubbsi. Next base: position 27,237,475 of record JAVLUX010000003.1, read on the forward strand.
ACTGATTGCAATTTTCTTGGCCGATTCCGATTTTTCTCCAAGTGTGACCTGCCGATACCGATATTCCGATTTTCTTTCTAAGAACTATTATTGACTGCATATACAAACATAATCTACCTTTCTTCAATGCAAAATTACATTTTCATAATAAAATAAATTATTAAACATTACAATTTCCCCCAAACAAAGTTACAGGATTTCCTCTGACTTCTGATATATAAAGTGCTGTGATTGGAAAGAGGTAGAAATAACAATTAGCTGCAAATGAGTTGCTTTATATAACAAAACAGATGTCATTTTCCACTATTTTTATAAATGACCTTTTTCTATTTTTTAATCGTCTAACAAAACAATTCCAAATATTACAAGCCTATGAACAAAATTGAAGTGTCCAATACACTCAACATTGACATTAAGCATACGTTAGATACCAAATATCAGAGGTAAAACTGATTGCTGCTTCAGGATCAGCTTGTAACCACACCTGTCGTCACTCACCCCCGTTTTTCTCTGGAGTCTCCCGTATTTGACACCCATCTCCCACCCCCCTCCCGTTTTGTTATTTCTCCAGGGAAACTCCCGTAATTTGTATGGCCCAAACCACGTTATATGAATAATCACATCAATTTATTATTTCAAGGTTGTCCAGTTGCCAGATCTTGTATGAAACGCATCCTACTCACTCAATCGACACATACAAATTTCAACCCATTTGTGACCTCAACCTGGTAACCAAAACCCAGCTTCGCTGTTGAAATCTGCACAGGCAGTAGACGCGAGAAGTTGAATGAAGCGTCACCAGTAGATGGGAGGAGACTCAGCTGGTGCTCCGGCTGGGGGAAAAAAAAACAAAAAAACTAATATATATATATATATATATATATATATATATATATATATATATATATGTGTGTGTGTGTGTGTGTGTGTGTGTGTGTGTGTGTGTGTGTGTGTGTGTGTGTGTGTGTGTGTGTGTGTGTAAATTTAACAACAGCTGGACGAAAGCATTTAACTGCATATCCCGAAGCCATATCAACAATACCCACGCCTTTTGCAAAGTGTGTCGCACTGATTTTAATATCGGACACGGTGGGAAAAATTACGTTACTCAGCACATTAAATCACAATGGCACAATTTATATGTATCTAGCCTGCCTCTGCCATCCCACGGTTTACTTTAGCCTTACAAATATTACAAATTGCGAACTTTATGTATTTTTCACTCACAGTGAAATGACATGTTTCCATGCGGCTGTGACATTATTGCCTGCGCTGCTGGCAACAAAACGGACCGGCTCGGAATCGGAAAGACGTGAGACTGACCGGCCGGTTACCGGTCCGGGCCGAGCATGCAAAAACCGTCCGATTCCGGTCCCTGGCCGGTCGATCGGTGCATCTCTACTCAAAACACAATAAGTGAGAACACTCGAACAAAATCTGTAGATGTAGATTCTCGATAGTTTGGTTCGCTTAAAACGGTGGATCTCAACCCTGTACCTGGAGCCCATAAACACTGCAGATTTTGTATATCTCTCTTTTCTGACACACCCAATTCAGATCTTGTAGTCTCCACCAAGGAGCTGATGAGTTGAATCAGGTGTGTTTAATTTGAGAGATATCCAAAAAGCCAAGAATAGTGTTGAGAACCACTGGCTTAAAAGATATATCGAGAACTGCACCAGAGGAGCATTTCACCAGATTTTGAAGACTTTTACTGGGATTACTGTTAACTTTGCTGCTACATTATCCAATAGACTAGTTAACAATACAGTTTTTCTTAATCGGTTTAATCACATTTGTATTGAAGTAATGTGAAGTTAGAGGTTTGTTTTTCTTTTCATTTAAAAGAGTACCTCCAATTCCACACAGTTAGGTATAGATATTCTAAACTGCTTAAGAAAAAAACAACACTGGTATCCGATTGGAATCGGCCGATACCGAGAGTTCAGGTATCGGAATCAGATCACGAGAGAAAAACTGGTATCCGTGCATCCCTATGTTTGTTTCATGCAGTTTGCATGCTGTCTGTTTTGTCATAAGTCGTCTCATGTTCTTTCTTTTCTCTTCCAGTATGTTTTCCTCTGTGGATTTGTTTGTGTGTGTCCTGTAATGTTTTATGTGTTTCTGAATGTTTGATGTGTTTTTGTAGCATTTGACAAAGGCACTGGATGGATAGCATCGACGCTGAGACCCTCTACCTGACCACAGCGCAGCATGGGCAACCTCAATGTGAGCTTTCCCTTCCTGCTGTGGAAGTACCTGCCCTTGGCGGGTAAGAACACATACACTTCACCTTTTAACCCCAGGGGTGTGAGGATGCCCTCCATCCATAGGCTTTTCCTCAGAGGAAGAGATCTTTCCAGCAGCTTCACATTCAGTCTAAGACAAGAAGAAATTCCCTTGCTCTTTTTTTTTTTTTTTTTCCCCTCTTTCCAAAATAGTCAGCATGTCTGCAATGAGTGGGCCACTAGATGTCTCTGCATTGCTAACGGTGATAAAATAGCCAGTTTAAATAGCTCTATCCCAGAGTCCACCCTTTGATATAATGCTGCTTATATTGTCGTCTAGTTCGCTATGGAGTCCAAATCAGTGTGGGGTGTGCATTGAGGGTGTATGGAGGATGAAAAGGGGCACTTTTGAGCACTCTTCTGAATCATTTGTCAAATGGGGCACCCTGTGGTCTTGTACACTCGTGTCGCTTGCGCATTCCCATGAAGTCCACAAGTACACAACAAATGTGTCATTTGGGATGTGGCCCCTGTCAGAATTATTACTTGGGGAGGAATAAAATGATTACATTCTTGTTGCAGTCAGTCAAATATCCCATCAGATCTACTTTCATGCCACATGAATTCGGTAAAATTGCCAAAACATCAGTGTCACTGTTCTCGGAAGTTTAGGATTACGAGGGATTAACTTTCAGGTCCGTATATAGCGATTTATTATAGTATTATGGGTAATTTAGATTTGTTTTTACTTCAAGTTATTTTTAACACTTAAGGAATGATTTGTTGGAAAGTTATCTTTGTTAAATAATTATAGATCCATTGAATTTCTGCTACATAAAACAATGAATCTCAGTTTGCCCTTGGCTTGTTTTGTTTGCATTTAAAGCAGTTGTTTTGCACATTGGTTGTGTGGTTCTCCTAGTGGCTTATTGCACGACCCCTGTCGCATGACCTCCAATCAGCTTGTTTCCCCCTCCTTTCTGCTGCCCCTCTATGCTGGAACGCTGCACCGTCCACGGCCCGCTACCAAACCTGATTGTGTCCTGGGGCGCTTCAGCTAAGGGATTACCAGAACGCTGCCTGTCCCTATTCATTCCTGCCGCTCACTCATGCTTATCTGCATCAAAATGACACTTTATTTATCTGACGCTGCACTCAGTTCTGCTTTGCTAAGAGAAAAACTCACAAAAAAGTCCCCCTTCATCAGCACTTTCCTTTGTGGGAGAAGGGGTGCACCTTTTAGTGGCCTGTCGGGCCCGTCCTAATCCTCAGTCCCAGCCCATTTACCAGAGCTACGGCCAGTGTATGTCATCCAACACAGTGCCGAGCCTCATCGTTGTCTCTCCTTGCTCCATGTTAAGTTGAGTCTTGTGGGGTCTGCCTCTCCCAGCTGTTTTCATGTCACTTCTTTTGACTTCTGAACCCTGAGAGACATTTACTTAACGGAAATTAACTGTGGCTTTTTTTTTTTAGTGTCATAAGTGAGGAAGTCTGCTTTTTGTGTGGATTTTGTCATCGTTCATTTGAGATATACTAATTGGTCTGGCATTGTAGAAGGAAGCACCTGCTTTTTTTTTTTTTGTTGTTGCTGAAAATGGCTTCTTTTAAGCTGGATTTTCTTCCAGAGATGATGGTGGACCATTGCAGTTTGAATTCTAGTCCAGTGTGAGTATAGGCCTTACTGAGGACCTTGGTGTATGGGTTGATATCAACTTGAATATGGGTTACACTCTGTTACCTGTCTTGTTTACCTTTCTTAACTGTGTAAATTGACCTGTGTCAAAGGTAATTATTTAAACAGTTCAGTGAAATGAGTTAATCAGTTTTTAATGAGCTCTGTTTTAAAATCTAGCCAAATAAGTATGCTAAATATTATTTAGTGGTTAGTTTATTTGGTATCCAGAAATGAGTGTACACTGATTTTAAAAATCATTCAGTATTTGTGTGAATGAGCCAAAAGTAACTATCTATGTAGAGGCCTGGAGAGTGTGCATCTAGTTCCAACAGTAATAAACATGTAATTTCATTATTGAGATGTGTAATGTAGACAGATTTTCATTCACCAGTCCACTCTGAATTTCTTTCCTAGAAATGCCACAATGTGGTGAGAAATTCCCAGTGAAAGAGCTAGTGATTATTTAGTTTAGATGTCTCAACTTGCTGTTTCTGTAGAATTAATTTATTTGTTCTTTGCATAATGCATGTGATGCCGCCTAGAAAAGTAAAGGAAGGTTAAATGCATGTGACATGAGCTTGATTGATCTCTCTAAATATCTACTTTTCCACGCACAGAAGTGTGGATAAATTAGACAAGACTTTGTCTTTACTTTAATTTACCTATTTAGTAAATCTTGCCATCTGGAAATGTACTGGATGAGTGCAGGTGTGGTCTCAGAAATTAGTCTCAAATAACCAATGATTTAGAGCAGTAATTTAAGTTAATAAGGGGAATGTTTAACGTTGTGTCGACTTGGATCGAAAAGGCAATCGAAAAACTAAAATGTTAAGACAAGGAAGGCTTAAAAGGCTCCATATAATTGAATTGGATGCTGTCTCAGCAGTCTTTAAGTTTTCATTGATTGCAGAATTTTGTTATCTGCCAGATTTTGCTGAGCAGTCTCGAGTGGCTATTCTTTGTCGTTCTAATGTGTACTTTCTGTATAATCACTGATTAGTGATGTCAAATGTACCAGTACTTCAGTACCAAGTCTATAAGATGTCACGATACCCACGTGCTATCTGACTGATGCAATACTGCTTTCCAATGCTCACAAATTTGACATTCGAGAAAAAAATTATGCAAAATCTAATTAAAATCGTGATCGGTCCTAGTACGACTATTAAATTGCAAAATGATGTGATTATAAATAAAGTGTCTGCATGTACTTAACTATTTACAGTGAAGGTCTGGAGCCACAATAAAAAGTAAATGATAAAGGACGTGTGGATTTGGTTCAATTTACGATGCTGAATTCACAATTCTTTACTCTCAAAGCCTGAATCATGAAAAGTTACATTTTAATTTATTGTCATTATTATTACTTCCAGGAATTTCCTTAACAAAAAGTACTGTTCATTAAAGAGGAAAACGATTCATCAGGGATGGAGTGTGACTAAAAATCCAGCAGAGGGCAATAGCGACACCAGAATAGAAATATGAATTATTCTGCCCAGCCATAATTATGTTAGATACTCAAGTTTGTTCACTGTCACCGATTACATACATCTGAAGTATTTAAAATTAATTTAGTAGGTTTTAGATTAGTATTGTCACTGATTACATGTTTCTAAACTATTGTTTTTCAAAATACGTGTAAAATGATGTTTGCCATGGTATAAATTTACTAGTGAAATCAGACATTGCATTTGGCATTATCAGGAGGACTTTCAAATATCAGGACCATTGGCATCATTATACATTATATTCAGCATTAAACACAGTTTAATATAGTACAGTCATCTAACCCCTATGGGGATTTACTGTCACACTTAAAAGTTTCATCCCAGTGCTCACTGTATTACATGAGGAGAAACCAAAACACTTTAAAAACATGAAAAGCTGCACAACTGATTACATTGAAACTAAAACGGTGGTATGGTGTTGCACAGTTTAATCCAAATGATTGTGCTCTACATTGCTGTTGTATTTCAAATTCTAAATGTTTCACTAGATTCTAAAATTATGTTTACAAATGACAATATTTTAATATTGTTGAATTATTATTTAATATAAGTTGAATGGGTTCCAAAAAATAACTGAATGAAAAGTGAACTGATATTATACAATTAAATTGAACAAAAAAGAGATCTGAATCCTTTTAAGGTCAGATACAAGTTGAACATTGTTTTTGCAAAGAAATCTTGCTGCTTTCTACTGAAAACTTAGACTGGAATTACTGTTCATTTTGCTGACTAGTTAGTTTTTTTTAAAAGGCTATACATTTATATTATGTTATAATTTGTAGTTAGAGGTTTATGATACTTTTTTTTTCTCTCTCTCTCCTTTTCTCCCCAATTTGGAAATCCAATGCGCTCTTAAGTCCTCGTGGTGGTGTAGCGACTCACCAAGGACGCATCAATCCATTCATCTTATCACGCGGCTCGTTGAGCACGTTACAGCGGAGACGTAGTGCGTGTGGAGGCCCATACATTATAGCGACCACAAGGAGGTTACCCCATGTGACCCTGCACTCCCTAGCATCCGGGCCAATTTAGTTGCTTAGGAGACCTGACTGGAGTGAAGTTTGTGATTCTTTACATATAAAAGAGTAACTCCAATTAGTTCCACACAATGAGGTAAAGATATTCTATATTGATTTATGAAAAAAAAAAAAAAAAAAAAAAAAAAATCAACAACGCTGCGATCAGATCGGGATCGGCTGATACTGAGATTTCAGATATCGGAATTGGATCAGAATAAAAAATACTGGCATCCCTAGTACTGACTACTGAAGTTTTGGTATCGTGGCAACTCTACCACTGATATTATTTAAATGTTAATATAATAAATTCAAGACTAGTCTTGTGTTCTTTGTTATTGTACTCCAGGGTACCTCAATAACATTGCAGGGTTTTGTCTTGTTTAAGGCACAAGTGTTGCTTCTGAGTTTGTGATTTGCACCGGTTTTACAACCACAAAGGGAAAAATGTATCCAAAAATGGTGCCAGAAACTGCTGACTGCACCATGGTGCTTGTCTTTATCTCTTCTGGTGTCCTGTACTTCATTAAGTTGCCTTTTCTCGACTTATGTTATGTGTTGTGTCTTAGCCACTGCAAGAAGTGGAAATATAAGGTCATTTATTGTTGCTAAAAATCTTCAAGCTTCAAAAGCCAGTGAAATGGTATTATAATGTGATGCAAAAGACATGTATAAAATAATCAGTTATCTATATTCTGATTGCCATTGTGTCCTTCCTGTCCAAAACAGTTTTGCTGTTTTGTTAGATAAGCAGATCAGTGTTTGTTAAAAAGTGTGACACTCATAAGCCAGGAACTGCTTAGTTCACTGGGAGAAGTACACTTTGAACACAAATCCTTTGTTGGATTGAATGGTTTTGGTGAAAGATGCTCTTATTTCCAATCCTAAAGTAGTTTTGTCCTCCCATGGACACACAATGGGTCTTGTGGAGAAACTGTGTTATCTGCTTGTCGGAACAAGTTCTTGTTGCTGAAAAATTGACAAAGTGGAAGGTTTTACTTGCTCTGCAGTCCTCAGATCGATAAACACCATTAATCTGGCTTTTAGCTGCTGGCTAATGTTGCTCTTTGTCAGTAGCACAATGCGCAATGTGATCACTCCACTGATCAGTAGCTACTAAAGAGAGTGATGAAGCAGGGCTTCAGACCTGTCCAATGACATCACTCACTGACACTATATTCCCCTCTTGCCTCTCCATGCTGAGCACCAGTTTAACAAGATACTTTTAGTGATCAAAAGCATGTTTTATCTGATATTAACATGTTAGGTGGTGTATTGATTATATCCAGTTAGTAGTAAATTATCACTGCATAGACATATTTTCGAATTGGACTAACAATGCACAACCCTAAAAATTTTGTGAATGGCCTATTTAAGATTTGTTTTTTTTTAAGTATATTCATAGGCTAGATTATGTTAGAGTTAGGGCTTTGACCTTTGCTGTTTGTTTGCTACAGGAACCATACAGAGGGGACTCCAAACTTCACATTGTGTCTGATGAGATCATATTGACCGGAAAAGATTTAGAGCAGTGTACTGCTTTCTGATAGCTTGCAATCCTAAAATCCTAATCAAAAGCATAAAAATACAGACATTGTATCACACCTGCTACTGATTCAATGGTGAATTATTCACAAATTTTCATAAGCAAAGGACTGTTCAGTTTTTGTACAGACTGTGTGCTCAACTAGTCTAGAGCACACATCTTTTGTTCGTAGAGCTCAAAAATGGTTTAAAGTTAAATGTAATTGCAAAGAAAAAAAAAACTGTTAAAAGTAATGATGCTTTGTTAGTAAACGAAGCAAGTTGTAATTATACCCATGCTCATACTTGGGCACAATATTCCTATGTGATCGTTGTGCACTACTTTTCATGTGAAATGGTGTTTGAGTTGATGGCCATGTCCTTTGCTAAGAAGCCTGTGTTCTGACACACTAGCACTAAATAGACTTGCTCTTTCTTTCTGTAGAACAAAGAAAATGAATGGGTCTCTGGACCACCCAGACCAGCCCGACATTGATGCTATAAAGATGTTTGTGGGTCAGATCCCCCGGATGTGGTCAGAGGATCAGCTACGTGAGCTGTTTGAGCCCTATGGTGCAGTCTATGAAATCAATGTTCTTCGGGACAGGAGTCAAAACCCCCCACAGAGTAAAGGTATTTGACAGTCAGTGAGCACACTTGAGATTTGTTAAATTCTGTGGACAATTGATGTTATTCACTCTGGAAACTCATAGAAATTGGTCTAACATCATATCTACACTGTAAGCGACCGATGATGTTTTGTAACTGCTTGTGTCTGTCAACATTAGAAGAATCAGCGCTGCATTTCATCACAGAATGTCAATTAATATGAACCAATTAGTTGTTAGCTCGATACTAGATCTCCACCACAGTAAAATGAGTGAATAGCTATTACCAACTTTATTTTCAGTGGATGTCTGTTGGACTGTTAGTTAGAGCTGGGTGATATATCGAATATTCACAATATAATCACGATTATTTTGCTGACCGTATAAATTTAAGCAATATTGTGAGTATCGTGACAATTTTAGTGTGCTTTTTATTTGGCCATTACGTTTCATAAAAGAGCACATCAGTATAATAATTTCACGATTCTTCAGGACTGCACAGTTACATTTTGAATTAAAGTTATATCAAAATGGCAATATGGTCATATGTGTTTAATACACTGCAAAAGCCTGCGATTAAAGACCGATAAACATGGTCCGTTTATGCGCTTCAGAATAATTGGGTGACACGC